>VZRH01007068.1:566488-648234 GCA_013397555.1 Urocynchramus pylzowi | reverse complement strand
CCGCGCCCCCGGGACCGCCGCGGGCTCCGCGGGGACCTCCCGGTTTCCTGCCCGAGAACAATGGCGGCTCCGTCACCTCCGGGGCGGCCCCGGGCGCCGCAGAGGGGCGGGGAGGAGGCCGGGCCCTCGCCCGCGTCCCGCTCGCCGTCGTTCCGCGGTGCCTCGGCCCCCGTGAGGCTGCGGAGCTGCCTGGGAGTGAAGCTCTGGCGGCACGGCTTCCCTGCGGTTGAGCGTGCCTTCGCTGATGGCTCGGAGCGCAGCTTTCCGCGCCCGCCGTTGCGGCACGGCGCGGGAGCGCGGTTTCCTGGAATTGCCGTGAGCCGAGGCTCCCGAGGCGGAATTGCCGTGATCTCCAGCCAGCCCGAGCCGCAGCACGGCCCCGTGGCTCTCTCGGCGCCGGTGCCGAGCGTCCTGGGCTGTGCGGCAGCTCCCGCTCCGTGTCTCACATCCCAAACGCGCCCGCGCTCTGCGGGATCCCAGCCTGCGGCCGGGGCTCCTGCCGCACCCGGCCGGGCGGCAGTGGCAGCGCGCAGGGCTGGAACCGAAGTTTTCCCAGCGCCCAGCTCCAGTCGGTAATTGTTTTGTGCTGTTCAGACAGACCGTTCTTCATGGAAGATGCCCACCCGCCAGATTCAGATGGGTTAAACCGATGACATCAGTCAAGTGCCAGAGCTTAACTCAGAAAACTTCTGCATTTCAGCCACTGAAAATCATTAACTCTGCTTTTTCAGCCTTCCTGAATGTAGAATCTGCTGTATGTTTGAAGGCTCTTTTGGTGGCATCTTGGGTTTGGATTTCTTTTTGGTATTTTTTTATTGATGTTTTGTTTTGGGATTTTTTGGTAGGTTAAAAAAACCCCCACCAGTTGCTTAAAATGGTTAATAACGTATCGGAATACTGATTTGGTCTGATAGGTTATGCTGCAGAACCAGCTGACAGGTCGTGCTTAACCAATGTGTGAAGCACGAGCTGCGGCTCTAAAATCTGAAGTACAGCTTGCATAATATTTCCATGTCTTCACTGGAAATCACGTATGTTTAAAAACTCTGCCGAGGAGAGCCAAAACCTAAACCACAGGGTTTAAACTCTTGGTTTGCATATGTGTCACATTCTCCTATGAATAAATAAATAATAAATAATTTTTTTTTTTTTTAAAGTTTCGCTAATGCCATTGGCATGTATGACAGATCCTGGTCTCTGTTAGATGAATTGAGGTCAGATTTTATATATATTTTCTTAATATATTTTGCTTCTCTAAGACAGACTGTTGTAAACCTGTGAGAAAGGGAAAATTCAGAGAAGAAAGGAGATGCAGGAAAAACATTCAGTGTGTTTTTGAGGACTTAATATGGAGTGCTGAGTGTCCCTTACGCGGTACTTGATTTGTGTATCATAATGAAACTCAAAAACGTCTTCTTAAAAATAGGTTTACAGAGCCATTCTTGAAACTTTAGATACTTTATGCGTTGTTGTTTTTTATAAACTCTTGGAACAATCCTTGAAGTGCAATTCAGGTTGTAACATATTTTAAAGCAGACGCTCTAGCTGCTCCCCATTGTTGCCTATCATCTTTAATGTTATCTTTCAACTTTACCTCTTGCTCTGCAGGAAATATTTTATCAAGATAATATTTTTGTGTTTTAAAGAATAGCAACATGTATTTTACAGAAAGTATAGGTGGGAAATAATCTAAACATCCTGGATATTGTAATCCTAATCCTGCAATCCAGGGATTTACTGGCCTCATATTTTCAGCAGAAATAGCTCGACAGTATTGGATGAAATAGCTTTGGGTCCAGACCATGTATTTGGTGCTTCTGCATCTCTTGTCAAATAACCCAACAATATGCTTCTACACTGGTTTTTTCTTTTTTTCTGTCCCACTCTGTTTCTCCCACTCTGTCATTCACTGAAAATGTTAATGTTGTTATACAGAAAAGTCCATTCATTTTCCCTCTAATTTTGCAGTTAACCTTGGAGCTTTTGATGGTATGTGTATCAGTTTAGTTAGTTCTTTTTAATTACTGTAAAGTTTAAAGGGAAGTATTATCAACATACTTAAAAATATATTTAGTCACTTTTTTCTTCTAAATCAGCATTTGTAGTCCATTCCTGTGGGATCACCTAGAACAAAAGTAGTCCAGTGAAGTCATGAGCTGCTTGTCAGATACGAGCTTCAGGGCATCTGTCTATGATGGGTGCAGCATGTTACAAGAAGTTGTTGCTGTATGGAAGGAAAAATGGGAGGTTTTGTTTTGCCATTCTCCCTGTCAAAAATATTTATAGTTTTTATTTCTTCTTTGCAGAGATTCTGAAGGACCTGGATGATTACTATGAAAAATTTAAACGGGAGACAGATGCTGTGCAGAAGAGAAGAATGTTGCACTGCATACAGAGAGCCTTGATTCGAAGTCAGGAACTGGGGGACGAGAAGATCCAAATCGTCAGTCAGATGGTGGAGCTCGTTGAGAACAGAACAAGGCAAGTGGACAGCCACGTGGAACTGTTTGAGACTTGTCAAGAGACTAATGACACCACTGGAAACAGCGGGAAAGCCAGCCAGGATAAGTCGAAGAATGAGACAATCGCACAGGCTGAAAAGCCCAACAACAAGAGATCGAGGAGGCAACGGAATAATGAGAATCGAGAAAATGCCTCAAATAATCATGATCATGATGACATCACCTCAGGAACACCAAAGGAGAAGAAAGCAAAAACATCCAAGAAGAAGAAACGATCCAAGGCTAAAGCAGAGCGGGAAGCTTCTCCCCCTGACCTTCCTATTGACCCTAATGAGCCAACATACTGCTTGTGCAACCAAGTCTCCTATGGAGAAATGATAGGATGTGATAATGATGAGTGCCCCATTGAATGGTTTCACTTTTCTTGTGTGGGACTCAACCATAAACCAAAAGGCAAATGGTACTGCCCCAAATGTAGAGGAGAAAACGAGAAAACTATGGACAAGGCATTGGAGAAATCTAAAAAAGAAAGGGCATACAACAGGTAGTTTGTGGACTTTTCATAGTGAAGGAAAAAAACCCACCAAACCAGTGTATTTATTGTCAGTGTCACCTTTGTTGAGGTGAAAGGATTGTAAAATGTATATTTTTAAAGGAGGTTTAAAACTGAACCATTCCTGTTACAGGGACGGCAATAAGAAATTTTGGGTTTCATTTGGTAAGCTGTAACAAGAATGTGGTCTGTGGACCAATGTATTCCAAAAGTAAAATTATAAGAATATTCGGGTGTTTCTTAAAAGATAAATTAATAATTTTCTTTATTTCTTTTCTTCTTTTTTTTTTTTTTTTCTTTTTTTATTTTTAGTGCTGGTAGCACTCATTAAAATTTTGACAAATATCTCTGAAATGTAATTTTGTTTTCTTTAATGAAAAATGTTATTTACCTTTTGAGCAAAATTGATAAATAGTTTAACCACCTGGCTGTATCTGAATAAAGCTGCAATACATTGCAAATGTAACTTCTTTTGGTGATAAGCAAGAACAAACAAAAGGAGGGTAAAATTTGGTTCCTGCTACAAAGTGTCAGTATAACAGTTCAATAGCAAATGTTTAAATAGGCTTAGAGGATTATTTTTTAAAACAAAAAGTTAATGGTTAAATTTTAAACAACAAATATTTTATATGCTGGCCAGGTACCACAAAGGCCATTTTTAAATGATTGAATATGTTTTGTATTTAACCAGGAAGTGGTTTAGTAATGAGACATAACATAAATGAAGCTTTATACTGTCACAGATAGTGGTGTAGCAATCCTTAATTTGTTTAAGTTGTATAAATGTACATTTGAAGTGGAGTTGCACTTACTGTATTATACTTGGAAATGCAGCCAAATGCCATTGTGTAACCAATGTGCATTTCCTGCTGTATGTATGAAAATTGTACAGATGTGATATTAAGAAATAAATGAAACAACTTTGACAGTTTGCTTCTTTAGCAATCTTGTTTAATGATCATTCATATAGCTCAAAAAACCAAGAAATTCATCTTTGACCTCAGCAGCTCCAGCAAGCTGCTGCTGGGAAGCCTGAAACTCTTGTAGTGGTAACCAAATTACAGTTCTGATAAAGCATCTTCACAGAACGTATGGCCAGCAAGGTCATAGGAGAGCCAAAACAGCATTCAACTTTCCATCCAAATCTTCTCATTTTGTGCTTGCAGTCACTCCCAGACCCAGACATTTATCTGAAAATCAATAGTGCAGAGCTGGTCTTGTTCAGTTTTTTTAATGCTTTTTTCACTGTGGATATAAATGACTCCATGTTTGTTACTGGGATCTTTTGCATTTTGTCATTTTGAAGTATTGCTGCAGCTGCTCCAGGACAGGCCTTTTTGTTCCTCATGGTCACCCCATGCAAAAACGTCCTTGCTGTGACCCAGGTGCTGTGCCAGGTATCCAGTGCTCTGTCCCTTGGATGGATAGCGAAGCTTGGTCAGGCTGTTTTCACCATCATGGCTGGAGGGGCTGACATTCTGGCTGAGTAGATTTCATCTCCCTGTCACCCTGCAGGCCTTCATCCAGGTGAGAAGGGAACAGGACCAGCAGTAGGAAGGCATGGAAGTGAAGGTTGTGAAATCCAGTGGATCATGCAAAAGACTCACATAAAATGATGGGAGCCTGGGGTTTTTTTTTTTTAAGAACATTCTGTGCATAATGGTGGTGTTTTGTTTCCTGAACAGTGAAACCATACCACTGAAATGACCCTTGTATTCCAGAAGATCCTTCTGTAGGAAGTAAGGTTTTAGATCTAGCCGAACACAAGACAGCTGAAGGGGTTCAGTGTTTTCTAAAAATGTACTGACAAGCCCCGAAATGCACTGCACCACCTTGCATGGATATTCCCTGCCAGACAAACATGCTCACAGTGACAAGTAGTCCTGTTTTACTTCTAAATAGGTGCAGTAAGTGTGTGCATCTGCATTCATGTTTCCAGTCCCTTCAGACTGTCAGGTTACACTGAGCCACCTGTGCCCGGGGCAAGTGCCTGCTCCAAATCTGTCTGCTGCTCCCACGGTGGTTTAGCGTTGGTGTGTAATTTTTCTACTTTCTTATATTTCCTTCTCCTTTCATTTTTTCTCTAAAGCCTTCTGGTTTTCCATTCTCCCTACACACTTACTGGTCTTTCCTGCTCCTCTCTCCCTCCACCTGCTGTTGTTGTGGTTGGTGCTGATGTTTCTGGTCTTTTCTGCCTCAGCTGTTGTGTCGCTCTCCCACCAGCCTATGCTGAGAACATCAATACTTAGCAGCAGGACTGTACTAGCAAAACCCCAGTGAAACTTTATATAGGAACTAGTGCAGGCAAGGTTTCAAACCAAGCCTTTTTCACAAAATGTCTGCATTGATTCTGAGGGATATTTTGAATGTGAAAAGCCTGAAGGAAACAACAAAAATGCAAAAGAGGATGGTAAGAATGTTCAGCTATAGATGGATCAGTAGAGTGATATTTATACTGCCCTTAAATATTTCCAGCTACTCAAGGCTGGCTGTGCTCTCCCATTTTTCAGTCTTTTGCTGAAGAGAGCTGCTGATCTGTAAAGTAGCTTGGAGTTAGGTCCCTTTCCCCATTTTTTCCCAGGCTTGTGTTACCTTCCCAACTCACCCTGTTGCAGGCTGCAGCACTGCTCGGCTCCTTGGCCCTGAGGGCTGAGTGGACTGGCACGGGACAGCCTGAAGGTCTGGTTTCAGTCGATGGGCACGATGAGTTGGACGCGAGGGACTCCGCAGTGGCACTGAGCTCTTTGTTGATGGAAGTGGAGCCATCTTGTGTTACACTGACACACTGCCAAGCGCTGCTGACTCTGCAAACCTTGTCCTGGCTTTGGTGCTTCATCCAGAATGCTGTCTTAGTTATTCGCAGTGAATTCAATGGCCACAAGAAACTTCTATCTTTTGAGCCAATTTTTGTTGTATCTGCGTGACAGATCAGCTATTTTGCAAGCTTTCTTATTATGCCCAGCAGAGTGATTTGGGGAGATCATCTGCCTGGTTTGAGAAAACATGTGACTCTCTTGGTGACCCTTTCCCACTGAGGCTGCCAAAAAAGTTTTGAGTGAGAGGGAGGCTCTTCTAGGAGCCGAACTAAAGCTTCATCTCCATTTCCCACGGGTTAGTAAGCAGCTCTCAGGTGTAGCATCAATAAAAGTATAAAAATCATTGGGTGTTTGCTGAGGAGGAAGTCATAGCAGCAGGAGTCACAAACTTCTTAAACTTCTCACTGAAATCATTCAGGCAGCTGTAATTGCTGCTCTTCTGTGGGGTAGGGGTAGCAGGTATGTCTGTATTGTGTTGCTGAACCCTTGAGCTGATGATAAAGTCCTTCCAGCTACTGAAAAGTGGCGGTTCAACACTCAAGGGAGCTGACAGCAGACCTTACCCCGGAGTCGTCCCTGTCCTCGGCAGCAGATTTGCTGTGCAGTGGGCCAGCTGGCAGGGCAGAAGTGGTGCTGGAGGCACGAGCTGGGAAGTAAAAGGCATCAGTCAGGGAGCCCTTTGGGTGCTATGTCAGCTCCAATTGCAAAATGTTCTCAGCCAGCTGGGGAGAGAGTGAGAGAACCACTGCAAGCCTGAACCAGCAGAGCAGAGCATCAGTTTCAACAATTACACCATCTGAAAGCACCCCAATCAAGCAGAACTACTGTCTCCATTGAGCAGCAGCAACCCTGACCATGCGTATCATTAGGTTTAAATAGGTTTCTTACTAATTAAGCACAGTTGCTGATAACCTGTATCCTAATTTCTTGGAGTGTGCAGAATAAATGCAATCGAATTGGACTGCTCCATTGTTTTAATTTTCATAGGGGTATTTTTAGTTAATCTTTTAAATTGTAATAACAATGAAAGAGATAAAAACTCTGTAAACAGTTGCAAAGTATATAATAAAAAAATTCTGTAAGAGAAATGCTTCAAAACAATGTATATTTGTAGTGAATTCTGTTGTTTTAGATTTATCATCATTCTCATGGTCTATTTGCTATATGTACATTAACCTCCCCTCACCCTTGTGCATGAATTGCTCAAAAGAGCTAGTAATTTCTGAGTATGAAAAGTTGTGTGAGCAAAAGTAGTGTATCAAAAGAGTAATGTGAGTACTGTAATATCAAAAAATAATCAAGCTAATAATGATCCATGCAGTTTCCTACCTTCCCAGCTGTTACTGAAGTCCCAAATATAAAAAACAGGAGGAATGATACAGTGAGGAAGAGCAGCAGAGCAAATGCAGTATGTATAGAAAGTGCTGTAAACAGTATTAAGGTTTTCTCCTGAGTTTAAGATTACTTTTCCCAGTAAGGATTTATTTCTGTTGGTAGTTAAAAAAAATCAAAGGAATCTCTGTCCTGTCTCACAGCAGAAAAGCTGCATTAGTGGCCAGGACAGTTGTGGGGAGGAGGGGGGCTGGTGGCATTCCCCAGTTGCAGCCAGGATTCCCAGATTAATTTACTCCTTTGGTTCACTTTATAAAACAGGTTGCCAGTGGTGGAAGGAGAAGAAAGGTGGGTGATACCAAACTTCTAAAAACAGGTACCTGTATTTAAATTTCCAGCTCTTAACTTGAAAATTGTGGGTTAACTTTGTGGCTTGAGATCCCACAGTGGGTCTGGCTGAGATGGAGCTCAGCCCTGTGCACAGCCCTGTGCTTTGCACTGGGAGAGAGAGAGGAGCTGATAGCACTCCAGAGTTTTGGCTGCTGCTGAGCAGCGCTGGCACAGCCTCAGCACTGCCTCTCCAACATTCTGCCCCCACATCAGTAGGCTGGGAGTGGGCAAGGTCTTGGGAGGGGACACAAGTAGGCCAGCTGACCCAAACTGACCAAAGGAATATTCCATACCATATGACGTCTGCTTGGATATAAAAGCTAGGAAAAGGAGAAGGAAGCGGGGAACACTTGTTATTTGCAACATTTGCCTTCAGAGCAGCTGCTACGTGTCCTGAAGCCCTGCTTCCCAGGGAGTGGCCGGACATCACTTGCTGATGGGAAGTAGAGAATAAAATCTTTGGGTTTTTTTCCTTTGCTTGTGCACGCGCAGCCTTTCGCTTTCGCTTTGCTGACCTGCCTTATCTCAACCTACGCGTTGTTTTCCGTCTTGTTTTTCCCTCCCCTGCCCAGCGCAGAAGGGGGGAGTGATAGAGTGGCTTGGTGGGCACCTGGCATCCAGCCCGAGTGAGCCCACCACAGTCCTGTGTGGTGGCTGCTGTGGGGTGAGACGGCCACACCCATTTATATATATATTGCGTGCCACAGTAGCGTTAGCCAGCCGGGAGCAGGCTCCTGTGCGGAGCGCGCTTTGCCAGCTGCACTGCTTATCTCTATTTTGCTGAGTTTGGGAACATGTTAATACAAACAATGGCTCTGTGCTTTTCCCTGGCATTGATGGCCTTGCTGTGCTGGGGGAGCTATCTTATGGAGACAATGAGGGAATACATCTCTCTCTTCCTACCCGGAATTTATGTGGATTCTTTTATTATGCAGGCTCCCGCAGTCCTTGTTCATCCTTACATGATCTGTTTAATTAGTATTGTAAGCGTATCATGGGGTTTGTGGAATCTGATGTCATGGTGGTATTTGAAAAAGCAAATTTTGAGTGAGGTGATACCAAAACGTTCCCTGAAGAAGTCAGTTCCTGGGTGGCAGGGTATGTGGAAGGATTTGGGCAGGTTCCTGGGGCGGTTATCACCTCCCATTGCCTGGGAGTTTACACGGGAGCAGGTGATCAACCCTGAGGAACTGACCCGTCAGCTGATAGAGGGGTGCCTTGCCCAGCCCAGTGAAAGCCAGCAGCTTCTCGCCCTGTGCTGGGGCCTGGCCTGTGCCTACCGAGCCACGGTCCAGGACTCTCAGAGGACGGTGACCGAGGCAGGGACCCAAACTGTGTTTGAGGACATGATGGCTGAGACAGGAACCCAGACCACAACAACTACTGTAACTGCCCCTGTAATGGAAAAGGAAGGGTGGACTAGGAGAGCTGCAAGTCCTTGTTGTCAATTAGAAAGGGAGGAAGAAGAAGAAGAAAAAAAAGAAGAGGAAGAAGAAAAAGAAAAGGAAGAAAGTGAAGAAAAAGAAGAAAAACAAAAGGAAGAAAATGAAGAAAAAGAAAAGGAAGAACAAGAAGAAAACGGAAAGGAAAAACAAGAAGAAAAAGAAAAGGAAGAAAAAGAAGAAAGAGAAGAGAAAGAAAAAGAAGAAAGAGAAGAAAAAGAAGAAAAAAAAGAAGATAAAGAAGAAAGAGAAAATGAAGAAAAAGAAGAATCATCAGGCAAGGAAGGGTCTGGTCAAGAAACCAGTCTTTTGACAAATAAATCAAAGAAAGGAGTGAAAGAATTCAAACAGGAAACAGAAATTACCCAGTCTCTGACATCATCAGAACTTCAAGAGCTGCAGAGAGACTACAGCCGCCAGCCAGGCGAGCGGATTTCTGCCTGGCTGCTTCGGTGCTGGGATTGTGGGGCTGATGGTCACCTACTGGAAGGTAGGGAAGCCCAGCAGCTGGCATCCCTTGCTAGAGATTGGCGAATTGGAAGAGGACTTGGAAAAGAGACAGCAATTTGCAGTCTCTGGAGACGACTCCTCTCAAGTGTGAAAGCAAAACATCCCTTTAAGGAAGATCTTGTAAACTCCCCAGGAAGGTGGACCACTGCAGATGAAGGCATCCAGTACCTGAGAGAATTAGCAGTGCTGGAAGTCATGTATAGTGATCTAAAAAATGATAACATCTCTAAAGATCCAGAGGATGTCCCTTGCACAATGGCCATGTGGAGGAAGGTAATTCAAAGTGCCCCTGCATCGTATTCTAACAGTTTGGCAGCAATGTATTTCCCAGAAATGGAGACACCAACTGTAGAGAGAGCATCTTTTTGGCTCCAAAACTTAGAACAAACTCTTTGTACCCAGGCCAGCACCTCAGCTGTCAAGGCTAGTCTGAGAAATCAGTCTTCTCCTGCCCTGATCAGAGGGAAGGAGAGCCCCAGACACATGACTCGTGGTGCACTGTGGTTCTTTCTGTGTGATCAGGGGGAAGACATGAGGAAGTGGGATGGTGAACCCACCTTTAAACTGGAAGCCCGTGCCCGTGAACTGAGGGAGAAGAGAGCTGAGAAGGAAAAGAGCTGTGAGAGAAGAGAGAAGGGGCCATCCCACAAAGCTGTCCGTGTAGTTTCTGCAAACACAAGACAGCAATCAGCAACCTACCAGACACAGAAGAACTGACATTACCTCTCTTGATCCTGGCGAGGGGATTTCTGGTCTGGCACTGTAAGGGTCAGACAGTGAATGCTCTAACCAGGAAAAAGAATAGAGGGTCCCTCCTTCTGCCAGGAGGAGGAAAGGGATGACTGGATGTATTGGATTTGATAGCCTGGCGTATCAGACCCACAGAAGTATACAAGGCTTTGGTAGATACTGGTGCATAGTGTACGCTGGTGCTTTTGGGGCACAGGGGCTCCTAACCCATCTGGATCTCTGGATTGACAAGGGGATGCCAAGATATGTCTGGTTTGGAGGCTGAAGGGGGCTTAACAGGGGACAAGTGGGAAGAGTGCCCCACTGTGCCTGGCCCAGAGGCCCCTTGTATCCTTGAAATTTACTGTCTCAGAAGAGGGTACTTCAAGGACATAAAGGGTTACCAGTGGCTTTTGGTGTAGCTACTGTGAATACAGAGAAGATCAAGCAGTTATCCACCCCACCTGGCCTCTTAGAACATCCCTTCCTCGTAGGAGAGCTGCAAGGTGAAGAACAGCAGGTGCCAATTGCTACCAAGACAGTGCATCGGCAGCAGTATGGCACCAAGCGAGATTCCCTGGCTCCCACCCATGAGCTGATTCCTCAAATGGAGAGCCAAGGAGTCATCAGCAGGACTCACTCAGCAAGACTCACTCACCTTGTAACAGTCCCACATGGCCATTGCAAAAGTCTGATGGAGAATGGAGGTTAGCATAGGCTATAGTGGCCTAAATGGAGTCACAGCACCCCTGAGTACTGCTGAATCAGGCATGTTAGAACTCCAGTGTAGAGAGTGTCAAATAAACATGGAATTGATTGCCCCAGGGGGTAGAAACACAGTCCTTGATCTTTCATGGGTGTATCACCTCCCTTATCACCCACAAGCCTCTGGAAAGATTGGGAGGTACAATGGGCTGCTGAAAACTATGTTGAGAGTTGTTGGGCAATGGAAGCATTGGGATGCAAATTTAGCAGAAGCCACTTGGCTGGTTAACACTAGGGGATCTGCTAGCCGCCCTGGGCCTGCCCAAGCTGTGGGAGGAGATAAGGTCCCTGTACTACACATAGGGAAGTAGCTGGGGGAGTCAGAGTGGATTTCTCCTCCCATGGGAAAAGGCAAACCCATTTGTGGGATTGTCTTTGCCCAAGGACCTGGGTGTACTTGGTGGGTAATGCGGAAGGATGGGGAGACATGGTGTGTGCCTCAAGGAGATTTGACCTTGGGGGAAAAATAATCTGTGGTGTGAGTTTTATGTTCCAGGAAGTAAAGCAGCAGGAGTGACATGAACTGGTGAAGAGTGAATTTTGCGGGGAGCAAGGCGAGTGCGATGACAACCCAAGCCAGGCCGGTGTCGGTGCCCAGTGGTCAAGTGTGCTGCTTCTCCTGTCCTGAGAACCCATTCTGATGGAATGGAATCCAAGTCATGGACGGCTTCTGAACACCTGGAGGGGTGGAGGAAGCCCATGGAACGGGACAATGATATCTATCTGCAAAAGGACTGGGGATTATAGTTCATGAAAATGTATGGATCTGTATGTTTGGTATAAAGATGGCTTAAGGACGTAGTTTAAGGTCTAAGTGCTGGTAAAAAGGGATTTCAGTAATGAGAAGTAAATACAGTGGAATAGTTAAAAGATTAAATTTTGTGGGATCTGAGTATGACACAAAATGGTATGGAATAAGGGGTCACAAATGGAATGGAATAAGGGGTCACAAATGGAATGGAATAAGGGATCACAAATGGTATGGAATAAGGGGTGGAGACTGTATTTGGTCTGGCTGAGATGGAGTTTGTTTTCCCCATTGCATTGGGAGCTAGAGAGGAGCTGGTAACACTGCAGAGTTTTGGCTGCTGCTGAGTAGCGCTGGCACAGCCTCAGCACTGCCTCTCCAACATTCTGCCCTCACATCAGTAGGCTGGGAGTGGGCAAGGTCTTGGGAGGGGACACAAGTAGGCCAGCTGAACTGAATTAACCAAAGAGATATTCCATACCATATAACGTCTGCTCGGCTAAAAAAGCTAGGAAAAGGAGGAGGAAGTAGAGAGTATTTGTTATTTACAATGTTTGCCTTCCAGAGCAGCTGCTATGTGTCCTGAAGCCCTGCTTCCCAGGGGGTGGCTGGACATCACTTGCTGAAGGGAAGTAGAGAATAAAATCTTTGGGGTTTTTGCATTTGCCTATGTGCGCGCAGCCTTTTATTTGGTTTTAGTAAACTGCCTTATCTCAACCTACGCGTTGTTTTCCATCTTATTTTCTCTCCCCTGTTCAGCTGAGAAGGGGGGGTGTGATAGAGTGGCTTAGTGGCACCTGGTATCCAGCCAGGGTCAGTCCCTTGAGAAGGTCTGCTGGCTCTGCTGTCCTCTCCAATACCTTGGTAGTTCAGGGCAGCCATTTTTAAAGACCTTGCACACTACACATGCAGTCACAGTAGATGACTACTACAGATACTGCAGTAACAAAGAGTATAAAATTAAAAAGTATAAAATCCCACTCAGGTGGATGGGCACTTTGCAGAAGTCAAAATTCTTTTCAGTTGTTGGGGTGAAAATCTAACCTCCATCCAAATTTTAGGAAACTAGTGATGTGGGGAGCAAAAGATGTGTCTGAAATGCCTTTACTGCAGAATTACTGTACTGCAGAATTCCTTGCAGTACAGTAATTTTGTGTAATATGTGACTGTCCTCTAAGCACCATGTGCCTGTGCACTGAGTCTGTCTCCCTCAAAAAATGTTTCAAGACAATTCCTCCATGTAACCCTATGGACAGTAACATTAACTTTTAAGGTGCTTTAAGTTGTTAGTTTTATTTTCTGTAGTTTAATTTAACAAGTCAGCTGCCTTCTGTGGCCACCAGCTGAGGCTGAGGGCTGGAACACACTCCATGGGATCTGCAGAGGATGCAGGCAGTAGGTGACTTCATGGTGGTGGTACATCAGTTGTCCAACACTGACACTGGCTGAACTGGACCTGAACTTCTGCTTGTGCTTCTTGCTCTGGAGAAAGGATCTTGATGCAAAGGGTGTAGAGTTGTCCCTTGCCTTTGGCTTGCTGACAAATGGGGCCTTAAAAGGTTAATATATCCCAGGCTCATAGCTCAGCATTATGGAAAAAACCCCAAAACCAAAAAAAACCCCAAAAACCTTAAAATAAACTTGGATCCATTAAGTGAGTAATGCAAAACTTGGGTAAGACAGATAGAGTCACCTTTATGCTCTCACTTTGTGGAAGAATTAATGCAATTTAAATACCCTTGGTGGTACGCATCCTGAATTCCCTCATCATACAATACACTTTGCTAGTTTGATTTTTTTTCAAAATAAATCAAACTTGGAAGAAAATAAAGGTATTTAGTGATAAGGATTAGAAATACAAGTGAATTGTGTGTAAATTATTCACCTGCATACAGAAAGGAATGTTTTGCAATGTTAATTAAAAGATATATATCAGGGGACTTTTCTTTCTGCCAGCCTCCTCTCTCCTTGAGATTTGTGTGGTAGCATCTGAAATAAAATGCTCTGTTCTCATAATAGCTTCTTCAGTCTTATGACTTTGGGAACAGATAATTTAGTGAGAGCCCTATTGGTAAAAGATGAATTGTTAGATTCATGTTCCACACAGTGATTTTATTCAACAACTAAAAGATTAAGGGCAATTCTTTCAGGAAAGTCCCCTGAGTTTGAACTCTTTCGTTTGTAGGTGTCTCTGGAGGACATTGGAAGTAGAAGGAAATAAATGTAACATGTCTTAAACTTTAATCAAGTCTAATGTATGGTCAGAGGTACTTTAAAACTTCGGTCATGTTCATATCATTTTGGCATAGTGTCACTGCAGAAGAGTAATATGATTTTTGGGATGCCCTGATTTTTTATTTCCATGCTTTATCAGGATTTTATGTATTTTATGTTTTGTCTCAGTTTTTTGTCTGCTGACCCTACTCTGCTTGGATTGGAGACAGCTTCAAGAAGACAAAAGTCTTATTTTTAAAGTAAAATTACTGATACTGCTCTCCATCTTTGTTATCCTCACTAATTTTTTTTTTTTTTAATGTAGAAGGTGTGGTGAGAGCTCCTTTATGCTGAGCCCTTGGATTCAGCACAAAGGAACTTTTACCAAAGGGAGAGACTTGTAAAGAGTGGAAGTAAGGCTACAATACTGAGGTAAACAGTGGGACTTTGCTTTCAAAAGTAATCCTCCCTGGGCTATAATAGATTTAAAGGAATTCTATCTAAATGGGCTCAAGGGAAATAGAGCATCAAATTTCCAAAAAAAGATAAAAACAAATTATGTGACACTCCTTCTAGCTTTGATGAAAGGACTGGAGGCTGTTATGTGTCAGGGCAGTAGTGACATTTTGCAAAGCCAGAATTGTGTCATGCTGTACAAGAGAATACAGAAGAACTGTTAGAAGTGGATTTCCAGGGTGTCCTGCCATCCATAGTTGTTATTTTATGGAAGGCACCACTGGCCAGAAGGTAGCACTCATGTCCTGGAGATTTCAAGTGAAGACAAAGAATCTTCATTGTTCAAGTCAGAGGTCAAGGGTTGTCTTACCATGTCTGACAGAGCAGAAACAGACAAAATTATATTTGACAACTCACTGTCCACCCATGGCTAAGTAAGGTTCTCAAAAAAGCACAAATATCAACTTCCATGAATAAACTGTTCATATTTTCCATAGGTGACTGAGGCAAATGTCAGACATTTGTATTTCTGGAAATATTAAGTGAAGACATCTGTTATGTAGTGCTATTAGTGATAAAAGATGAAAACAAAGGAACTTCTGGAGAACAAGTTGAATAGGTTTGTACCAAAGCTCAGAAAGAACAGGTGTATCTTGATTTGTAAAACTGATGTAAATATTATTTTAACAGTTTCATCTAACTTCAGGAGGGTTCATTGCCCCATCCTTTCTAACATAGGAGCTTTTAGATTAATTTTTTTGCTTGAAGTAAGAACTAGAGCCACAGACTCAGATATGCTATCAGTGCAGGTGGCTCCTTTCTGTGCTGGATCTTCACCTTTTTGGACAGCAAAGATTTCCCCCAGAGAAAGTACAGGTAAGGCATCTCTACTGTGTAGCAAGCAGCTTCTGGAGGCTGTTTCATTAGCACCTTGAAAACCCTGGTCAACAAAGATTTTTGTTTCTGGCATCTCTGTTTTTATGGAAACCACTTAGGACACATCCTCCTGGTAGGTAGACAAGGACACACACACTCTTTTTTTTCACTCCTTGTTTGTGTGTGGGTGTGTGTTTCAGAAGGATGTAGTAGACAAGATGAGTGGATGTGTTTCATTTTCTGTAATATACTGAATGAACTTTTGAAAGCTTATCTTGCTCCTTACCTGTCAATTGCTTCTGGTGGACAGTCTGGGGTAGTGGAATCACACTGAGGATCTGCAACTTCTGTACATGCTTGCAGCACAAGGTGACAGTAACAGCAGAGCCACTTCTCCTTGTCCAGCACTGCTAAACTTGGACAGGCTTTAGGGAACAGAGGTGGGTTTCTGCAGTAGGAGCAGGAAGGATTGTTACAGGATTGGATTCCCAGGTGTCTGAAGGAGAATTTCCCTTCAAAGGGACGTGAGCATTTCTCATTCCATCCTTCCACTCCCTGCAAATAACTCTAGGTAAACTGGGATGATCAAAAAGATGGCCACAGGAGAGATGTGAAAAGACTTTATGTAAATTATGCCAAGTGTGATGACCTTTTGTATGTAGCAGCATGTGGAAAAGATTGTTACATATGATTGTCTTCAAAAGAACCAGAAGTAAAAATTTGGGAATGATTGGCAAAATCAAACTTGTTTCAGTCTCTGGGAAAATCAGGGAGTCCATTTCTGGGCACATGAAGAAGAATGGGAGCCCTCATCACAACTTTACACAGGCAAATCATACCTGCCCAGCCTGTTTGCCTTCTCTGATAAAGTGACCACAGCTGTGAATGTAGGGAGAGCACTGGATCTCATTTACTGCAGCTTTAGTGATGTGGGTGCAGTTCATGTAAATTTTAGCAACGCTTTTAAATGTTGTCTCCCATAATATTCATTCATCTAAATTTGGAATTTGTAGTCTGAATGGGTGGGGATGTAGATGGGTAAGCAGCTCTTTGGGTGACTGGGCTCAGAGGATCATGGTTACTGGGTCATATACCTTCTTCCTGGGAGCTGGCCATGAGGGGAGTACTGCAGGGCTGTCCTGTGACCTGGCCTGTGTGACACCATTACCCTGGAGCAAGTGATGAAGAGCCCTTTACCTCGACAAGGCTGCCAGTGTCACCGAGCTGGGATGATGGTACCATCCATGCTGCCTTCCCGAGGGACCTGGGCAGGCTGGCGTGGGCAGGAAGTTGTGCAGCCCAACAAGGACAGCTGAAGTCATGCAGCTCTCCAGAAGTCTGCAGGGAAACACCCACTAACTCTTAGTTCAGAGATAAGAATCTATTGAAGCACTGGAGACAAGTTTGTTGTTTCATCCCTGGGGATCAGCACCATAAGGAAAAAGCAAATAAGCAGAGTAACCAATTGGCCCATGCTTAAATGATCCTGACACAAGTTCACAGCTCTGCAAAGTGTCTTCTTTGGTTTTTTTCCTTGTACAAAGATATTGCATGGTGGTTTCTGTCAAAGAGAAATGGATGAAAATATATCGCCAGCTTTTCTAAACCTTTCCTCTAATTGGGATGAAGGAGAAGGGAATCCCTGGATTATGTAATTTTTTATGTAATTATTTGTGTTTTAGTTTTGCTGTGCCTCAGGCAAGTTCACAGCTTCCCACATCTTGTTTATGATAAATTTTAGACAACTATTTTGGGCTGCTGTATTTTTATTACTACTTCAGCACCTGGAAGTGAACAGAGCTGTTTGAAATGCTCACAGTGGTAGCAAAAAGTTTCATGCTGGAACACTGCTTCTGAGTTTCTCAAATAAACTTCCATAGCAATGGGGTTTTCTGAGCTTAGCCATCCATATGACTGGAGCAACGTGGAACTTGTCTGGTGTTGGAGTGGTGTTTTCATTATTGCAATTTTCTTTCTGTATATCTTGAAACTCAGGAAACAAGATTTCCAGTGAAGACACCAAATTTATCAGAAAGGAAGAGGAAATTTTTCATGAAAAGGGTGAGAGAAAATGGCCTAGAATTGCACACAGGCCTGCATTGTGGGTTGTGAGCTGATGCCTCTGTCACCTTGTCCTCTGTGCAAGGTGTGAGCTCCCAGCCTGGAATGGTTGTGTTTGGTTGTGTTTGCTGCCACTGTGATGTCTGGAGGTGTGTGGGTGGGCACAGCTGCACTACCACACCTACCCAAACTACACTGATGCTATAGGCTTTGGGAAGAAATGAAATTTTTCCAATGGAGCTGAACCTGATCCAAGAGACATCAATGGGATGCCACTTGCTTAAGTGCACAGGGCTGCATGTCCTGGGACCTGGGCATGAAAGACTCAAGCACTGGCAATGTATGTCCACTTCTGAGTTCCAAAGTGTACCCGAGAAGCTGGGGAGAGGGTCCCACACAGCAGGCTTACTTAGGCACACAGTCATGTTTGGGACTGCTTTGGGAAACAGTCCTCTGCAGCAGCAAGGTGTTGCTGGATATTTTGTCTCATTTTTTCTTTAGGAGGCCAGAAGAGGCATGCAAATGTCTGGCAAAGTCATGAAGCAGGAGAAGGGCACTTTCATCCTGTTGCAAAAGTATCAGCTTTGAGTCTTGCAGAGGGTTGGCATGGGACAAGGATGGAATGAGCAAGTCCCTGTCCCTTTGTGTGCCCTGGAAGGACATGGGGCAAGGTGTTCCAGAGGGCCATGGGGTCATGTCCAGCCCTAGAGAGCATGCAGACCTCCAAGAGGTGTTTTTCTTGTGGTAAAGTGCCTGTGAAGCCACAGTTTATTGGTTTGCTGCAATTTATCTGCTTTATGCTAATAGAGAGCTGTTTCTGCAGCTTTTGAATTTATTTAGCCCAAAGCAAGACCAGCCAGCTCTCTTGTGTATACTGGAAGCCTACTGTAAGAATCAGGAGTGAAGAGGAACGTAAATGAGCCCAAAGAACAGGTGCTGCTGTAGAAGACTGGCAGCTGGGACTAAACTGTCATTCACATGCACAAGCACAATTCCTGCTGATTTCATATCTCACATCTCTATTATCTACATGCACAGTGTCTTGTCACCCTGTCCTTGCCATCCTTTCCATCTTCTCTGACCAAATTTGCCATCAAATGAATTCCTACAGCTTTCACCAAAGCCACGTGGAATTTCAAATATGTTTTACATTATATTTTAAGTAGAAGTCTTGTTTTCACAAGGATCAGTACAACTGGGAATTCATTTTGTAGCATTAGTGGGTCTTGATTTTGCACAATGCAAACATTGCTGGGCTTTTCTGAGATTGGACACATTAAATTGCTCCTTATGATTCCCCCTGTCATCATGAAATGTCTTGCTCACAATACCTGGGTAAGTGCAGATTTGCTAATCATACCATGAGGAAAGTAAAAGAAATTTGCTAAACAGACCAACAAGGAAAATAAGTTGGTGTCTGTAAGCTGAAATTGCTCATTAAAACATTAAAACTATTAATGTAATAGGATGGTAGCACTTAAAATGTGACTCTTTAGAAAAGGACAGAAGCAAAGATTGAAGTCAATATGGATAGAAACCTTGAGACACTCATACCAAAACACGTCTCTGCTCTGGGACCTGTTACCCACTCGAGCAAAGACCTGATTGCATTCACCTGCCTCACATCAGATTCACTTCCAGTATCAGCATCAACACTTTTCAGTTATCACTGTGTTGTGATCCAAGACCTAAATTTCCACCATGAAAGAGCAGACACTGACCTGACCTGAGCCTCACTGCTCAGGCAACCCCTCTCCTTTTCCCACAGTGCCATCCAGGGAATGGTAGCACCCCTCCACTGCAGTTTGCAGCTCAAAGCCAGACCTCTGCCCAAAGCAGATTTGCCTGCAGTCCCTACTGGGCCCATGGTAGTCCCTGTTCATACACACAGAGTCTGGAAAGAAACACCCAGAAGGAAAAGCTTTTGGCCACCCCCAGTCCCTTCCCGGGGGGCCAGGGCCACCCACGCTCTGCTTTGCAGGAGCCAGAGGAGTGAGCCTAGGTGAGGCACGGTGAGTACCAGCCCTGTTACACGTTTTCTTGTCCCTTCCCCAGCAGACCTGGCTGTGTTTATTTTGTGTTTATTTTGCAGATGGTGAGCTGATCCTTTCAGCAGGAGAGTGAAGGAATGGCATCAGGAGCTAGGCAGTAACACTGGCGTTGTGTCTCCTCCCCATTGTGCAGGAATGAGATCTGCAAGGGCTGTGTCACGCTCAGCCTTAAGGAAGACATGGAATAAAAGAGACAGCTAGCAGCTAGGGCAGAGAAAGAGAAGGAAAGAAAGGGAGATTAAAAAGAGATCTCTGTGAGTGGAAAGTTAATACTGGGATGCTGGTGTCTTGTGGGATCTCTGCAGCCTGGGATAACCATTGGTCCAAATGAGTACAGGTACTGACTGGAGCCTGATTCAGCTGGGCAGAGCAGCTGGTAAGCTGTTTAATTGCAGGCCAGTTTTCCATATGTAGTTGTTGGCTACTGTTGTAGACCCATAAATTGTTTGTACATGGTTTGTTTGTTTTTTTCTTTGTCTGAACTAAGTATTAAGTAAGTTTTTTCTCTCTCGGAAATAAGCAAATCAGCAAACATGCAGTATCAGAAGGAGTGCTTTAATGGAATGTGAATAAGCTGAGGCTGGAATGGCAGGTCCCCCTTTGAACACTGATGTTCTCAGTCCATTGTTGCTCAAGCAGCTTCTCACAAACCTCTAACTCTTCTTCTTGGTTTCGCAATTGTTTCCGTCCCTGAAGAAAAGTGTTTGGAAAATAAAATTTAAAAAATAGCAGCAGCGTTAGAACAAATGAAATCCATATTTTTGAAAGAGCTGAAAAATATCAATACTTGCTTTTAAAGACCAGCAAGTTGTTACATGAGAATTTCCACGTGGTCTGCAAAAATAAGTTTATCACACCATCCCTATGTGGAAGTGAAGGCTGAAGGAGACAGGAGGTATCAATGTGTTCAAGTGGCAGAGCAAGCTGATGGGAAGCATGGATGGAACAAGCTGGGAGCTTGTAGCATGTTCTGAGGAGGGCAGAGCAGAAGGTGACATTTTGGCAGCCAATGTATTTTTAAATGGGGCTGTGGTTACTATTTCCCTTTATCTTAAGATCTGGCTAAATTTTAATTCTATTTTTTTATTATTTAAAACACTGTTTAGCAATCAGGACACCTATGGAAAGGGGTGGCTGGCAGCCCTATGGAGCCACCCTGTCCCTCAGTCTGGGGACAGTTTCCCCATGCACATTGCCCAGCCTCCCCTGTACAGGCAGCCATCCCCTGCCCTCCTCACGTGGCTGTGCCCAGGCTCTCCTGCAAGGAATGATGCTGCAGCAGGAGGCACCTGGGAGAAACCACACTGCTGGCCTCTGGATCTTGGGTGATCTGCCTTCACCTTGCCTGAAGCCTGAGCTGCCAGTCCTTTCCTGGACACCTCTGTACCTTCACTGTGGTTTCTGCTCCTGTGAAGCTTTTTATTTGCCTCATTCATATTCTTGGGAAAGTGGCTAAATTAAAATAGATTCTGTAAATTGCATGGATAATATACAGCTTCAGTGACATGGCCTGAAGCTTTTACTGGTAACTGTTATATCTTACTGCAAAGTCTTTTTTGCACAATTCCTCCCCACTAGGTTATGGAGAGGTTATTGCTGAGGCAATAATTTTCTCATATGCTTGTTTGTGATTTTGTTCTTTCAGCTCACAGGAGAGAGAAAATCACTGTCCAAAAACGGCATTTAGAGCCAGGTGCACAGCTTGAAACTGTGATGCAATTTTGGTATGGGGAGAGTGTGAAGCATGAATTTCTGGATGAAATTTCCTGATTTGTGCTGTGCAGAACTCATAGCCTGAGGGATTTCCCTTGACATTACCTTTAATCAGCGAGAATCTTTCAATCACTTGATTTCTGCCTTAGCAGCACATGGACACGTGTTTGGTGTTTGATCATGACCCCAAACAGTGACCACTAGGTGCAGTCCTGCTGTTTGCTCATGCTGAGGAGGACGACAGAGCCTGATTCCTGCCTCCACCTCAGGTTACTTCTTGTCTCTGACCACACTGGACGCACTGCCAACAGCAGGCAAGAAAAAAGTACTGTCAGTTCAAGGTATATATGCTTCCCAGTTCTTATATGGCAGAGTAATGAAACAAAAACCTTTGCCTGGAGATCTACATTTTCAAGAGTCACTACAAGCTTGGGGATGTCATTTTGCAGGATGGTCAGACCAGAGCTGTGTGTCTCAGAGCTGGGCTCACACCTGCTAGCAACCAAAGCAGCATAAGTCTCTGCCCACATTTAGAGTTCTTGTACTACATCAAAAGACATCCAGAAATTTTGCCGAGTGTCTCTGAGTTGTGCCAAAGCTGCCAGTGCCTTCAGTGGATGCAGTCATCTGGTCCACCTTGCCCCTCCTTGGTGGACTGCATCTCAAGGGGCTTTCCAGCCTTAATGATTCTGTAATCCTTATTTTGCTCCTCAGTTTATTGAGCCCTGGCATGCTTCCAGTGTGACAGTCCTGGGTACTTAACAACTACATTTGCTTTGGACACACGGTGAAGAGGATCTGTGTGTGTGTGTGTCTGCTCAGGGCAGGAGGGAAACAATGCCCTCAAGGATGGTATGTCAGATGCTTCCTTGAATTGCAAATTACAATCCTATGTAATGCTTATTAATGTTCTAGGTACAACAAAATAAATTTACTGATCTATTCATCCATTCTCTGATGAAAAGCTACTCGTTTGGACTGGCCTCATTTTCTTTGTCTGCAGCTCTCTGATCACATCCTGTTTAATTTCCTCTTCCATCGAGACACCACACATCCAAATGTGAGTGTTGTTACCATGTTCTGCCTAATTAGCTATAATCATGCTTGTTGAGGGAGGCTGATTCAGAAAAGTCCAGTAAAAACTGATTATTTTCCCCCTCCCCCACCATTAGCCTTGACTATCAGGCTGGTTTTTTGTTGTTACAATGCTAACCACAGCTGGTATAATTTCCATAACTCAAAGGCCATTAGTAGGGACAACTAGCATGGAAAGCATCTGGCATCTTCTGAAGGAGGATGAAGGCAGGCTTGGGCACCATCCTTCAGCTGGAGGCAGCCAGCAGAGTCCTTGGACCAAAGCTTAGTTCATGGTGTACTCCTTCCAGAGGGGGTGTTATGGCATTTTATTTACAGTACCTGAAGGGCTGCACTGCCCACCTGTGGGAAACCATGCCAGCAGGGATTTTAGGAGCCTCCAGACAAGGAGATGCCTGGATGTTCTTACAGCTGTTACTTTCATGTGGAATTTATTTGCACTGATGTATTCCTTACTTGATTTCTCAATTGTTGCCCTCCCTGAAACTACTTTTGGAGAGGTTTACACCCTGGTCTTGATGGAGCATTTCTGTACCTATGCAAGCAGTCCTTCCTGTGAGGGAGGAGCCCATACCAGGCTGGCATGGAGCTACTGACCTGAAGGTGGACACATCATGGACTTGTCACCTTGGATCCCAGTGTGAAACTATCCCAGGTTGATAGCCAGGCATCCTACTGAAAGATGTTTTCTTGCAGAAACAGCACGTTGTCTCATGTGTAACTGCATCACTTGACCCTATGTGTCCCATGTGGGATTGTGCCCTGGGATGAGCCAGCAGCTGATCCAGCTGGGTGGATCTGGTGCTGCTCCTCAGGAAGGCACTCTGGAGCCAGTACCCCCCCTTAATGCTCTCAGGCACATGGTGAGATTCTTCATGCTGTCCTGTGTAAGGACAGGATTTAGACTTGAGATCCTTGTGGGCCCCTTCCAGCTCAGGATATTCTATGATTCTGTGATTCACTTCTGGGGCTTTGGACACTTAAGAAGCACTGGGCTTACAGGACAAGGCAGCAGCAGCTCTGCTGGCTGTGCAAGGCAATCATGGGCATGCAAGCTGAGGGTCACTTTGTAAGGGCTTTTCCTGGGATTCAAGAAAGCTTTTTAAATGAACCATAGAGAAAAATGGTTGTAATTTTTCAGAGCTCACTGTATATAAAGATGACATTTACCCAGAGGAGAACTGTTTCCACAGCATACAGACATCTGGAATACACTGTTAGATTGATCCCTTGTAGCTGAAAATTACCATTACTGTTCAATTGCACACAGACATCTTAAATTATTAATGGAATTCCTGCCTGAGGGTAAACATTGTAGATTCACATTCTGAGATTTTCTGAGAGCTCTTTGATTGCTCACAACTAGGGCTGTTAAATACAGTTATTTGCTTTATACATCTTAAGTGGATCGATATCAACTGAAGAAATGTAAGGGGGAATGGAGAGTGAGAGTAAAGGAGTAGGAGTAAAGCTACCATCAGTATCCCTTGTGTCTTAAGGGATTTTAAAATCTGCCCTGAGGTTTTGTCCCTTAACCTCTGTGGAGCAGTTTGGGAACCAGCCCCAGACCTGCACACTGCCCTTATAGTCATGGATGTCTCAGGGGCTGTTTTCTGGGGTACCAAAAGTCTGCAGTTTATGAAGGGGGAAGGAGAAGATCACATGGCCCTTGCAGCAGGGATGCTGTCCTGGGCAGTCCCACGAGCTCTTGGTTACCCAGAGAACTCATCTTTGTGCTTTCCTTTCCTTAAGAGAAGTTATATTTTACTCCTGGATATGAATGGCCTCTTTCTAAAGACACACCACTAGAGATGGCATACAGGCTTTCAATCTGCTTTTTGCCTGTGTGCTGCACCTTTATTTAGCACCTGTGTCCACTGCTGTTGTTATTTCTACTCCTGTCCCCTCACCAGCTTCTTAAAGCCAGCTGCCACAGAAGAAAATCAGGCTGGGATGGACGAAGCTGCTTTGCCTCCTTTCCAGGCTGCTGTTTGTGCTGTTCCTCCTTTTGCAGCTGTCTTGGGGTAAGGTTTCCCAAGACGGCGTGAGCCAGCAGAACAGCTCCCTGCTGCCAGAAGGGGGTGGTTCCCATCCCAGCCCCTGGCCAAAGCTCCAACCACCACCTCTGCCAGGGATGGCATGCACCAGGCTCCTCTCTGAGCAAAAGCAGGGGCCAGGTTTGGCCATTTTGGTAGGTGAATGGGAACAGGAGAGGGTCTAAGAAGGTGCTAACCATGCAAGGTGGGATAGTAGTGGGGTCAGCAGCAGCAGCAGAAGTGGGACCAATTCCCTTTTCTCAGCCATGGGCAGCTCTGCAGGCTCAGCTGGGCATCCAGCTTCAGCTGCCAGCAGCAGCTCAGCTTTCTTTCTGCAAGTGCTTCCCAGGTGCCATCTCTCTCCAGGCAGAAGGGAAGAGCTCTCAGGTTCAGGCTGTGTGCTGTGTGAGGGGGCCAGGTGCCCATGCTCACAGGAGAAATGCAACAGAGAATTTGAAGCCCTCCCTTTTGGCAGGATGGTGCTATTTGCTATTACAAACTCAGTCATGCAAAAAGAGGAAAGCTTCTCCAGACAAAACTGGCACATAAGCAGAGTGCTAAAGCTTTGAAAAACACTTATGTCTGGACTCTGAAGTATGTTTCGTTTTAATACTTGTAAGCAAAGTAACTTTCTCTTCAGGGAAAAGAGAGACCGAGCCAGTTATTTTCTTTTTAACTCAGCCTAAACCTGTGAAGGCTTTGGCATATCCTTTCTTATATCAAGATTCATCCTCACTCATACCATTTCTATCTATTCCATTCAATCTACACATTTCTTCATACAATCCTGCTGCCCTCTGACTTCTCAACAATGCCAGAAAACTTCAGCACTGAAGTGAGGAAAAGGGTGATTCAGTATGCCCTGTAGGACAAAGAGAAAAGATCCTTCTAACACTGTGGAGAGAACTGTTGTTATATTTGATGCCCCATTTGCCACAAACAATATCTTAGTACAAACATGTTTCACAATATGTTCATCTTAAATCAAGCATGTAGTTATTAAGACTGCTGTAACACACCTGGAATCACAGCACAGTAATCAGTCCTTACAGTGCCATTAGTTTAGAGCATTTAAAAATGAATGGTGGCATTCAGACATATCATAGGATATGTTCACAATTCCCAAACAGTGAATCAGATCATTTCATTCATCCCAATGTCAGCAAACATGTGAACTGCTATAATACACACAAATGTATTTGGGATTTGAAAATGAGAATTAATTAACAAGACATTTGGGTCTGGAAAGATCTGATGGAATTTCAAAGCTTGCATTTGAACCATATATTAAGTGGACTCTGTGTCACTTTGCAGTGTGACCCACAGGATGAACAAGCACAGTGTAAGGCCCAGAAGTAAGCAAACAAAAAACATTTTAACCTCCCTAAGAGCATTGCTTTAGATGGAATCACCTCTTAAAAAACTTTTAGGAGGTAAAAGATCACACAGGCAAAGCCTGATCATTCCAAATGCCCCAGGAAGAAAAAGCATGAGGGATATTGATACTACAACATGTTTTTGAAGACTGAAAACTCAAATCTGACCCCTGAAGACATATTTAGCTGGTCTTGACATTCAGGCCAGAAGTCTATGCCAAGTCCTTTGAAAGTCCAGGACCTCCTTTTTAGCCGGCTCTTCCTTCATCACAAACTCACAAATGCCATTCAAAGTCGACCTAGAAAGAATTACATGACACTAATATTGCAACATGAACCCACCTTCAGGAGGTGTTGCACAGCTGTGATTCTCTCCAATACATTCCAGTAGTAAAGTTGAGGTTCAGAGGGGCCAGTGCAGTAATTTGTTAGCACTGGAGTGCAAAAGCCATCTGATGGCAAAAGCCATAGGACAGGAAAATCCAAAGCTGTGACATTTCAACCATCTGCCAGGGCTTCTGAAAAACTACCCCAAATCCCCCAAAGTGCTTCAGCACTTTGAATATATCACAGTCCCTAGTGTGGCTATCAGCAGGTCAGGCTAATAACCATCATCAAATCAGAGGTATTGCAAACACTTTTCAGACATGTATGTGGTCCAAATCCTTCAGTGGTATAAATCAACCTGATTAGAGTCAAGCAGGCAATAAATGGTGCCCTTAAATCACCAAATCCTCCCTTGCAAGTCACTCTCCATCAGAGGCATTTGCAAGGGCCATGGGCTGGCTGCCAGGGCCTCTTTGCTAGGCAGTGCCTGAACATGGGTATTTGTGGGTGAAGGCACTGCACACCCAGGTTCAATGGGAAATTGAAGTTTCCCATTTCATGTGCCCTCCACTTATTTATTACTCATTGAGCACTGAACATATTCTTCTCAGCTGTGGAAAAGCTGCAGATTTTTGCCAAAGACGTTGTTAGAGAAAATATTTCTCCTTTAGCTATCACTTGATATTACTAGCTCTTACACTTGCCACATGACTTATGGCAGAAACCTCTCTGTTTCTGGCATCCTCCACCACACCTGCTGAACTGTATGCACTGTTACTTTGTCCCAAGGCATCCTGTTCAGCAGCTCGCTGGTTCTGGAAGGAACATCACCACCTCCTGGCTTACTTTGAGATCACTTTATTGCTAGACAAGACTCAAAACGGAAATAAACCAGGTTTATTTGATCAAAGTTAAGTGTTAAACAAGTGTAAAGTGCTAGCCTGCTCATAAAAGACTGCTTCTGCTGCCCATCCTGTGTTTGAGCTGTGCTTTTCTCTTTGACTGTTCTGCCTGCTTGGCACGGCTTTACTTCAAACAATATATTTTTGGCAAGGAATCTTTTTCTTAACTGCTTTCTTCCTGTTTGCATGTGGACATTTTATGTTTGCTCTTGTTGTGCCAAAGCATGTGACTTTATGAAAGCAGAGTACCTCCATGTTGTGTTGATATGTTTATACTAATGAAGTATCTTTTAAATGTGAGCAGTTTGAGTAGAGAGTCCTTGATCTCCAGTTTTTCCTCATCTATTTACCCCTTCTCTCAAGTGTCAAGCAATTTGCAACCATCAGATGACTTCCTAACATTTTACAAATCACACATACAGAAGGAGCCCTGGGGGACAGCACTTTTTTGTCTTCTCAGAGATGACGGGAACCCTTTCGTGAGCTGCATGAAAATTTGCCACTTACAGAGTCTAAAATGCCTGACTTTGACACACTTCTATTTGTGTAGTTCATGTGGTGCCCTCAGTATCTGCAGGGGCTGCACATGACTGTGGTATCACAGATGTCTGACCCAGCAGGACAGGTGCCAGGGGATTCTCTGGCAGAGCACTGGTGTTTAAGTTTTGTAAGAGAAGTGCACTTCAGGAGAAAGTTGAAAAACTAATGAAGTCACCAACACAATGAGCCTCATTGTTTCATTTCAGCTTTTTTGTCACCAGCCTGATCTCGATCTCCCTTGGCAATTTTTTCAGATCTCTCCTTCTGAAATTGGTGCAGTAATAGGCTAGTGAAGACCTAACTGGTGAGTTGTATTACTCCAACCCTGACCTTTAAAATTCAATGCTAACATGGTTTGATGCTAGTGAACAAAAAAAAAAAAAAAAAAAAGACAAAAAACCAACAAAAAGTCTATTTTTTATTTAAAGGGATTTTTGTCCCTCTTACACAGTAATCATTCCCACTAAAGTAATAAAAATTGAAGGATCTGCAGACCTCTCTCTTATATTGAGTACCGAGTTCAGAATTAAGTTCTGTAGCCCCTAGATTAGGCTGTAGGAGAAACAGCAGCCAAAAAAACCAAGGAATGGGCAAGCTGGTCTGTCTGTGACAAACACAGGGTTAACAGCAGTTTCCTTACTCACTTGTTAGCTTCATCCAAGAGGAGAGTAGCTCAAGAAATCCCTCATGCTTCAAGTGTTCTCCCAGCACTGGACATGCAAGAGCAGGGATGGGCCCCAGACAGCTTTTCTGTCTCCCTGCTGCCCAGCAGCCGCTCCAGGAGCGAGCGTGGGACGGACAGGGTGGGGATGCCGTATTTGCTGTGGGTTGGAAACGTCTGGAGGTCATGCCTAAGGGAGAGCTGCCCTCCATGCCCTGTGGTGAGAGAAGGGCTGTGTCCTGCACATCCTGCATGAAGAAGCAGGGGCTCCTCCCTTTATCCTGGCAGCCCAGGGGGTGTTTGAGGGAGGTGGGCTTGCAGGAGAGTCCATTCAGCGGGCAGAGTGCCTCTCCAGGCTCCACTCCGTCTCAGACCAGGCTGCCCTTGGCCCGATGGCTCTGTGAAGCCATGGTGATGGCTCTGTGGCAGCCATTTCTGAGCAGTCCTCTCCCAGGTCCCCATCTCAGCTCTCTCTCATGCCTTTTGTAGGCTACAGCTGGAGCAAGGGTGGGGGTCTGACCGATGTTGTGTGTGCACAAACTCGAGCTCCTGCGGCGTGTCCGCACAGAGCGCACAGTGCTGCCGTGGAACCAATGCGTGCTCCTCCCTCAGGGGCCACCTTTGGGGTTCCAGGGCAGAAGAGTGGCAAGGCCACCACAGGTTATTGGGGCTGACAGTGTAGAGGTCTTGTGGCTCTAACAGGGATGGCCTCAGCTCCAGCATTCCCAACTTTCCATCTCCCTTGACTCCTCCAGTCCACCTGCTCTGCTCATAAAGAGGAATCACCTGTCAGGCTGGTGACCCACAGGGTGACAACCACACAGTCCTAGCCCATGTCAGTGACCAGCTGTCTGCTATCTGCTTCAGGCTTTCAGGACTTTTCTAGGCGAGTTCTCCTGATGGCTTTCCATTAAAACATGCACCTTCTCCCTGTTAAGAGAGTCTCCCCAGGTGTAAAAATATTTCTTAAATGTTCCAGTAGAAGGCATAGAGGTGGCACATTTACACCAGGTCCACCTTGGTTTCAGGAAGGTTATAGAAAAATGCTGGGTTTGCTCCAGGCAGAGGATACTCTTCCCTAACAAAACCATAACTCTAATGGCTTGCAAAGAGGCATGTGGTGAGACTGGCTGTGGTGCCTCCCAGCACAGAACCGGGCAGCCCTGAGTCCCCACAAAGCAGTAGGAATGGTCCTGTCTCAGGGATGAGGTTGTTTCTCCTTGCAGAGCCAGTGGGCAGGAACCTTCCCCTTGTCTGCTGGGATCACTGTATGGCAGCACAGCCTGGAGCTCACTCAAGCACAGCTTTCTCAAAGGAGGCTTTGTCCTGCTCGAAGGGAAACACCCAGGTCTCCTCCTACCAGGATTGCAACTCATATGATACCACTTATCTATCCTGGCAAAAGTGACTTTGTGCTAAATATTTGTTTAGAGCCTGCATTATTTGAGAAAGGCCAGTTCCATGCAGTTTCTAACCACTGATGCAGATTTTAGGTTGTGGACACCTTCTGGTGCAGCCTGACCATCTCTGAAAAGTCAGTTCAGGCCAGTGGACAGTGCTGGCCTTTGGTTCTTCCCCCAGGTCACTTTATCCAAGGTCTTTGAAGAAACAAGGATACAGAAAAGCTTTAACATTAGCTTTAGGAGTAGGATATAAAGGTAGAGATAAATAAGAAGCTGAAAGGAGGATATGGGTGTAGTCTGAGAGAAATTTATGTTGTGATCTACATTATTCAAAATACTTGTAAGTGATGTAGGAAGAAAAGCATCCATCATGAGTGGGAGGGTTTGTTGGTCAGAGAATCATAAGATTGTTTAGGTTGGAAAAGACCTCTCAGATCATTGAGCCCACCTGTTAAAGGCAGAGGTGAAAGCTGGTGTTACAGCATTCACCACAGGTCACATAAGGAAAACAATCTTAACTACATACACACAAGTATTGATGGGCTCTCCATTTCCTCTAAATACAAAAGAAATATCTGATAGTGCTTTGAGAACACCATTTCAGTGTTAAGGAGTAAAGAGAGTCTTGGTAATTACTAGGAAAAGAAGGGAGCACAAAACAGCATGCATCATTACACTGTAAATTTATGATGCATCCTCTTTTCATATACTGTCATCTCATCTCAAAAGGTTATCATGGAAATGGAAAAGAGGTACAGGAAATAACAAGAATATGCTGCATAGTTCCACTTCAAAAAAGCACTGAACAGAATGTGATTCTTCCGCTTGGGAAATAGATGATTGAGGAGAAATATGATGTAGCTCTACAAAATTGTGTGCTGCATAAGAAAATTTATTCACTGCTTCTCACAGAACTGTGGGTCACCAAATGAAACCACCAGAGACAGCAAATGAAAAGGAGCACTTTTCAATGAAAAGTGAATTTTCACAAAATGCTGATTTTTTTGAGCTCATTGGCAAAGGATGTTGTAGTAGCCAAAATTATGAGCAGGTTCAAAAGTAATGAGACAAACTGATGGAGAGGAGGCAGTCAAGGGATGTGGAAACTGGTGTGCAGATACGCACTCTGACTGGGGCAGGAGCTGGGCAGGAGCTGGTGGCAGAGACAGGCAGCAGCACCTGGGGCTGCAGGGGCAGGAGCACCATGAGGAGCTCGGGGCAGGAGCCCCGTGCCCAGCCCTCCCTGCCAGAGCACATCTGGGCAGCACCAGTTTGGTGCCCGGAGCAGAAGGACGCCGAGGACCGGAGCGAGTTCACCCCTGCAGCGCTCAGGGCTGGAGCCTGGCCCCGTGAGCAGAGGCTGGGGCTGGCCCAGCCTGGGCAGAGACAGCTCTGGGGGCACCTCACAGACACCCCGGGCCCGAGGGGAGGGGAGGGAGAGGAGGCAGCCGAGCCCTGGGCAGCAGGAACTGAAATGAGAGGGCTGAGGCTGGGCACTGGAACAGTTCCATGAGGACAGGCAGGTCCTGCCCAGAGAGCCTGGGCAGGCTCCATCCTTGGGGGATTATGAAACCTGGCTGGGCAAAGCCCTGAGCAACCTGGTCTGACCTTGCTGCTGGCCCTGCTGTGGTGCATGAGGCATCTCCTGAAGTCCCCTCCAGCCTGAATTTCCCAGTGATCCTATCCTCTTATCCTCTGATTCTCTAATCCTAATTCCTTTGGGGACAAATTTTCAGAGGTCAGAAAAGGGGAAAATACATGGGGGAAAATATTATATTGAACAGGACCGCCCCTGATTTGAATTCAATGCATCTGTTTATTTTTAATGTGTTCTTACAAAGAAATAAATGTAGAGAGTAACAAAAAAATTAAATTTTATAAAAAGTGGGGCCCGGTTCTGGGGATAACAGAGCATGTGAGGAGAAACCCTGAAGCCTGAGAGTGACCTGAGCCTTATGACAATATAAAACTGTAACTGCAGTTGATTCATCTCTATCCTGCAGAGCTATTTCAAGGAAGAGAAAGTAGTTTAAGGCATCCACTCTGCCTTGAACATCTTCAGCTGGTTCCTTTTGCAAGTTCCTATTACTCAGCCAATCAATCACTCCTGCCCTGTGGCTGCAGAGGTGTCAATGAAAGCCTTCAGTACCCTGCACAGTCCTGAATGCACTCAGTGGTGTGTCAGGCAGAGAAAAAATAGCTCAGACCTATGTTCCTAGGCTGAGTTTGTAGGTTTTTGTGGCTGAGAAGACCTAGCACAGGTGTTTTCCAGAGTGACCTGAGCTACTGGATCTGAGGTGTAGAAAACACAGATGTGTTTTTCACCTGATTTCACACTAGGCTGTTTTTCACCTAATTTCAGCCCATGTTTTGGTACTGAGTGAATTCCTGAAAGGAATTGAATTCCTGCAAGTGGAAACTACAGTTAAAGAGCTGTTGGTTTCTTGGAAGTCCCATTTCATAAATGTCCATGGTGCACGGAGGCTGCAGCTCACCTACTGCTGATGCAGTAGCAGTAGGTGCATGGACTGCAGGGTGGGAACAGTGTGAGAGACATTCCCAACCATTTCTTGGTTACAGAGAAATCTCTGTGCTGTTCAGCAGCATTTATCATTTTTTCTTTTTATCTTTATAGCTTTTTATAAGAAGGATAAACCAGTTCTTCCATCAAGTGCTAGACAGATGCTGGCAAACGTTGCTTTTCTCATGCCATGGGACTCTCTGAGATAGTTGTGTGTTCATGAGTCATTTCATGATGATGCACATTCATTGTACCCTCAGGTAAATTTTAGGCACAAGTGGGCTTTCCTGGCAGAGAAGAAGACCTTGGTGATATTGCATCTGAAATCTAGGCCTAGCACTGCCACCACAGAACCCCAGAGTCACAGGATGGGTCAGGTTAGAAGGGCTCACAGTGGTTATCTCATCCAACCATCCTGCTCAAGAGGGATCATCCCAGAGCACAGGGCGCAGGATTGTGTCCGGGCAGTTCTTGAATGTCTCCAGGGAGGGAGACTCCACAACCTCTCTGGGCAACCTGTTGTAGTGCACAGGAAAGAAGTTCTTCCTCATGATCAGATGCAACTTCCTGTGCCCCAGTTTCTGCCTGTTGCCTCTTGTCCCATTGCTCAGCACCCCTGAGCAGAGCCTGGCTCCATCCTCTGACACCCTCCCTTCAGATTCTGACAGACATTGACACAGTCCCCTCTCAGTTTTCTCTTCCTAAGGCTGAACTGGCCCAGCTCCCTCAGCCTTTCCTCATGTGAGAGATACTCCAGTCCCTTAAACATCTTTGTAGTCCTCCACTGGACCCAATCCAGGAGCTCCACGTCTCCCCTGTACTGAGGAGCCCAGACTGGGACTCCATTGTGTCTTAAAGAATGCCTTGTTCCACTTTGTGTAAGAGCTGACAAGCAGGCTTAGAGAATCAGGTTTTTCTATCCCTAAACAGCAATGCCTGATTTCCTAGGGCAAGACATCACACTTCCAAATTGATCAATATAGTTGTTTCGAAAGTTTGATACTACAAATCAAGCAAGAAATTAATTTCAGAGTGCAGGAGCCCTGTACTTTCTTTCCCTCTCAAATCAGTTCCAAATGCTTCACTCAACAAGTTTCTCCTCTTTTCAATTGCAGTTCTCCAGTGGTAGCAAATAAATTTATTTCAAACACACACTTTTCTCTTCTTTTCAATTATAGTATCCTCTCAAGTAATTTAATTTCTTTCAAGTCTTCAATTCACATCAAACTTTCTCTCCAGCAAATGTATACCCTTGGTAACAGAAATGCATTCCAGGCTCAATTTTTTCCATGGAGGTTTTGTAAGGTGTTTTTTTCCTCCATTACCTCTGAATTGACTAAAACAGTTCCACAAGAGATACTCATAACACATGAAAGCTGCACAAGGGGGATTTTGTTTGGGCCACCTCCTTTGGTTCCAGCAGCTGCCCTAGTCCAGCCACAGGAGGGGCTGGAGTGTTGAATGCCAGAGTTCAAAACCTTATTTTGATTAACATTTATTCACTATAATTTGCAGCACTAGCTGATGTGACAGTGAAACCCAAGAGGGCCTCATCATTAGCTGCTGTAGGCTGATATTTATCTGCACCTCGTCTTCACCGAGTGGTAGAGGATGTGGAGAAGGACGGGGCTTGCGAGGCACGGGAGGTACGGACAGAGGGGTGAAGGAGATGGAGCTCAGTGACTTCCTTGGAGCTGAGCCTGGGATGATCAGTACAGTGTCTGGCTGCCCTGGGAGGGGTGTCATGACAGACTGGAGGACAAGGCAATCCCAGGAGGGTGTCATGACAGACTGGAGGACAAGGCAATCCCAGGAGGGGTGTCATGACAGACTGGAGGACAAGGCACTCTGCCAGTACGTGCACTCTATCCCTCCTGAGAATAAACATGGCACTGAGGTGACTATTTGGCTACAGTGTTCCACATGTGCAACACCATATATTCAAAAGGGGAAAGGTGGTGAAAAATGCACATAAATTCATTACAACAAGCACTAATTTAGGCTGCTCACATGGCAGTAAGGGGTTCAGGGAGTGAGGCCGTACATGGTCCTCAGCATAGCAGAGACAGGTGGTTGGACTCTGGGATATTTGTTAGTTGAGCCAGTTGAGTCAGTAGCTTACTGAACAGGCATGAATATTTCTCTGATGCTTTACTACAGCCACCTGTCAGAGGATGGGTAGAGCAGTCAGTAATCCACAGAGATCCCCGAGGAGCTTTCTGCTGCCTTTGTTCGCTCAATCACGGCAGCGCGTAGCGATGATTCAGGCTTTCCTTGGAGCCGTGTGAGGGTTGTGAAAGTGAGGGACAGCTCTCCTGAGTCAGCCCTCCTGAGCTCCAGCGATCTGATCTTGACAGCTTGCACGTAGGGAGCGAGGTGCTGAGGTGTTTTCACTGTTCCCACCCGCACCATCCCCTGGCAGGTCACCAAGCAGGCGGGATCGCTCCTCCCGTGGCACTGGGCAGATGGACCTCAGTGCCTGAGGTGGACAGCCACCACCAGCTCCTGATGGCCATGGGAAACAAAGGTTCACACTTGCTCTCATTCTGGGCATTAAAAAACAGAAAGCACCTTTCTGTCTTCAGACTCCTCAGCTAATAGTGGTTTATTTCTCTCTGGATTTGGTTTTTATTGTGCTCCCCAATTGACACCCGTTGGTTTATTATTGAGTCTGTTTTGATGAGAGTCTTATTTTTCCTTTTATTTTTTTTTCTTGATTGTTGTTTTGTTTTTTGTTTGTCTGTTTGCTTGGGTTTTTACTGATAATTTCTCTCTCCCCATTTCACTGTGGTTTCAGTTCATTCAGTAGCTTCCTAGTTCTATAGCTCTGACCCAGGATCTGGCACAGTACTCAGTCTGTCTCTCTGCCTATCCAATACCATTTCTTTCCTTACAAAGGCTTGTTTTCCTAACATCTAAATTGTGCAGAGAGGCCCATATGTTTCCACAGCCCATGTGCTCTAAAGCATAGCAAACCACTATTTAGAAAGAGTGCTCTGCAGTCCCCTGTGCAAGCCAAAACACACTCCTTGGCACAATGCCACTCCCATTTACAGAACAAAGCAGTCTCAGGGAGAAGTTCTCAAGAGGGCACCAGAGCTGATGTGCACAGCAGAAATAGAGGTGCAACCAGAGACCAACTCAGCCAGTACAATCCACATGTAATAATCTGCAAGATAGAAACCTCCCACATTTTAAATGCCACACAAGGCACATGCTGAGCTCCCCTTCCTGCAGCGTGCAATGATTAAACTCCTTCAGAGGTTCCTAAGTACACTGAAACCCACCTCTAGCCATTTGGAGCAGACAAGGGATTGTGTGGGAGTGCACAAAATGTTTGCTGGGGCTTCATTAAATAAATGCCTTCCCCCCTTTGCTTTTGTCCCTACCCATTTTTCTTCTGTGTCGAACATCTGTTCTCACAACTGCCTCCCAATTTACTCCCCTCACCATTTGAGAGGGATTTTTGTTTTCACTGCACCAGCACACCTCCTTGAAAGCCTTGGTAGTGGAAATTATGGGAGTGACTGGAGCTTGCTTGTGATCTGCCACAAAAAGCACCTACTCTCTCCTGGCAGCTGTGGCTTCTGCTGAATAGGGGAGCTGCCCCTTGCTGGCAGCCCCAGGCAGGGTGGGGAAACATCTGCTTGCTGCAGGCAAAAGTGATGAAGGAGCTGGGCTGCATCTTGCTAGGAAGGGCCAGTGGTTTTGCAACCTTTGGGGTCAAACACTGGGAAGGGACAGAGGGACAAAGTAGCTGCTGGAAGGGTTCTTCCAACCTCTTAGCTGGTTGTCCTCTATGTCAGTCCTGTTTGATCCAGTTAATGGATTCCAGGTGGGAAATCTGATGTGGAATCTGCTTCTCGCTCCAGAGTCTTCCTGCAGCATTTAGGCATCCACAAAGCAAGGAAGCCATCTCCAGGACTGAGACCTCCTTCCCATCCTCCCTCCTCCTGTGAGCCATGCACCTGCATTGCTGCAGTTTGATATCCTAAGCATTGTTTTTCCTTGTTTTGGTTTTGGTTTCTTTTTCCTAGCAGATTTGGAATAAGCAGTTTTGGTTTTTTTCTCTCCCTCTTTGCTGGTGCCTCTTCACTTTCAGTTTTAGGGTATTGCCCAAGCTCTGCACACCCTCAGGGAGCAGCAGAGAACCCAGGGTGAGGTTAGAGCAGAGCTGCACTCAGGGCTGCAGACAATAAATAGTGTAAGGATGGATGGGGAATCCTACACATTTGTGTTGACTGAGAAGTCAGAAGGGGTCTTAAAATGAAATCTGAGGTGAAGGGAGTTTTTTTTCAAACTGACATATTACAGGAGCAGGACTTGGAGGAAAACTGTTCTTAAATGCATAATAAATCAAACTTTTCTTGCACATAATCACAGTGGGACACAATCTGTAACATTCAGAGTATTTGATATTTTCAAATAGGTTCCTATGGGAGAACATATAGAAGAAGAGGAGAAAAGACAACATCTCGGTGTCACTCCCACTTCATGTTGGAGCTGCTGTTTTCTGAACTTCTTTCAGGATGAAAAGAGGCAATCATGCTCATGTTTGCTGTCTTTAGCAAACACTACCCAGCTGACCTGTCCAAGAGGTCACCTGTGCATAACTCGGTTCCTCCACTCTGCAAATTGAGTCCAAGGGATGATCCTATTCTGCAGTCTCTGGATTCAGCAGGATTATTCCCTCAGCTGTTCTGCCTTTTACTATTGGGGTCATGGCAGGCTTAACCTCAGGCAGACTACCAAAGACCTAATAGATAGAGCTTGTTATTTTGGGCTTGGTGCCACGCTAACCTGGATACAGAGCATCCAGCTGGCACACATCTGGCTGGGGCTGTGCAGAGCTGGTCAGAGCAGCTTATCAACAGCTTGAGGAATACAGGGCTGTGACAGCCAATGTGCCCACCAAGCCTGTGCCATTCCCAGCAGGGGAGGCCTGGCACCAGGGACTGTGAGGGCTGCTGGTCCTGGTGTGGAGAGGGATCTGCCAGGGGTGAGGGCCATGCTGCCACTGCCACCTTCCTTCCCTCTGGAACCTTCCATCCTCCAGCCCTTTGCCCCTGCAGGCCACACAGCAGGTCTAGCACAACTCCCCCCTGCTGATGGGCAGGGGCTGCCCGTGTTAGGAGAAGCTGGCTTTGCAGGCACCTTGGAAATGTGAAGGTGGGTGCTGCCACTGTCGTTCAGATCCTTGTTCCTTTTCACACCAGCATGGGTAATGGGGATTCCTTAGCTCCAGAAGAGCAGTTGGAATACTCTTGCCTCCTGTAAAACTGCCATCTACCAGATGTGGCAGGACAGCTGCCCCTATCGATGGAGGCAGCACTGCTCATGCAGAGAATTGCTGTGTATTCAAAGAAGGGGTGATCAATGCTGTTTTACTTGATTACTGCCAGCAATGCCAACCTGTACCTGCAGCATGATGCTCTGAGATGAAGAGTGAAGATCTGTCTAGCAAATGGTGGCAGTTTTACTGAAACAGTGTCGAACACATCAGCTAATGGAAAACACCTCTGTGATTTATCAATACTAGAATTTCAGCTAAAATGCAGATTTGAAATATTAATTATGAATATAGTCCAATAAATAAATCCCTAGGCATTTTATTAAATGTACTGTATATAAAAAAATCCTAAGGATTTTACACTTCCTAGAATTTATAGGATTTTCTGGTTGGACATATTATAGCATAAAGAACTGCTTGATCTCAGAAACTACCATTTAAGTAAGTGCTTTTCTACATCATGCATATACTTTTTGCTTGGTTCTTCTTACATGGTGTACCTGCCTGATTTTCATAATTTGTCTTTTTGGTACTGATTTTTAGAAAATATTTGTATTAATTATACTTTGTGTTGAATATGAAGTAGAATAAATTCAGCTTCTAAGCTAGGTAGCTAATGTTACTGACACTTGATCCAACTCACAGCACCTTTTAGGAACAATGAGAATAAAGGAAACAAACCTCAACTTCTCCTCCCCCATACAAAACCTGCAGGCACTATGAAGTTTGTGGTTGGAAAGCACAAGTATCTTTGGTGAGACTGAGCTGCCAGCTAGCACTTACCAACAGTGCTTGACCCTTCAGTAACATCAAAAGGAGAACTCTTCCAATAAGTGGTATTTCCTCTGCAGTAAGATTACATCGTACCTTTGCAGCAAAAGAAACTCACACAAACTTATTTTTCTCCTTTAACTCACAGTTTTGGCTAGCAAGAAGAAATATAACTAAGACTATGCAACTTAATTTTGTGTTCAGCTTCCCTTGTGGAACACTGCTCAGATCAGTGATTGAGCCTGAGCACTTGTCTTCAGTGTCAAATGTGTGTCTCCCCCGACTGCACTTCAGTCAGTTAAGCCTAATTCCTATTGATCTGGAAATGGTTATCAAGTCCTGTATGTGCAGCTCCATCTCAAGGAAGCAAAGAGAAGTTAGGCTTTTTGGTGAGAGAGGTGATGCCCAGCTTTCATTCTCATACCACAGGTAACATTCATTATGCTTTTTGGGGGGTGGGGTATGATTTTGAGAGTGGTAAAGCCTTTAAATTGGATATTAATAATTCTCATAACAGACTGAAGTAGATGGCTCTTTTATAAATTATTGCACTGTATTAAAAAAAAATTAAAGCCAGATATGCTTTAAAAATAAACCATCTGCCTTAAACCAGAGTTCTTTTGATCCTTGCCTGTGCACAACCAGGCACCAATATGAGACAGGAAACTCTGGGAAAGGAAGGAGAGGTGTGAAATGTCTGGGAGTCATTAAGCAGTGCAGCAGAAATGTAGTTACCAGTTGCCAGGAATAGTAAATCCTGCTTACACAAGAGTCTTTTTTTTTTTTTTTTTTTCCCCTGATTCAGCTGGGTCTCAAGGATTTTGGCTCTGTGAATCTGCACTCCCCAGTCCTGCAGCAGCAGCAAAATAGGATGGTCCCAGGGTACCATCTTCCACTGCTGCCTCTTATGCTTCAGCCTAATTGCTGCACAGCTCTGTCCAGCACAGGAAGATGCCACTGCTATTCCTTTTTGTCCCTGTAGGACATCCACAACACTGCTCCATCCCCAGGTAACCTGACGCCACACATGGCATCCAGGGCTTCCACCCTGGAGCATCAAGAAATTAATTTCAGCTGCACCTTGACACAAAGCCATACCTGGATTTAGGGGCAAATAACCCAAAAAACCCCCACAAAACACCCCAACCCCAAAAAATCACTTATTAGTGCCAGAGAAGGTATGGATTTTTTGTCACAAAGGCCCCTAAAAGCAGGATTAAAAAGAATTTCACCGGGTTAGTTACTGGCCTGGAGAAAGTGTATCAGGGTTTGAATACACCAGGGGGAAGCTGCAGTGTGTGCCACAGGTAATGGCACCAGCAAGGGAGGAGTGCTCCAGCTGCCTCACCCTCTGCTGCTGCTGCCCTGCATTCCCAGATCAGGGCACACAGAGGATGTACTGCCCTGGCTGTGTCAGCATGGAAACACAAACTGGGCAGCTCTGTGCTGGGGAGGGTGGTTTGTCACTGACTGGAGGAAGTGGCAGTACCCACAACAGCTGGAGATGTGTGCAAGGCTGTAGCTGAGAAAGGGTGTGTGTAGCAGCTGGACTGCAGGTTGTCCCTTGTGGGACAGCAAGGAATCCTTTTCTGTCTAGGTGTGTTTTCTGCTGAGGACTTACTTCCATGCATTGTGAGGCAGCTCTTTTGGATGTACTACATTTGTAATTGGAACAGCAGAAGCTCGGTAGTGATTTGTAACTTGGATATGAACAGGAAGGTGGGGCTCTATTTCAGACTGCAGGAGGACAATAGTTTGTTAAAGGAGTGAAATCCACTGTATTGCAGAGTGGCTGTTGCTAGCTTACCGAATGAGAGCCAGAGCAAGGATCAGGATTTGATCAGTAAGATGCAAGACCAGCAATCAGGAAAGTTCACAGGGTATGAAAGTTATTTGCATCTGCTCTTGAAGCCAAGCAGCATCTCATCTTAATCTAATATCTATCTCAAATGAAAGCCTTCCTTCATCACTGTTAGAAGTTTAGACTAGATTTTAATTGGAATTAGGGGATTGTTAAAAATATTAAGGACTCTAACTACGTAAGAAGTAGTGTAACACTTCCCTCTTCCAATGTTGCTAATTTTAACTACTCAGTCAGAAATACTCTCTATCAAAATACTGCCTGAATCTGTACTGACTTGTATTTCTGCCAAAACTCTGCAAATGGTTTTGAAAAACAAAATAGGAAAGGAGCTACATTTAGGGGGAATTAGGGCAAAAAGATCTGCATCAGGCAGAAAGAAATAAACTGAAATTTCACACAAAATTGAGAGTAAAAGAGATTATGAGGAAGATGGTGAGAATAACCAGTTAGTGAACTCCATATGACATTTGCAGTGGTGCTATCGAGTTACATCTGGCAGATAGAAAGAAAACTTTGCTTTTGGACAGCCATTTCCAGAACCAAGGGAAGAGTAAGACAAAGCAATACCTAAAAAAAAAAAAAATTAAAAAAAAAAAAAAAGTTTGCTTGATGCAAGTATTAAGAATTCGAGACTTGGACAAAAGGCCCAAGTATGAACAGTCCTACAGCACTACTGCCCTTGGCAGGCAAAGAGCTTGTGAGACTTTAACTCCAGGTGTTTAAAACCCAGCAGTCTCTTCAGGAACTGCAAAGCACAGCTTCATTCAAATGGCTCAGCACTGCTGTCAGCAGAATCTGACTCGGTAATTCAGGCCTGAGGAGGGTTTGTGAGCGCTGACAGGCTTCTCCAACTACCTCAGCTGGTCCAGCACAGCAACCCCACCAAAGTCTTCTGCATTTTAACAGCAAGATATTTAAAAACAAGGCCTCTGCATCATTAATAGTTGCATGTACCTGCCCACCACAGGAAGCCTGGTAGTGGATGATTTTTAAGGTCATTTCTAACCCAGGCTGTCCTATGATTCTGTGGTTTGGAAAGACACAGCTGCACCTGGCAGAACTCATTCTGTGCTTGACAATCCTTTACTTACCAGTCCAGCACAGAAGTGCAGCTGGATCTGCTGAGCTCATTACTTTTATAACTTATTGCTCACATGTATCTCAAATTACAAGACAAACTGAAAGCCAGAAAATTCCAAGTAAGCACGAGAAATTTTTTTCCTGTGAGTGTGGTATGGGCTCACAACAGCAGCATACACTTGGGTATGTATTCACCAACCTCAACCACACTGGGATTCTGTGATTCCCTATTTCATGTTTTATTGAAAATTTATGGGATAATTTAAAAACAAGACTTTAGATGGCCTTTGCAGTAAATAAATACATTGTCTCAAAAAGCACCTGCAAAAATGCCATCTGTGAATTCTTATTTGATGTTTTAAAATTCATATACCTCAGCTCTTGCTTGAGTCATCCATCCTCTGCCACAGAGTTTTTCTACCTTTGCAACATTAACAGTAGACAAAGACACCTGGGGGACACACATAGTGCACCTACATCATATGGCCCTCACTGGTCTTCTCCAGGTAATCCTAATTTAACAACTGGCTTCAATGGGGCCTGACAACAGATACAGACCTTGAAATCTGTCTCTCTATCAGCACGTGGCTGAACACACAGACACAGAAGTGCTTTTTAAAATAAAGCTCTAAGTTCTCCTTTTGAATTTGAAGTACAATGTCTTCCAAGGTATTTTTAGGTGAAAATGTGTGAAGAGCAAGTGAATGAAAACCAAATGTACACAGATTTTAAAAATCTTGCCTTATGAACAGAGTATAAATGTTATCATGCTAAAACTGTGTACCGAACATTACACCCTCATATGCCACCTTAGCTGTACCCAAAGCAAGCTCTCCAGGGATCAGTTTACAGCCATGGAAAGATGTAAGGTAAGGAGTAAGGTAAGATGGCAGTGCTTATTATGAGCTGCTTTGATTTATTTGAAGCAGTACCAGAAAGCATGTGGAGCAAACTTGGCAAATACTAAAAAGATCCTGAAACCCAAATGCTACAGCAAATGAGAGTCACTGTCTCCTGTCAGTACAAAGGCAGTGGCACGTGCTCCTCTGGGCACTACACCAGCAAATTAAACCATCTAAAACCAGGGCCCAGGTACAGCTGTCCAAGCACAAGCAAGTGGTTAATGTGGATAGCTAAATGAGTAGCTCATCTCAGGTGGCACTCAGCTTTCACTATTAGTAATTTTTTATTTTTTTTCCAGAAGGCACTGAGGAGTTTTGCTGGTCTGCAAAAGAATTGGTCGATTTTCCTGCCAGTCCTACTCTCAATCTGAATACCCTGTGAGCATCTTGTGCCTAGTGAACCATGTAGCGTGTAAAGGCTAATTCAAACACTGACTTCTCTGCAATGAGTAGCATTTGGCTTAAAAATGTTTGAATGAGACTATAATATTTTTTTTTTTTTTACAGACAGGCAATATTTTAACCCAGTATTTTTTAAGCTGAAGGCTGATGTGACTTGTCATACACCTGGTATTACTTTGTGTTTCTGCAATTCAATCAAGACAACTCGTTGGGCTGCTCCCATTTGCTTTCATATACTGACAAGAAGAAATTCACCAGCAGCACTGAGCAAGATTATGAGAATGGTGACTTGTAAACTATTCAATGATTTCTCAACTTGCCGCTAAAATAATAACATCTAAACAAAATATTCAGATACAATGTAATATGTTTCTTTATTTTTTTAAAATCCAATTTGTAAAGGTCCCTTTTTAAACAAAACAAGAACAAAAAAATCAACACAATTCAGAGGGCTTATCTCATTTACCATATTCTTCCCCACTCTTCACTTATAACACAAGCAGCAACTTATAGTATTAGTGCTCATATAGTGCACTTATATGAATTTTGATTTGTGTATTAAGCATTAAATACAATGTATTTTCCGTGAACATAGCCCAAAGAGTACACAACGTTACATTTTCAAAGCATGTGTTAAAAAAAAAAAGACAATAAATGTATATCCAAGACAGTCAAACTCAAATATTTTGACTTGGCAAATTCTACAACGAGTAACAGCAATTTTAAACTGCGTACAAAGCAGAACAGTGCCAACATGCCTCCAGTCTGTGAGCTATGGTAAAACATCAAGCACACGTACAAAGGAGAGAAGCCAAAGAAACCCACCACAGAGCTAACCTGAGGCACACCCAACTGCGACCGAACAAAGGCAGCCCACGTTCCCACTCTGTAATGCAAAGAGCCCAACAACAACAAAAAGCACTTCCACGCTACAGAAAGTGAAACAGCAACTTCTTCCAAATTTGTCTCTGCATTTTTAAACAACTCGTTCAAAAAATGTAAAGATGAACATCTAATTATACCAAACAAATGTACAAACTATAAAGTCAGAGAAGCTCCAGAAGATTGCCACTTTCAACCTTGCATAGTGAGAGCTGGCATTGATATTGCTACCATAGCTTCAGCAGAAGATACAGAAAAGAAAAAGTTTCACCTCTAAGTGATGCACATGTGTAGCATTTTCTTCACAAAATTCAGTTAAACATTGTTTTAATAAAAGGGGAAACAGCTCTAAAAAGGGAAAGATAGTGTTCACAAGCTTAGAAAAAAAATACAAAACCAGAACATTCCATAATAAAAAAATAAAACCAATAAACATTCCATCATGACAGCACCTATTTAATCACTAAATAAGCCCCATACATGCAACAAACTACAACTATTGTATAAGGCCATCAAATTAAAGGTTTACTTTTCATATAAACAAAGTGTAAAAATAGCAACAAGTTGCGATCTTCAAATTTAATGCTATGTGAGGATTCTGTCCCCCCAGTTTCATTTGGTAGCAATTTCAATAAGCGTTTGATATAAATGTCGTTCGTCTAGGAACCGTGGTACAAATACATTGTGCCTAGGACAGTATTGTCGTATCTCTGTTCGACCTTGACAGAATTGGAATGCTCAACAACACTACTGAGTTCAGGGATGCTTTCAGCAGTATCCCCAAAACCATGGTAGTGTCCATAGTGCAAAGTGTCTCCAGGGTCTTCCACCCATGAGGGCCGGTTAGAAACACAGCTACTCGGGCTTCCATTCAGGTGCAGAGATCCACACATATCGGTGGAATTGCTCATGGCTTTTTCCGGCTCCTCGGCGCCGTTACTGGTATGAATCCGATGCCTACTGGGAGAAGTCACCCCGGGAATGACTCGGTTAGGTGTTAATGCTAAGCACTCCTCACGCCTGGCATCCATCCCACTGAGCTGCTGTGCGCCGGGGAAATCCAAATGTCCATTGATGGCACATCCATTTGTCAGTGCATTCAATATGGAGCTACTGCTATTCATATCTGCATTAAGAAATACACCTGTCACCAACAATTAAGAATAAATCGAAATACATCAAAATGTCTCCACTAGAATTCACTTACTTGAAAATGTTTCCATACACAGCTTGGAAAATAAATCTATCCTTTCTTTGTAACAATGTAGGTAGTTCCAAGTAATGAGATCTGACCAGTAAATTTGTGGCATGGATTCTTATGTTGAAAATGCAACTATCTATCCACATTTGTTTTGAAAATATGCCTATATTAATTTTTCCAAAGACAATGTGAACTTCTCAGATTTTTATTTTTTTTTTTCATTTAACTGTAAGAAATGCAGCTGACAACATTCTGGGCAGTGTTTTCAAGGCAGGAAAGTGATCTTTCCACCTTAACTGTAATGCCCTCTTGGGATGGAAGATTATGTACATACAAGAAATGAGTATCTGTGAGAGGGTGAAGGGTGGTTTTTTTTCCATTTTTCAGCTGTAATTTAACTGTGTTTTTTTTTTTCTCTTTAGTCATATCTCTCACAGTACAGCATGCACTGAAGTAAGTCACATAAAGAAATGTTACACTGGAGTGCTAATATAAAATGTTTCCAAGTTCCTTTATTCAGAAAGTACTTCAATGTACCTAGCAGCTTGCTAAATAACAGATTTTTGGGCAGGTTTGTATTTAATGCTATGTTTATAACAGCATGTGCACAATCTACATGCAAAATGCCATACAATAGCAACAGCAGAGTGCACAGAAGACTAAAAAATAGTAGTAGGAAACAAAATTCTAAAAATGTGCATGCAAAAATCAGTGACAACTGTTTTGAAGCAATTTCCCCATTGAAGTTAGTAATTAGTACAGTAGGTTTTATTTCCATGAACAGATTTCATCAGTCTTTCTGAAATGCATGTTTTTGCAGTGGTACTCAAAAGTACTAGCACAAAAAATGCATGATATATTCTGCCTTTAAAATATAATTTATGTCTATATTGGTAAAGATGAGCAAGGCAAACATAGCAACTACAGAGCTATGTGGTGACATTTTAAGATTTTACATTCTGTGGTTATCCTTGGATACATGCACATATGTTTATGTCTCCATGTGCACATAAACCCATGTGCAAAACAGGACTGCATTTACTGCCTGTATGCAAATGAATGCAGTTAATTTAGTCTGCTGGCAACTTCCCACATTTGTAAAACACTGGGTTCCCATTTAAGTGACACATAATGAGTACCACTGTCTGACAAGGAAGAATCTGGAGTTTTGGTTCTCTCTCAGCTTTTTGCATGGCTATTATTTGAAGTACAAATTACAACACTGATACTTCACAGACACCAGCATGTTACACAAGAAATGTGTCCAATTTGTAACTCCCTCGATGTACTAACTGGAGTTTCCCATTTAGTCCTTACATCAGTTAAAATAACCACATCAGCCAACCTCACTAACCATGAATTCTCATTGAAAGTGGAAAAAAAACCCCCCACAAACCCATCACGATATCAAAGTTAATACTTCAGTGATAAAAACGCACAGAAGGAGTTTCATATAGTGTTTATTAACTGAAAAGTGCAAAATTTTAACTGTTTAAAAATAAACCATTATAGGCTGGTTTTGCCAAATCAAATTTAATAAATCTGGCACTTCTATTAGTTAATATGCAAAAGTAGGTAATGAATAGTTTTTGTGATAATTATAGAATGTTGTTATTAGTTAAAAATGAGCACCTGTAGTAATACAGCAATACTATATATTCATGAAAGAAAATAATTTTTCCATAAATAAGAACACTTAGTAATTATCACTGGAAAATACCATAGTCTACTTTTAAAGTATTGATTATATATATGCATATCTATTTGTTCCTAATATATTAAAATATCTATTATTATCATTCCCTTTGTTGAATTGGATCTGTGGTACAAAGCATAAACATATTTCTGGCAGAAAAAAATGATAAATAAGAAATTAATTTCTGAATGTAATAATGCATGAATGTAATAATGAATGTAGTAGCTCCATGTCTTAACCTACAAAGTGCAAAAAAGGCTGACCCAAGACAGTTTTAATCAAACTCTGTACACATCCTGTCACCAAATGCATCTTGATAAAGCAGCCCTTAAAAAATCTAGAGCATTAATATTGACCAATCCTTGAAACATTTTGACTGTTTCATTATGATTGGTATGAAACACAAAATCTGTTTTCCCAGGTACACTAGTTCTAAATAGTAGATTAGAATTGTGATGTCTGGTCTTCTATTTACATAAAAAACCCCACAGCAGGATCCTGCACTTATGTCATTGTGTCTGAGCAAGTTCTGAACACAGGGTGTATGCCTAGACTATTCTCTATAGTATTTATTGTACTATTTTGAATATAGTTTTGTCACATGCTATTTTCAAAGCCAGAATATGCTTCCGTATCAAGTCTTTTTACTATCTACTCAATAGAAATTAAACATAATTTAACTTATCTCTGAATTTCCTCTAACTCAAAAGTATAGCAACTAGAAGCAAGGCACAACGTAATACAAGCCTCAGGTTAGAAGTGAAACAGCCATTGTGGACTGGTTTACTTGCAATGTTTAGAAATTACTAATAAACCTTCTCTTTCACCATTACAATACATTGCATGAAACAGCTAATTTTTGATACTTACTAAACCCCCAATATAATGGGTGTTACAGCAATACAATAGTTTTCAAGACTCCAGACAACAATGTGCAAAAATAAAGGACTAAGTTTTATACTTCAATTAAAAATAAAACGCATATTGATTCTTGCAACGACAAGGAGTTTGCATTGCAGAAACAGTGTATATTTCAATTTCTTTTGGTCCAACAGAAGTACTCTCCTGTTGTTTGGTGTCTTCAACCATTTGAATGTTGTTGTAGTTAACAGGAAACTGTCCACTCCCACCTGATACAACAGCAAACTCTCTATCAACGTGCATATTGTCAGCATCGTCCTCAGCTCCTCCATTCAGCATTGGTATTAAGCCATCAAAGCTGTAGGCTGACAAAGAAAGTCATGTTTAGTCATACATGCCCACTTGAAAACTCAGCCAACAAAAAGATGAGTACTTTGATTATTAAAGCAAACCAGAAAATTACCGGGTACCTATCAAACTTTGCACCTACATGTTAAAGTTACTAGTCTGATGTACAAATAGGTTAAATGAAGAGAAATTTAAGTTACTCATACTTAGGCTTTACAGGCGATGTGGTAAAACCAGCACATTGCCCAACTCACACTTGCCTACTATCAGTTTGGACTGCTCCCTTTTTCACTCTCAAGGGCCAGGTCGCAAAAACCCACCCTTATCCACACCAGACTGCTCCAGGGATCTCTTCAAGAGCTGAACAAGCAGAATTGTCTTCTGAAAGAAACTGCTAAGTGGTTAGACTGCTGGGGGGAATGCTTTAATATGCAAGATGGACTTGATTTCACTACTACTTCTTGTACCTACCCAGAGCACTGCTCCACTACTATCCCAACAGGCCCTGCCCTGCTCTCACACTGACATTAACAAACTTTACTACACATACTGTCAATATTATGTTGTAAATGCCTGCTTTGGTGGACTGCAACTCAGTTCCCATTACCTTGGGCACAACCAAAATTTTCATAAGCTGCTCATTTTTAAAGAACCTTAAGTCCTGAAGTGTTCCAGGGCCAAAGAGATCACTGAGGGCTTAAATGACGTCAAGGCCCTTAGATCAGCAGGCTTCAAATGACCCTAAAGCAGGAAGGGAATGACTTTTTTTCTTTTAGTTAACTAGAGGAATATGTAAGTGCAGTTTCATGTTGGCCAATTCCAAGGTCCAGTTGCAGGAATGCCCTCCATCACACCTCACACAGAACACCCAAAGCACAAGTCAACCTGCTGAGGGCAGGACTAGAGGGGTCAGGATAATGACTGACATGAACACAGCTGTGTGACCAGTTCGCCCAGTGTGCATTATCATCATCATCATCACTAATGAACCTCTGCACTGCCCTCTGCTGACCTTCCCAGGAAGCAGGATAAAATTTCTGGAATTGATTTCAGAAAGACGGACATAAAATTCAGTTTATGTTTCTAAATCAAAATTAAAAACTATTTGGCATAGATTCTGAAAGCGGTCACCAATTTACTTCTGTTAATTACACTTATGAGTAATTAGTTTCTATCACAGTGTATCATGTATCAGTGTTGCCTAATTCTGAGGTTTAAGGCTTTTTTTAATACTATGCACCTGTTAGCAGATACACCTGTGTGCATATAAACAATTACAAGTAATGCCCATCCACTGCCCAATTTAGTTATTCCAGGGCAAAGCACACTTTAAACATTTACCTTCTCTCAACTCTACTGCTTACAGCTTCTTGTAAGGTACATATGTTGTTGCAGCAAGTAGTTTCAAAGCAGTGATTGTTCCAATTAGGGGTATGGCTATCAAAACCTGACTTTTCCCTGCAAATACAGGTTGGCTTCACTCTCTGAACATCTGGAATCTCCTGTGCAAATAGTCTTTAAAGGACAACAGACCAGTGTGGTTTTAGTAAGGGTTTAAAAATAACACAAAATTGGGCTTGTTCTGTAAAAGGCCAGCTAAGCACAAAGATGTACTGATAACTCATTACTCAGCTCTATTATATCTATTTGTTGTTTACCAAAACGCCTCAGGAACAGTGACTCATTCTCAGTGCAAGAGACTTTACATCAATGCAATAGTTATTACTGATGCTGATATCTTTGAGGTCAAACACGTCAGATTAGTAACTCCCACAGCTGGGATGCATCTCTTAGTTACTCCAAAAACCTTCAAGCAAAGGCAGCAAGGCTTCTGCCTTTGTTTGTGAAGGTCTCAAGAAGTCATACTGTTAACAATTTCAAAAATTACCTACTCCAATTGCTTTTCCAACATTTCTGTAATTATTCAGGAGCACTTGTTCACTTCAAGCACTGTCTGTTTATTTGCTCAATCTAACTTAGGTGTTGGACCAACTCTGTACAGTGAAAGTTAATGCAGATACAACACCACTCCCCCAGATTGTGGGAGAATGCTGCTTATTGACTAGCTTGGAGCATATTCTGAAATAGACAGCTGCTTAGGAACACTTAGATGGGGCAGCTCTTCAAAATACAAGATAAGTTAACTTGACTTCAAGTAGTGCAGATCAACGGACTGAAAACATCCTTCTGCAGCTGTTATGGATACTTGTGTATTGGGCAAGTTCTCTTATTCTATGTAGAGACTTAGGAAATACTTACTTCTGAAGTCTTGTATTTAATTGCACAGGGACTCTTCTCCATAATGAAACTTATCATTTAGACCAGCTACATGAAGCAACATACCCTGTTTATGACTGGCCATGGAGTAGCCAGTTAAGGTCTCGTATAGGTGAAGTGGTGTTTGGATAGCAAGTACTGAACGAATAGTAGTGTTGATATTGATGTGATTTATGTTGCCTGTGTTATACTTAGAAACATGGTTTATGTCTCAATTTCCCCCTTGCTATCTGGAATTAAGCACTATTTAAGCCAATTCTATTTGTCTCACTGAAAATCACTTAAGTTACAACATCAACTGAACAAAGTGCCTTCAATGAAGACCTATGAAGTCCCTTTCCTGATGCTAAAGAAAAGCATCCTTTAGCATCATCAGGAAAAGGGAGGTTTGAGTGCAGAATTACTCCCTTTTTTTTAGTAAGAATTTAGTGGGATGACCAACAGAAAGGAAGAAGATAATACTCCTCCATCATGTCACTCAAGGTGTTTCTAAAAAGAGATTTCTACACAGAGCTACCAAAAAAGTATCTTCAGGTTGTGCTATTTCATCATCAATGGCAAAACAGCAGTATCCTCAACATACAAGGTTGGATAGGAAACCTTAAGGTTCATTCTGTTCTTACACCCTTGTGTAAGATAGCAGTTCCCCTCGGAAAACAATCCTGGAAACTTAGGGTATGTTAATTTACAGACATAACCCCTTCTTGATTTGGGAAACCCTTCCACATTCATTTTTTTCTATCCACCTTATGAAGCAGTTTCTGAACTGTGAATTCATCCCTGAATGGAAAATTACCATCAGAACATCCAAGCATCTCTGCGAATCAATGGAAGATTACTTGGCCCTCCTGAAGCTGAAGAAACTGAGGAAGGAGTGGAAGCTAATTTCAGCTCCTACTCCTCTGCATATTCTCAGCATCACGCAGCTTTAGCATTCTCTGGGAAGAGAAACTTCTGAACACGCCAAGATGATTATAGGGAGAACTGGGATCTTGCAGCATGGAATAGTTGTATTAATTTGGTTCTTGTATTAATATGTAATTTGGATATGCAAGTTTGTCAATAATACTCACTCAACATCCACTCCAAAAGACTTAAAATGTTTATTTTCCTTTCTCAGCAACAGTATCAACCCATCCCTTTTACCTCTGGGGTCTCACCTTCTGTTCTAGCCTTCTTTACACCAGCAGACTCCGTATCTTCAAAGGATCTCTTTCGACTTGTCCCACCACTGAATGGATTGGGACCTGCATTCTGATGAACCCCATTTAAGGTGCCATTGCTATAGAAACGATTCAGGTGACAGTTCTGGAGGTTCAAGAGAAACTGAGCACATTCTTGGAAGCCCTGGGTATGTGCAAGGTCTGCTGCTGTCAGGCCACTGGCATTTCTCAAGCTGTACAATACAAAGAAACTGGATTACACTCATTCATCAGGCCAGCTGGCTGCTGCTGCTGCCCTTACTGACTATCTATCTGCTGGTGATGAGAGAAAACATACACTTAGCAAATTTTCCATTAAGAAATTAGTTATCAATCTTAGTTTTATAACTATCTTAACTTTTTGCACATATATCTCACTTCTAAGCAAAATTTGGGAGACAATACACTTTTAAATAAAATCAATATACTATGTGCCTTAAACCATCTTCCTATTTAAACTTCTCAAAATGCTTTATTCTAAAATAGTCTGAAGTAGCTGATCTTTACATAAACTTCAGACTAATTTAAGTGTTGAATTTTACCATCTTCTGCAGTTTATTCTGCAATCTATTGCTTTAACTTGAGCAAAAGATCAAATACTCAAAACAAACTTAACATGACTTGGCAATTGTCCATGGCATTCTGGTTTCTAAGGTAACAACAACATCACTATTTTTCCTAATAACAAAACACATACATATATAGTAAAAGATAGATAAAGATGCTATACTTAGTTGTGCTTTGCTTATACTTTTGTTTCAGGTTTGTTTCTCATTTCAAAGTGTGTGACATCATAAGTACTGGGGCTTGCTTTCGTAATTTCAACCAAGACTTTTCTGTGCACAAGTGAATGGCACTGGATTTTGCATATTCTAGTGCATCAAGGAGGTTAGGAATGAAATCAGGGAGGACATGTAGATATGCAGAGGTTTAATTTGAAAAAATGTTGTATCACATGCATTTACACAAACACACAGGATGTCTTGTGCTTAGCAACTTAGGCTAACTTCATCAGGAAGAGCATAAAAGTGGAGGAATGACAAAACTAGATGGTGATGCAAAAGATGCCCATTAATCTTTCCCAGTATTTTTCCAGAGAGATGTAACTAGTCAGAGAAGTGGAATTTTTTTTTTCTTGGCTTCAGTCTTATAGACAAGTCCATTACTTAAAAATCCAGAAACAGACCAGCTAAGAGAATAAGAATTCAGAAGATTAATAGACCTGATCCTCTTGAAACTTTAGCTCACGAGAAGAAATCAAAGAACAAAGCCCAGATTTGCTTCCTAGATCACTGTAAATTACTTGCTACAAATCAGAAAACCTTTGGAAATTGACTATTACAGAATCACAAAAAGCATAATCTAAACCGAGATTAATTTCATTACATACTGTACTATTGTAAGTCATTATTTACTTGGACCACAAGTGAAAATCCACAGAAAAGCAATCAAGAGTGCTCCAGAAAATAAACTTTGGAATACCAAAAAACCTAGTTAGTCAAAAGAAATGAAACTTTGAGGTGGTATCAGTTTTGAATACCTACAGGAGAACTGCAAAGTGCTGTGCATCCAGTGTTGGCAGTACGCGAATGGGATTAATATGAACAAATGAGAATTAAAGATAGCATCAGGAGAAAGTTTTAGAGTATAAAGGTTGCTGTATCTTGAGAGAGGTCTCTTCTCCTCATTGTAAGAGCTGCCTATGATATCAGAAATTTTACTGTCAATCCTTTCCCCTGTTAAACTAGATGACCTGTTGAAGCTGCTGCTAAGCAACAAATATTTGACACTCCTTTAGTAATTCTGTTTTACTTGTGCAGCACAGGAATGTAGAACAATGAAACTACGGCTTAGGAAACAAAAATTTTAACAGATCTGTTCTGCTCAAGAAGAAAAGCTCAGTTCTCCGACATCTTTTTTAAATTTCCGAGCCCCAAAAGAACAATAAAAGAAATCTAAGCAAGAGCAAAATAAACAAAGTTACGCAAAGATAAAAGGACAAAACCGATATGGTATTGAACGGCCATCTAATTCAAGAGAAGTTCAAGTAATTCTATTACTTAGCAAGTACTACTGAACACTAACTCTGCTTTTCAAAATTGACTGTAAGAGACTGCAGTTAAGTCACCATTTTCCAAAGGATCATCAATGTAAGATGCCAGAGGCACTTGGAGATTTATAAACTAAGATCAAAATGTGTAAAGCTACACAACCAAACTCTGAGAAAGAAAAACTAAATTTCACAGAAAAAAAAAATAAACAGGAGTTAGAGGTTGCAAAGCTTTAAAATGTAATGATCTTTGATATTTAAAGTTCTATCCCATTCCTACCTCTTCCTGAACTAATATTACTTTTAACAGCTAGACAAAGATGTGCTTGTTTTACAGAAATATCCTGGAAGCAACTGCATAGATTTCAAGGGACTCAAGCCTATTGGATTTAATATTCTTGCTTCTGAAGTTTAGAAACACCTCTTTCAAAGGTGTGAATCTGAACTTAGACTATCAAGTTAGTAATGAAAAGAAAGAAAAAGCTCAATGAAATAAGAGGAGATTTTAAGTTCTAGATGACTCTGGAAACTGTTTGAAAAAGTGTTATGGAAGATTACAAGGATGTTCTCTCTGCTCACTTACAGTGGGAACACTAATTTGAATATTTTTCCTATATCCAGTTGTCCATGTCCATGATTTTAATCAAAGCCTGATTATTCTTGGACCTTCATATACTTTCAAATTTCTGTTATACTGCCTTGCATTCCAATATTAACAGGACGCAGTAAAGGAAAAGCTGACAAATTTTGCAGAAACATTCCGTCACTTTCTTAACAACAGGCTAGAAAGATGAAAAAAGACCTACTTCTTTAGCTGATTTCTCTAGCTTTCTCTAGGAGGAAAAAATCTGTCAGTGGGAACTCAAAAGGCAGCAAGAGGTAGCTGTGCTGTATTAGCCTATCATGACAAAATGCAAGTAATCAAAAAAACCTGCTAATGTAAATAGGAACAAAATAGGAAAGAAAATGCTCTTAACAGATATCAATAAGTTATACCAGACTGGAATAGTTTATGTATTTTCAAAATAATTTAGAAATATTGTCAATGACTGTAAGGATTCTGAGTCTGTAACAGAAAAAATGTAATACAGCCCTTCCAGAAAGACTGGAGTACTTGAATGAATTAAAAAGCTAGGATATCTACTAGACCATTCTTTAAAAGTGTTAATCTGAACTTGGAGTGGAACCACCCACAGCTGTAATTACAAGGAACTAGGAACACAATTATTACTAAATCTGCTGCCCATGTCTGGCAGCGAAGCATCTGCCTCAGCTCATCCCAGGAGCTAAGAATTTAAGTGTCATTACTGTAGACAGACTAGATTATACAGATGAAAATAGAAATGGTTCATTGTCCTAGCCACACATAAGAAGAGTTCAACCTCTGTGGTTATGAACTGCAATTATATGTAAACTGACTATTAAGTGAAAAGGAGGAGGAATAGTATGTGATTCATTTGGCTACAAAGTGTAGTAGCCACGTGACATGGAATGTGTGGCTAAAAAAATGGAAGAAAAATCAACAAGCAGAAAACTCAGAGATAATCACTATATTCAAGTAAATTTACAGCTCTTTCAGTTATTAGGTGTCCCTTGAAAAGCACTTCATTCATCGTAGCTGCTGACATAAAAAAAAAAAAGGATTGGTAAAGGATATTGTAACTGAAAGTAACTTCAAGAGTTGGGCTGCAAAAGAAAAACACTGGAAAAAACAGTGGACAGCATGGACAGAACTACCTCAAGGTCATGGGTCTTGGAAAAAAATAATCTTTTCCACCCATTCTCCACTTTTTTTAGTTAGTTAAAAATCTCTCTGGTACCAGCTTTGATCCTTTATCCAAAACACCTTGAAACAGTGGAAGCTCCAAGAAGCTCGGAACACGCTGATATTAAATCTTCAGGCAAACTGTCCTTTGGCTACTGCTAACCATACAGCAAATATGACAGATCTATTTCTGCAACTGCATTACCCAGAATTAAAAAATGGGGCTGGAAATTTCTAGCAGGTTTTACACTTTGTTTTGTAGTGGTTTTTGCTGTTATTGGCTTTTTAAAAAAACTTCTTGTTTTATGACAAAGATGCCAAACTTCAGGACAAGCTTATGTTTCTTTTCAAGGTTTGTCTTTTGGCTAGGCTTCTAGCTGAAACAAGACAAACAGCAGGTCACAAACACTGCATTTTTCACATGAATTCATTATGAAGGAAGAAGCCAGCAGCAAGGAAGATGTGGAAGGATAGAAGGAAGACATAAGTAAGAAAATCAGAATAAATCCTGGAAAATGACATGTGTTTTATGTTTAGTCAGCCTTTATTAAACAGTATTCATTGACTTGGTGCAGAATTTTCTAAAGGTTGGCCTAGGACCTATCAAATCAGAGAGCAGTGCTCCAAAAACTTATTTCCTTCTCTCTCCAGTAAAAAAGAAAAAAGACAAAAACTAAAGACAACTCTGAAGGTCAGTCTAACTACAGGAACAGGTGGAAAAACTGAAGAAAGGACACTGAAAACAAAAGCTCTGAAAATGTCATTCCTTTTTTGGCACCTGCTCCAAACAGGAATATACATGAAGGCACGAACTGACAAACAGAAGAAAAATTCCTTGCTTAACATTGCCCAGGGCTGAAGGCAGTCATCAGAAAGTCAATTCACTCCATGTTTAGAAAACACATATCTTGCATCCTTTCCAAGGCAATTCAAGTATTTGAAAAATGACTGAGTCCTGTTCAGGGTTTTTCACTAAGCAGCAATATTTTGCTGTATACTTTATTCACTGTTTCCATGTGATTCTTATTACTAGAAACAAATTAAAATCATGAAGCACACTATTATTTACCCTCAGCCTTCTTGTAGGCTAAAATCCAGGAGCTGGGAATAAAACCATCTTGTTTTCTTCAAAAGTACAGAAGTATAAGATGCTAACTTCAATGCAAAAGAAGAAAGCAAAATATAAGGAAGGATACATTTTCATATTATAGTTAGTCTAAATAGAAAAAAACCCATGAGAAAAGAAGATGAAAGTTTGAATATGGATGAGTAGGTGATCTTGAAGTTTCTTGACATATGACACTTGCTTATCACCCTCTGTAGTGAGAGGTGTTTTCATAAATAAACTCAAAACGCACACTGATACATTGAGTTAACGCTCTGACTTTTGCATATGCATTTATTCACAGACCTACAGTGCTTAAAACACTCTTATAACATGTTTTTCTTCTTTCATCAAGTCATGTCCACAGGCAGTCTTCAAAACTGACTGATCTTGGCATGAAGAGGACTTTTTTTTTTTTAGGATCCATTCTTCTCCCTCTGGGTTGACATCATGTGAACTCCCATTCTAAATGCCCAGTTCATCTGAGAGTCCTGGTACCCAATTAAAGCAGCTACAAAGAGGACACTGAGGAAGCATGAGTTTAGGTATTTCCTTCTTCTGAAATGCTTTTTCAAAAATGTTGGCTGCGAGTGTAATTCAATTGTTGCTCTAAACCAAGAGACAACTGCATTATCTGGCCAAACAGGCTTAGTGTTTGAAACACAAATTTAACTTTCAGCTTAGCTATACTTAGGAGGAAATTTTTATTATTTCAACCTAATTTAAGAAGTTTATTAAGGAAGAAAAAAATTGAGGCAAGCTTTTAAAAAATATTCAAGATGCTTCCACTATGGCTAACCCATAGAAAGTAAAAAAAAAAAAAGACCACCACAACAAAACACTCAAAATTTAGAATTATTCAAATATGACTTTGTGCAAGGAAGATTTACTTCAGTGTAACGTACAGAATTTACTCTTTGAAAGATCTGTAGAAAGAAAACAAAGATTTGTGCGTCTCATATTGAATTATAAATGCTAATGAATTTACTTCAAAAAATTGCTTCTAAGTTGCTTCAATTGTTCATTTTTCATATTCATTGGCAGAAAAAAACAGGTAGATTTCTATGTCTTTTTAACATGGAAGTATCTTAGAAATACACTATCTTCAACTTATAATGTCACATACCTTGAAAAACAAAACAAACATTTGCTACACAAAAAGTCAACAATAAATATTTTTGAAAATCATATGTAAAAAAATTCTCCTGAATGTTTAATTTGAAATAGTGATTACAGCACCTACAGCTTACTGTGTTTTTGTTAATGCCATGCGACAATCTAAGAAAATAAACCACAGTTTTTGTATATCAATGTAATATCTGTTAAAAATTACTGATCTCAACTTATCTATTGTTAGTTTACAAATAAAAATGTAGATAATTGTAAATTAGGGTAAGCAAAGCATGCAAATCTATAGATTCTATATCTGAATTCCTAGATTAGCATTAAAACCAATCACCGCAACAAATACCTCAACAGTATGCCTTGTGTGCAGAAAGGAAGCGATACTGAACATTCAATGCCACAACTGTAAGGTTTTCGGAGAAGCACCTGTGGCAGTTTCAGCAGTTTCTATATGGAATGCTCCCCCTTTCTAGGATTACTTGAAAAAATCAAGTCAATTCGAATTACGTAGCTGTAAAACATTGACATGTGTAGTTTTTACAGTTTCAGAATCTTCTGTTTGATTTAAACGGGCAATGGTGCATAAACAGGAAACTTATATCATAAGGGATCACATATTTGCAGGCAACATTAAGATTAAAAGTACATTAACATACATAAAGTGCTGTAGCACATTATTCAATATGTAAGCCATTATCATGTGACCACCTTAACAACAAGATACTAAGCCTTTTATGCCTTTAAAAGCATCATAACTTTCATCCTGAAAGCAATTTTTCAGTTCTTCACTGAAATTTATATAGAATGGATTAAAGTTACCGGTCAACTCATGGCTTCAATTACTTTAAATTTAGTAGGCTGTATCTCAAAAGAATTAGTAGCTATTCCTATATACAAAAATTAGCAGATACAAGGATTAAAACAAAACAAAAGAAGAAAGAGAAAAAAAAAGATCAGAACACTAAAACGCCCACAGTGAGAAAAATTGTTTCCTATATAAACAGTAGTATACTGTCTAAAATTTCTAGAGCAAAATTATTTTAAAATACTAAACTTTAAGTGTTTTAACCCTTTGGTGTCCAAATACAGAAGTTATAAAATTGTTTCAAACTTTTTTTCCAGATACCAAGAGAAAAATAATCTTAACTAAACAGATGTGTGTCACTGCTGGGACAGCTATACAAATTCATGCTAGAATTATACACTGGGCATCTACAAAAGCACAAGTTGGTGCCAAGTTTTTATTTCACAACAAAGCATCTGGCAGCTGAAATTATTTTACACTTTTAAAACCAGTGGTAGAGTTCCTGTGAACATCATCCAAAATCATAACAAGAGGAATATACTGAACAGAAGGACTCTGTTTTGTGAAGCCACTTTCTCCACAGGAAAATCAAGGTTCACTATGAATTCTGCAGCTATAATTAGCTCCTAGATACTTCAACTCCTGACTGAGCAAACATTGGCAGAAGAAAGAACTCATTAACCATGGTAGGCAATGTTGCAGTTACCACAAACATCACCATCAGGATTTTCTGTTGTATTTGTATTCCCATTTATATGCTTTACTAAAGACCTCAAACAGTGCACTTCATTTTCATTATCTTTTGTACAAAATATTCACATTTCCAAGGAAACTTTTCCCTGATCAATATAGGCTTGACTTGGCCTGGTTCCAGCAACAATATTTTTAAATTCCTATTTCATAATATAAGAAGTGATTCCCAATAATAATTCACAAAGGGACGGTAGGAAAGACGATGGTGATTCCTGAAACAACAGTCTGATTGCAATACAGTGTAACAGAAAAGACCTTTCCTACTAAAATGAAAGTATTTCCTAGATCACTAGCGAAATTTAATTCCAAATAAGCACCTTTAGAGTACTGCAGCCACTTTAAACACAATGCGAATGTAAGAGTTACTTAGCCAACCTTATGACAATGAGAACTATCACTGCTGTTAATTTCATGTTTCTTGAAACAGAGAAAGAATTGTAAATGAAGTTGCTAACAATGAAGAAAGTGTAATGGAAAACTATTGAGGACAGGTTCAGAGCAAACTCTGACTTGAAAGGATAAAACAACCTTGCAACACAGATATCCACCAAGATGACTCTAGTAGTAAATAAAATGACATTATTTCTCCTCAACATAGCAAATGAAACCCAAAGGTAGCTCAGAATTAGAGAAATGAAGGAAGAAAGCTTCTCTCAAATGTGCCAAACTTGAAAGACAAGTTCAAGCTGTTCAATACAAAAAGCATGGACACTGGAAGCTTATAAATAAAAATGAAGAGATAAATTAATGTTAAGGTACTTTTGTGCCAAAAGCAGGGCAAAAATCAAGAATAAAAGGACTGTAAGTAGTAGATGGTTTCATTATTTTCCCATAACAGGGACACTATCAAACTACACAGTTTTGTTGGGTTTTCTTTGGTGTCAAAAATAACTTGGTGTGTTTACTCAAGCAGACAGTATCTTTTGGATTAAGGAACTGCTGAAGTGCATAAAACCAGTTTAAATGAGCTTCATGAAAGTTTTTCAAGCTTAGATTTTTTTCCCTTTATAAGAAAATTTATCTATCACATACGACCCAATCAAGTAAAACAGAATGAAGCTGAAGAGTAGTATTTTCCCTAAGTTATGATTACCAAAGCTCTTCCATGGTTTGTTAAGCCCCCACGCCATGAGATACTCAGTAGTCACGAAACACATTAGAAAACTTTTCTGACCAAGCTGAACATGTTCTGGGCCACACCACAACTACCTCCTGGGATTTTTTGTCCAGAGTCTACAAAGCACTAGTTAGTGTATGAACAACTTCATCAAAAAGACACAAAGCAGATCAGCAAAGAAAACCCAAATCAACACGGCAGGTGAGAGCAGACGCTGCAATAAACAATCTTCTCACCACGTATCTAGTCAAAAACTGTTGCCAGATCAAGCAGAGAACCCCTACAGATCACCACCACTGACATCTGGACTAACCATCAGAACTCCTAAGACTACTATATCTGGGATATAATTGCTTCTTTCACTGTATTTAACTCTGCCCAAGCTCCACTTCATAACACTTAGGTTTCTCCACTTGACTTAACAGTACCTGGGTTAGTGTAGCCAGAATAGCAACAGAATAGCTTATCTTGCAGGAAAAAAAAAAATCTATCTTAAGGGAAACTGCACACATTAATGTGAACGTTAGCACAATATCTTACACAAAAGTAGATCAATCCCTGTGGTGGTTTGACGAGGAAGGAAGTTTCTTGGGAAGGTGGTGGTCAAACCAATCAGTGGCCAGAGGTGAATATTGGCACCTGGGGTGGCCACTAGGAACCTGGACACGCCTTGAAAACACACAGGGGTTAAAAGCAGAGCATTCCCAGGGGAACTTCCTCTTTGGGTCCAGCGGGGGATCAGAGCTGACCTCCTTTGCCCAGCTCCAACTGGGTGGGGGAGGGGGTGAGCCATGCGGCCGGCCGGGGGTGAGGTAGGCCAGGCCGGAGCCCTGAGGGACCCTGGGGTGCTTTGGGCAGGCCAGGCCGGAGCCCTGAGGGACCCTGGGGTGCTTTGGGCAGGCCAGGCCGGAGCCCTGAGGGACCCTGGGGTGCTTTGGGCAGGCCCCCCCCCCAGAGAGAGAGGAACGGAGACAGTCTGTGCCAGCTCCAAGTGTGATATCTGTGCTGGCACCTCGGGCTGAGGAGGAGAAGGGGGAGGGCAAGGAATGAAGCAGGTGCCCAGCCGCGGTCAGCCAGCTGTGGGAGTTAGATGTTCTGGCAGACAGCGGCTGAGATTTTTAACCCCTTCCTGGACAATGGAAGCCACAGAAGCACTAATCCTCCCTAATCTGAAGAAGAGAGAGAGCTAGATGGAAATGAGCAAGTGGAGAGAAAGTTCGAGTAAGTAAGAAAATGTCAGCAGAGGATGGGAAGCGTCCTGGATGGAGGAGATGATTGGAGTGGCTTTTGGCTGGACTTTTCTCTTGCATAGCCACGGGACAGAGCCTATTTCTTTCTATAATTCAGAGACTGTTTCCGGGGGGAGGCGATGGCTGGGAGCCACGAGGAGTGCAGTGTGTCAGAGGAAGATGTGGAAGGAACAGAGATGGATGAGGAGATCTCTGTTCCTGAGAGCCCCAGGCCCCAGGGGAAAGAATATGGGGGGGACTGCTGTCCCAAATGTGAGACTGTCACTCTTCTGGAACTGGGCCAAGCATCCTTAAAAAAGGACACCCAAGAAGCAGTTTGGATCCATGGTCAGTGGTGAGAGCACTGAACATGGAAGGAAGATTTGCACCCTGGCAGATTTTCCCTGGATGGCTGCCAGGTGTGCCGATGGAAGCGCAGGAGGGTTCGACCGTGCTTCTGGGGGGAGGCCTGTGGTGCAAGAGGGAGACTCCTCTCTCCTGATGAACTGGGAGGTGGTAGAGTGAGAGATGGTACTGGGCAGAGAATTGAGTGTTCGAGGGGTGGTTGCTGGATTGGGAAGGTAAAGCCTTGACTCATGGTGTTGATGGGAGAAGGTGGGGGGAGGAGAAGTGGTTTTGAAAACTTCCATTGTAGACATTGTGTGTGTGTGTATGTTTTTTTTTCTTTTCCTTTTGTGTTTATAGTAGATGTAATAAAGCTTTATTCCTTTACCCCTGAGATGATGGAGCCTGCTTTGCTGTATTTTGGGTCACATCTCACAGTAACCATTCGGGAAAATGTGCTTTCATGGGGGCACTGGCATTGGGCCAGGGTCAACCCATGACAATCCCAACAAAAAACCCCAAACATTCCTGTCAGAAATCTGAGCAATCTGCATATAAAAGTCTTGGTAAGACTTCCATATTCTTTACCCTGCTCTCTTGGACTGAAGAAAAGTCAAGAAACCAGTGCTATAAGGCTTCTCACTAATGAGTAAGCTAAACTATCAAGCTCACATGTATCTAGGGAATTTCCTCTGCTTTGGAAAGGTCATAAGTATCATTGCTTTAATGATGGATTTTTCTTTATTCATAAAAAGCACAACCTCATATTCTGCACTATTTTCCACCTGATGTCAGTAATCACTGTTGTTATTCCACCCCCACTAAGAATAACCTGCATTCAAATTGAACAGGAATTCATTGGTACAAATTTGCCTCAGCTTCCTGCAATTATTAGGAATGTCAATAACTCTGAAAACTACAATTTTCCAGACTGGTTTACTCTAAGACTGAGCCTCTCTCATTTTTTATGAGCATTCTTTATACACATATAGCATTTTTTATACACATTCTGCTTTGCTATTTCCAAATCTTTTCTTCAGACTAAATCCAAATTACTGCCCTACTTCATAATCACAAGCTCCTACAAACCAGCTCAAGTACTGCTACAACCATAGCAACCAAACAGGAAACCAAACATGGACGGAATTACTAAGCTTTACTTGCAGTTTTTTTGAAGGAGAATTAATGTTTCACCACTGAAATGTACTTGCCACTTTGAATTTGCCTTCCCATAACAATTTATATAAAATGGGAAAGGCAGAATAAATTCCAACATGTGTATGTATCCTCTACACTGAAAAATGGTCACTGCAAGAACACTACAGTTATGGCCCTTAAAATGCTCATTACATACAATTAAACAAGACCTGCCATATATTTTTCCTTAATTATACAGCAATGTCTAATAATGCAACAACAGCAATTAGTCCAACAGTTTAACTAGTATCTGGAAGCAAACAGGTTTATAAAAAGAATGTGTATGAAGTGGTCTGAGTTTGGAAAGTACCAAACAGATTATATAAGCATTAATATACAAATTAACAGATAAGAACCTCTCTGTTGAAAAAGCACCTAAATCCAAATGATCAGTAAGATTGTGAAGCATTACTCTTAAGATGATGTTAATTTAATGACAGTAGGAAAGGAGAATGTTGGTTCTTCTACACTGAATCTATGCTGTAATACAGTTTCTGAAGTAAAGAGGAGACATAGTTGTGGCACTTCACGAGTATGTTAACATCAGAAATAGACTGCAATTCAGTATTAAAAGTTTGGTAGTTAAGTTAGCTAGGCAAGAAAAACAAGCTTACAGTAAAAACCTGCAAATAGCTCCTAAGATTTTAAGAAATCAAGAGGATATCTATTAACTAAGACAGGAGATTTCTGAACCCTGAAACCCTTCAAGAAAACAGGCCATGTAAGCTTCCCCTCCAGACTGAAAAGGAACTGAGGGTTCACATCACAAAGGAATGGCCGACTTCTGTGCTGTCATGAAAACCACACATCACTGTCTCTTCACTAGAGGTGACTGATTTTCAGAAAGCCAAGAAGCCTCAAAAGTACAAATGAGAAGAATAAAAGCTGAGATATCACAAGAGTGATCATGTGGAACAGAAATACAAGAATTTCACAAAGGACTAATCCAGCAGCACTAAAAAAATCACAGCAGACAGATTTCTGTTATGGAAGATGGAGAGCAGTTGTGAAGAAGAAAAAATTATATTGCCTTTTTGAACAACACAATGCAGTTTGTGACACATGAGTTTGAAAAGAAGAAATAAAATTAACTAAATCCCTGTCAAAGAATGAGAATAAAGATCTCGCTGATACACTTAATATCAGTGACAGGACATTTCTGGCATTGAATTTACAAACTCAGATGAATACCAGACAGCTTTAACAAGAAAATGGCTGAAGTGTCTGCCTAAACCAGATCAACATCACAGTATCAATCTGTCATCTGGTGGAAATAGATGTACTGGTTTATTTATCCCAGCATGTCACTGCTTCTGCTCAAACCTTGAGACCAGAGTATATTAAACTAGAAAGGAAATTATCTCTTTAGGGTCTCATAACATGCCATCACGGTATAGGACCCAAATCTACCCAAAACCCGAAGACTTCTGGCAGGCAAATAAAAAGCTTTTCTATAATACTATTCAAATATAATGATTAATAAAACCTTTAAGCAAGCAAAAATTTGTGTTCAATTGGATGGGGGTATACCAAGCCACAGCCCATTTCACAAGTTACACCTCTCTCTATCCCAGGATAACACAGAGTTTGAAACTTCCCTCTTTGCTCTAAATCAAGACTAATGAATACTCAACTGCTTAAATGACAGCTGCAGAAGAATTTTTATTCAGAGATAAGTGGACACAATGCACAAGTGCACCACAAGCAAGTGGACATGAAACAAGTCAGGATAATCAATACTTGCATCTGCTTCTTTTTGATTCAACAGTGTCCTGTGTTTACAGCTGAATTCTGTATTTTCATACATGCTGTGATACAATCTATAGAACTACATTAAAACACAGCATTTTCATAACAGTGCAAAAGAGCAAAACAAAACATGGCACCAAGAAGGCTTTTCCTCTATAAAAATCTGTGGACACTTGTCTGTCACCATGATAAATAATACATAATTAACCATACATAAATTGCATCAATATGCCTTTTAGTGAAAATCCAGCAGTAATTATGGATACTTTAAAAGGTACTATCCACATTAAAAAGTCAGTTACACAGCAAACCTTTTCACTCATATGAGGACATTGTGACCACCTGCTTCCCCCTCTTCAAGGGTCCATGAATACCATAGTTAGTGGAGCAACCATTTTTATGGCTGTAGGACATACTGTGCACAGAATATGCTTCAGCTAAAATGAGAAGGTAAATACCACAAAAAAAATCAAAATATTTTCACTAGGGTACAATTATTATTTTTTAATATTATTAAAAATTTACACAGGAATAGAGACCCAAATTCTCTCTCATCAATTAGAAAAACAATGCAACAGCTTAAATGAGATTTATACTGCAACATCCTGTCTTACTCAGCAAAAGCAATACACTAGCAAGCCTGACATATAGTAAACTAGAAAAATTCAAGTGAGGCTATTTTATTAAAACTATAATTCTTACTTTTATCCTTGACTGTTATCAATATTCTTTTGTCTTCCAATATAACCAAAAGAGGAAATAAAGCAAAAGTGTGGTAAACACCGATAACAAGATTTCTCTAGTCTAAGTTACTTCATTTTAACAGCAATTATCACTCATTAACAAAAAAATACATTTCTTACAATATTACATTAGTGGTTACTAGCATTTGTGTAATAATGAAATCTTAGCATCCCTATTTTACTTGCTATAAAAAACTAGGGATGATGGCATTTTGGACAGATATTATAAATATCATGTAAAAGTAGTATACTTGACTATTTGCAGTCCCAAGGGATATTTCATTCATCCTTATGAAACTAGACTTCAATACTGTTAACTATACTAAGAAATAAAGAAAAAAACTGGATTAGAAGATCTAATCCCAATAAAAATAGAAAGAATTTATTCATCATCAATACAGATCAGCAGTTTAATTCTAGTTAGTGCTTAGTTCTGTATTTCATAAAGTTCTTGCCTTGGATTTAATCAATCAATTATCAGTCAATTTTATCAGTCAATTATCATTTCAGTTAATGTATACAAATTAAAACTCAAATATACGGCTAAAATCCCTCTCCTCTTTTTCTAACTGGCGTCATAAAATACAGGAGTCAGAACTTCCAGAGCATCTACATTTTCATATTTTTACAAAAAGGAAGAAATCTACATAACCATTAATCAGGGCCAGACTTCAAAACCAGATGACCCAAAATTAATCAGTATCAAAAGCATATAAATGGATTTGGCCTAATTTAACATACTGAACCTGGAAACTGGATTCTAAGGAAAAAAAATCCTCACCCCTATCAGTCAATAGCTAACACCCTCAGGTGACAGGGCCAAGTCCTTACTCTCTAAATGATTAAACTTGGGTTGCTCCACAAGCCTTTTGCATTTGCATCCCTGATTTTACCATTCCCATGATAGGACCTGATGTTTAATTACCTATCTGAAACATAGATGGAATTCAAAGTTAGAAAACTGAGAATTCACATTATTTCCTGTTGATTAAAACTGCTATAAACCTACATTGCTTCTGCTGCAAATAGCTTTGGTCAAAGACAGGTATCACCCATTTCACACTGTTTATGCAGTTCCACAACTTTTCTTTTGGTTGGCTACTTTGTTAAAACCACAAGATTACATACTAATTGATGACGATAATTAAGGTTTGCTCAATTCCACAGTAAATTTAATTCCAAGTTTATCTTAAAAATATCCAAAAGTGAGTGAAAAATGGGAAATCATACATTTAAGACTGATTTAATGTGCTTGTCAATAACTGAGACAGCTTATTTCGTTTTTTCTATAAAGAAATCTCTTCATACAAAGCAATTAGTTCACTGCTATAAACTTAAAGGTAATATATTCCCTGAATACTCTATGACACAGCTAAAAGAGTTAAATTTTATGATAGATTTATTAAGGCAGCATTACAAAAATAGTAAGATGGAAACCAAAGGGTAAAACAAGAAATTAACTACATGATTCTTATTTCACTTACAACTTCAAAGTTTCATAGTGCAGGTTAAAATACAGTAACTAGTTACCATTTAAGATAATAAAGCTAGTTCTAATTAAAACATATCACTAAAGTATTGATATTATTTATAAGCCATAGAGCTTATACTCAACATTTCTAGGTGAAAACTGCATCCATTTTGTCCATGCTGTAAGTTGCAAAAGTTTGTGAGCTTTTCTGAATGTTTTTGCAGTACATAAACCTTTAAAGAAAAAAGTTAACAGGGCAAATACATAATACACTAACAAACAGTAATAAACTAATGGTGAAGTGTGTGAATTGCTGTTTTGCACATAATGTTGCTTTTGCATTGTTTTATATATTTATCCACCAGTGCAAGGTGTAGATTTCTTGTAAAAAATAACTACATGCTGAATAAAGTGTACAGTTTGGGGCCATCTGACAGAAACACAATAAATATTTTACTATATCAGATGTATGTGCAACACTAATGTAGCACGATAGTATCATTTAAGGAAAATTAACTTTATTACTAGACATGCAAAATATCTTTAGCTTCATTACAGTTGAACATGTCTAGCTGTCATTATTACTTGGATCATGTGTCTGCTGTTTTGACTTTTCTTTCTGAAATTAGTATCTATGTTTACCAATCTAAGTTAGTAAGCTACACACACAACAATCAACAACAAAAAAAAATACCTCACTTACTCTATTTGCGCACCATGAGCCACAAGGGCACTTATGGAATCCATACTACCAGACCGTGCTGCTTTATGAATAGGAGTTTCACCAACATAATCCTGTAAAGACAAACTACATTTTGTCAAGCATAATCTTTCTAAAAATTAAAATACTATTATTACATTAATTAAGATAGCAGATATATAAAAGCATTATTTATTATTAGTTAGCAAATACATCAGATACTTTATCATTACTTTAAAGTCTGCAGTTGGCTGTCAAGTACATTAGGCTTTTAGCAAGAAGTAACATTAAAGGCATTTAACTCACGAGATAAGCCTTTTTCAACAGCTCAACAATCAGCAGACTCATATTCAGAAAACTGGTTAACCCTCCCAACATCCACCACCGTAGCACGTTACTCTAACACCTTCATCTCCTGGCACTCCTTTCCCAATACACTGGGCTGCGCAAGCCCTCGGGAGCAGCAAGGCCGAGTCTGTGGGGCTGTGCTGCTTCCAGATCCTGCAGGCACACTGACTCAGTCCTTGAGGGTTGCACCATCAGTACTCGGCAGGAGAGGAGCACATACGCAGAGCTCTACTGCAATAGAGGTATGCCCAGTGTTCACAGGACAGGCCAGATCTCTCCCAACACATACACATAGATTCACATCCTGTATATTTGTCTTTTCTGATTTTCTGTCAATTTATATTCCATTATTATTAACCAGCACATCCAATAATTTAATTTTTTTGGGTAATGTGAAGACACACTGGGGGTAGAGTATTGCTTTTCAGGCAACTCCTCCCCATTAACTGTCTTACAGGTAACAGGAAGGATCTACAACAGTTTTACAAATCCAAGCAAGCAGCAGGTAAATTCATGCATCATGATCTACAGGCTGCAGAGGAAATCCAGTTCTTGCAATTAACCATCAGTATTAAGAATCACAGAGAAAAATCTGTAATGAAACATTGCCTTGGAGTAGCAAGTAAATGTTTTTACTGGTCTGTTAATGTGATTCATCCTCAACACTTCCACAGTGCAGCAAGGGTTTTGGGGGTTTTTTTTGCTTTGTTTTCTTCTCCCTTCTCTTTGTCTCCAAACTTTTGACAGACTTCACTAGTCTCTTCCAGATATTAAACATGTTCTAACTGTATGTGCCTCAGTTTAGCTTCCCTGTTCCTTTTATTAAAATATCAACATTAGCTATTAAATTAACACAGCACCTTTACTGATTCACCAGTGTTTACAAACAACAGTGTTCATGCCTAGCTCCACTGTACTGGCTAGACTTTAGCTCTACTTGTAATGTGAATATATGCAAAATATGATCACACTACCTAGAAGCTACTAAGTGTCTTAAATTGTCTGCCAAGCTTTTGAGAAATTTAATCCCATCTTTTAGACCATGTAAGTATAACTTGAAAATTAATTTTGGATTATGAGGTATGTATTCTCAATTTTCTACTTGACAATTTTATTTCATGGTGAAATATCTTTATAACAAGTTACAAATTCACTGAGAGTAAGCCAGCTTACAGTGCTTAAGACATATATTCAACCAAAGAGTGAACTACCTAGCACATCCAGCAGGGAACAATAACGGCACCAAACAAAGTTTACTTTCTTATAAACTAAGGAGAATTGCTGAGGCTGACAAAGCTTAGACACAGGAAAGAGCAGCAAATGTCTTAGAGATTAGAAAAGGGCTACAAAGCCCTTCTTCCAAAGTGGATGTCTACAGCTGATGGATAGAAGACTGCTTTTGTATGAAGTTTATGCAAATTTTTCCTATTTGTAACTTCCCCTGAAGTAACAGGAAGAGAAAGAAGTTTAAGAGGACACATTTTTTTAAACTAACATACATGGAAATTTATTCAAGGCTAATTTATCCAGAAAAAATTTCTTTGGGTAATAAATTTTCCAGTCCTAAAAGCTGTCTTCTATTCATCATTCTGTTACTGTGTCCTCCCCTCCCCCCTTTCACTGAAGTGATTAAAGTACAGAAAATAAGTGATTTGCCTCTTTTGGTCAGCATTAGTATCTACATGCCCAAGCCTCAGTTACAAGAGAATCACTCAATATGAAATTCAGGTTAGGGTTAGTTTGCCATGCATATAACAGAGATAAAATCTCCCCTAGCCCTATAAACCTGGCACACTGCCCACAGTAAGATCTAGAGAACTGAGTAACAACTTTGCTGAGGGGAAACACAAAAAGGATGAGAGAAGACCTTTGCAAAAGGACTCCCCAGCATTGCATTAGAAGAATGAGTTAAGCCTATAGCAGCTACCACTTCCATCACCAAACAGCAAAGATTAGTATTTCAGAAGGGAATATATGTCTTGAGAAGGGCTGCTTTTAATCACTGGCCCAGAAAACCATGTGTCTAAAGTTAAGGAATTCAAAAAAATACTTAAGAAGTGACAGAATACAAAGATTTAGATTTTAATAGCATTCCTTTTAATTACAGCACCCAAATTTCAGTCATCATTACTATTATGTTGCTTTGAAATTCTCGTAAGGGGCCAAATATATTTGCACTGAAGCACTTTTCCAGCTCTCTGCAGAAGTTCTCACTAGATTATAAGCTAGACTAAATGGAAAAGAAATATATATATAAAAAAATATATATCTCACTGAAAGATGGCTTTTAAATTTTTCAATGCATACAGAAGAAAAGTACTCTGTATGAGTCTCAGAACAATTGTTTTGATTCAACAACTGGAATGGATGTTCCAAAACAAAACAGGAAAACAAAGTAACATTTTTTTCCCAAGAAGTTTCTGAGAGCTGTTCAGGGTATAGGCTGTCAGCACATTCTCATGTGTAAGATACTTCTTCCCTATCTCTTTTATCTCACAAAAGAAGTTATTTTACTTTAAGAGGCTCTATTAATTCCTCATTACCCCTGCTAACACCTCATAATCCTTTAAATTGGTCACACTCCCCATCTGTGCTTGAGTCTGATACAATCCCTTTTGTAATAATATTCCAGGAAGAGAAGCATCAATGATTTGCACTGGCCTTTCACAACTAGAGCAGAACTTGTCCCTCTGTTGCAACACTGCACAAACAGCCCAAACTCGTCTCCCAATCCAGAGGATGCATTATAAATAAATGAGTAGAAACTCAAACTAATTTTCATTAATTTAGCATTTAAAGTAATACATTTCATTGGTTCTGTGGTTACTAAATATTTTGAGCATAGTGCTCTTGAGGAAACAGCAAAAAGAATTCATGAACCATCACTGACACATTTAGGTTTTGCAACCCACTGCTGAATGCCTTCCTCCTTTCCCTTGCAAAGAATGGCTACCCTTTCACACAGACAAGGGCAGTCTTCTCTAGCTTGGGGTCATGACTAGATTACCTTTGACTTCTATTTCATTTTACTGAATAAACATCTAGCTTCCTTCCTTATTATCTTTTTATTTGTGTGGCTGGAGAGTCTTTTGCTTTTTTTGGCTTTAATCAGTAAATCTATCTCAGTTTGATTAATCAGTTTCCAGTTCCTCACTATGCTCTTAACCTCAAAAGACACTTCCTCTACTGATTAAACACTTTTCTCAAACTCTCTTCCCAGGCATCTTTCATGTATGGGTATTTTTTTCAATTCAGTCTAAAGGCATTTTTTACTCCATTTTTCCTCCTTCTGTCTTTTTGGGACCCAAATTCTCTTTGCTGAAGGATGGTCCAGTTGAATTCAGAGCACATTTCCTATTTGGTTCTCCAAATTCCAAGTCCTTGCATGTGATTCAATTGACTTCCAATTTTTCATTGGTACCTTTACATTCCTTCCATTTAGCGGGGAAAAAAAAAACAAACAAAAAACAACCCCAATCAAAACAACAACAACAACAAAACCCCAAAAACAAAAATAAAAAACAACCAAGAAAAAAAAAAAACAAAAAACCCCCCAAAACACCAAACCAAAACAACAACAAAAAATAAACAAAAAGAAAAAACCCCAAAACAACCCACCCAACCAGAAGCAACTTACTTGCAGGAATTTATTTTTAAATTGAAAAGCTCACACACATTTATACTGAAAGCTTTCAACTATGTTGAAACTATGTTTCAACTGTTTTGGATGGGATAGAGTTAATTTTCTTCATAGTACCTGGTAAGATGTTTTGGGTTTGTGACCAGCAAAGTGTTTTCTGTACACCAATGTTCTAGCTGGGAGTAGGCTGGGATGTGGCACAGCTGGGACCACTGACCCAAATGGACCAGATTATCCCATGCCATATGACACCATGTTCAGCAAGTAGAACTGGGGCTGTCACTGCTCCAGCACTGGCTGGCATCAGTGAGGTAGTGGTGAGCAACAAAGCTTTATGTGCTGTGAGGTTTTTAAAAATGTTTTATCACTTGATTTTCTTGGATTTCTTCTTCTTTGTTTCCTTTTTTTACCTGTTAACCTGTCTTTATTTCAACCCATGAGTTCTCATGCCTCCCTTCAGATTCCCCCCTCACCTCAGTGGGTGGGGGAACAAGGAAGCAGCTGTGTGGAGCTTAGGTATTAACTGCGGTTAAACCTCAACACTGTGCAAGCACTTCTAAAATACTTCTAGTAGTGATACCTGAATAAGACACAGAAGCCCTTACTTGGTAAGAAATACAAACTAACTCCATTCCTTAACTCAACTGAGTTTCAATCATTTATCAGATGATAACATTTCCAAACACTACTCATTTCTTACATTGCTTAGAACCTGAATCCTATCCTTTCTGAAGCTAGGAAGCAGAAACTAGAGAACACTGAGTACTTTTCCTCCTTTGCTAAAAAGGCTTTTGAGTGCAAGTGATAACTGATCAAATCTTTATCTGGATTTAGTCCTAATTACTGTTTAAAATAAAGACTGTAATATACCCAAAGAATGTTTCTCCCCATCAAGGATAGCAGCCTATTTACAGTTCTTGCTGCTATGGGTAGTCTAACCCTCCTAAAACTATCTGCTACCACTGCCACATGATGGTAACTGACTGCATGAATACTAAGTTGCATCACCTGTAAGGGTGCAGTATTTCTCTTCCCTTTATTACAGGCCACAGACATTTTTGGCCAATCAACAAAGGCAACATACAATAGAAATGTTTAATAGGCTGAGGCTAGAGGGAAAATATATTTAAATGAAGTTAATGGTTTTCTAAATCAGAAAGTACTTTTTATCTGATGCATCTAATATATACAACAGCCAAGAACCAGTCTGTGATGTGATAAGGATAAAACATCAGAAAAAAATCCTCAGGAAAACTAGCAAGATAAATGCTTTGTACTGTTACAGTGAACTAAAGCAGGCAGGCAGCCAAATGCAGGTCCTGAGTCACACTACTAAGAACTATTAGCAGGCACAGCCCACTGAGGGAAACGAAAAATCAGAAACAGTAAGGTATTGTCTTGAATACATTGATGGGTAGAAACAGACCATTGCTTGGCACTTCAGCTTTCCTATGTATTTTTATATGGTGATCTGGGGGTAAGGAACTGCCCACTGATGAGAGACACATGTGATTCTAGCCAGCACATACAGTTACATAAGAGGGCTGGGCATCACAGGATATACTCACATAATTTATTTGGGGAGCAAAGTGCAGTTGGGACAAGCAGTTTTCAGCATTTGTCCTTTATTGCTACTGCCTGAGAAGTGTCCCCAGTAACTCTCACCAGCAACAAGACAAGACATGTTTAAGTTTTCCTAAACTTCAGGGCAGGCAGCATGAGCTACAATACAATACCTCAGGGCAGATATGACAGCATGCATGCAAATTCTACTGAGTACCGGAGGTTTACAGTAAAACTGAGAGACTCGAGTGGATTCCTTTTCAGAAGCTATCCTTTTCTTTTTCCAGAAGTGAAGGGTTAGTCTGTAGCCAATGACCAGAAGTCAGTTTGGAAGGAAAAGTTTACTAGTTTAAATATCAAGCATTCCCAGATCTTTCTCAGCATATGTTTTGTATCCAGTGTCCATGGAACACTTGTCCTCACACAAGCATTAGCCAGTGACTATGTCTGTTTGGAGTACAGCATCAGTCAGCGAGCTGGAAGGAATAAACAAAATACACATCAGGAAATAGCGCTCCAAAAGCTCAAAAGTGTGGGTGGAAGCCCTAGACAATCACCTAAAAGTGCTTGCAAGTTAAATAAGGAACAGAGATCACTTAAGGAGTTCAAGTCAAACAAGAATAGTAGAATTTGACTGTAATTCAATAAACAGCTGAGGCAATTGGGGATAGCAAAGCATGCACTGTGCTTTACATGGCCATGTATGAAACAGTTCAACTATCTGTGGGATGAGTTTTGTGCTTTAGTTATCACCAAGGCACACTGGCTAGCTTTCAGTGCTCGTGCATGAGAGAACTGAGTGACTAACCAGTTGTATCCTACAAACTTAAGAGACTTTTTTGTTTCTACTACCATTTTAATTAACCCGAGGTACCTTAATTTGTCACTGAACTGAGTTTAAAATACCTCTGGTCCTATGTTCAATTAGTATTTTGTGGATGCAAAAAAAAGTTACTACGTTCGAGTGTAACTTGAGCCTACCATTAATGACATACAAGGCACCCACCGTGTCAGCTCTCAGTACCCATCTCTGGTGTGTCCGTGGTCTGTCCTTGCCTCAGTCTGCCCCTAGAAGTCTGTAAGACACTATCATCACTATCTGAGAACTTGACAATGTGGAGGACCATTTGCTCTGGCAACAAGCCAGCAACATACAGACTCCTTAGTCACTGGCTTGCCTTAGTAACTTTAAGCTGGGCTGAGTCTCCTGCCCATTCTTAACTGCATATTATACTGCCTTCTGCTTTCTTTTACAGTCATCTGCATGTTGCCCTCAGCTCATGGAGAGATCTCTCCACACTCTTCTCTTCTTTTGGGAGCTAGCTCCTACTTTCTTCTTTGCTACAACCTCACTCACTACAAGCGATTTTTTTCCCCCTCATCATGTTCCAGGACATCAAGCTTGTTCTTCAACTCCATTTCAACCTCACTGGCCAGTTCTTCTCTTTATCCTCATAGCTGGAAACTTTCATTCTTCTCATTCATTCACTTTCATTCATTCTTCTCTTCTCATTTAGCAGTTATTTGTATATCTTTATTCTGTGCATGTCACGTTTCCTCTCTAATCACCATTTCTTTACATTCTTACCTGGTCTCCAGATGCATTTACAGTTCTTGTATTTTCTCTTCTGAAGATTCTACCACTATGCAGCAATAACTTTTTGCATAAGTTACTTTTGTCAGGTATCAAGGAGAAGATGCGATCTATAGCCTCTGCATCCAGCCACCTTCATTGTTTCTACAATTCTCCTGGTGTCTCACAGCTGTTCTCAATGCACCAGACTTCTTTTCTGAAAACTCAACACAAACTTCCCCATTTCTTATTTTTGCACAGCTTAAAAAAAAAAAAGAACCAAACTCTAGAAATGCAAATGTTTTAGTCCTTCAGCAGACTTAGCTTAACTCTACTGCATATAAAATGCAGCCTGGCCCTTAAATATTTTAAGAAAAGTATAATGCAAGATTTAACAGGCCAGACATTTTATGATGCTGCGCTATACCACAGCTTTTAACAACAGCATATGCTGTAGTATTAATTACTCTCAGAATATTATTAAAAATACTTTTGATTACCATTAATAAGGATGTTATGTATGACCAGCATACGTAACAGAGTCATTCAATACTTCAAACATTTTCTTCAAAAACATGATGATAGTTTTTAAGTATTGATTCTGTTACTGTATCAGAGTACAACACTCCTTTGCAGGAATTTTGCTATATTAATGCACTCTCTGCTACCAAATAAATTACATACTCACCTAAAACTAATGAAAGTTAATAGTGAAAAAAAAAGGGCAAAAGAAACTTTTTAAATCACCTATTTATTCTTTATCAGTCAAGTACATATTTCTGAACTATTTTCAGAAAGCTACTTGAAAAGGTTTAGAAATAATCTAAAAGAAAAACAACATAAATAGATGTATAAGTAAATCATGAAGCACCACAAAGGTCTCATGGTTCTGTAGGTAATAGTAAATTTTTCAATTCTTAGAATATTTATTAAGTATTATGTTCCTCACTAGTCTTTTTCTTGCCCCTGCAGCAGCACTACAATATCAGAGTATTTGCTAATGCTGCCAATACCAAGGCAACATTACCACTTTATTCAAGAAGCAGCAAGATGTCAATTCCTAAAACAAATATCCTCCAAACCCCTAGAGGCCTAAAGGACATTTATTAGTCCTACCTCTACTGCAATTAAAATGTCTGTAACTGATAATAAAGTCACTTGACTTCAGCTGATGTCAAAAATGAAGCATCTGTATGTTAATGTAAGGCTCATACATGTCATAAAAAGGGATCAAGACACTCCTTGCTGAACTATATGCATACATGAAATACACAATAATCCGTACCTGCTTGTTTATGTTGGCCCCCACTTGAATCAACCAATTCAGGCACTGTGGATGCCCTCCAAAAGCAGCAATGTGGGCTGGTGTTTGAGCAAATCGTGTCGTACTGGCATTTACAGAAGCTCCAGCTCTTACTAACTGCATTAGGCACTCCAGCTTTAAAGACATGAGGGAAAATAAAACAAAAAACATTACACAGATGTGCTATGACAATTAGCTAAATGTACTAAATAAATACATAAAACTTAGAAGAGCTAAACTTACTAGTAAGACTACATGAATGAAAAAAACGAGACAGAATATGAAATTTAGGATTTCCTCCCTCCTCCTTCACTCCCCTTCCTCATTTGGTCATAGACCATATCAGAGAAGTACTTAATTCTCACCTCCAAAACTGAGTTTCACCTTTAATTTCAGAACAGAAGAGGACATAAACACTTCAATCCTAACTACAAGAGATATTCAGTTCACTTTTGTTGAGTGATAGGGTGTAAGAGGATGGAAAGGGAAGAAAGAAAAAGAGGGAAAAAAAAGGGGGAGAGTTCTGATCCAGAAACATGATACTAACCAGATATTATTAGATAACATTTGCCAAAACAAAAGTGTTGTTAGGAGATACATAGATGCTGGACTCATACTCTCAGAGTTTATATAAAGCTAGATCAGAAAAACAAGAGATTTTTCATTTATTTAATGTACACCTGGAGTGACAAAAGATTAGTCAAGAAAACTAATACTTAAGAATACATATAATATGTTAAAGCTATAAAAGGAATAAGTTAATTCCACCATTTTCTTGTTATTTCAGATAAGAAACTGTTAAAAACAAAACAGGCTGCTCGTTTGTGGCACCACAAAGATAATAAAAGACTTTTTGTTTTTAAAAATTGCAGTAATTGTCAAATTATATTCTGTCTTTTTTCCTAACATACTAACCAGAAGTGCCAGATAACCAGATACTATTTTTAAAGGTTCATAACTTCTCATTTGTAGAAACTAGACAAACCACAGCTACGATGACCTCAACTTTCAAAAATAGTCAAAACAACACTCCTTTCCTGTCACACTGTAACATTGTCTTGTTGACAGGAAAAGAAACTCACTACACTGAAATAAACAGTTTAGTCTAGGCATCCATTTACTCTGGGTAGAAAACAAACACCACTGCACACAAATGCAACAGCAAAACAAGGCCTCTTACACCAGCTCAGGCATTGGTTCATACAAAACAAATCTGTGGGTGGTCTCAGTGTATCACAATTAAAGAAAACATCAGCCACACCACAGCTGTGGAATAGTCCGTCCATAAAGGAGCAATTAAAAATCTGAATGTGGGCTGGCAGCTTGACTCAGATAGAAGCATCAACATCAGGATTACAACATTATTCTCTGTAGCTGTATGTCAGCCTTCCTTTCTCCCTCTCTTAACCTGTAAATTCCTGATCTTGCTGAATTACACATGAAATAAAAGTACCAACCACTGTAATGAAGTATTTTACATTAGCTTTGCAAATATGTTGTCAACTTCATTTGTTTCCTTCCCTCATAAAATTCAAACAAACACATGTGAACTCTATCCCTTGGGATATACAGAAGTCATTTTTTTGGACTGTAATAGAGTTAAGGCTGGACACAGTTGTACCAGGAACTCACTAACTGCATGAAATAAGGGTGAGGGTAACTGGGATATTGCATATTAATAAATCTAGCTCCATAAACATCAATATTGCCAAAGACAAAGTACCTTTTCAAAAGAAACAAGCACTTTTGTTCAGGGAAAAAAACCCCACATCCAGTAACTTGTTTAAGAAAATTTATAACTCCAATGCTAGACTACTGAACTACATTTTGTATTTCCCAATATTAGACTTGCCATGATCTTCACATATTAGCACCCATAATATTGTTGTCAATCCTTAGTAATTATTAATTAAATTGTAACTCTGCAATTATTAAGTTATGTGATGGAAAACACCCCTCCAGCTAAACCAAGAGGTTCATCTATTGTAACTGAAGGCAAAAATAAATTTCAGCCAGTTTTTAGAACAATAGACTTTATTAATAGAGTTCATTTGAAAACACTTCCACACAAGCATTACAACTTCAGGAAAGAATAATATTTCCTGCACAGGCATCAGGCTGAAAGAATTCCTTAATTAGACAGGCATTAGAGCCCATCGACTGAAAAGGAAAAAACACAAACTGATTCACCAGCACTATCCTGCACTGCTTAAATCTAAGACGGCCACATGCCATGATTATCCATGCAACTTCATTTATAAACATTGTTTTTGAATTTTTTTTTTTTTGTATACTCTGACTTTAGAGTCATAGATCTTTAACTATGAATACATTTCACCCCATCAAAAGCTTGAGTATGGATCTTCTGTATCATGGCTGTCAGAAAAACCTGCTTCTTCCAACATTATGGAAGAACAAGATTAATTCCATCCATGAACAGGAAGAGTCAACATGACAAAAAACAATACCTCACTTGATCATTTATGCTTGAGATCAGGACACACAAGTCCACTTTCATTAAATAACCTAAATTTAATATGGTAGATATTTTCCAACTTAAAGCAGAGGTTAAACTGATTTCGTGAAAAAAGACAGGCCTCCATATAGTCCACAACACTATGGCTTCTCTCTCAAGCATGAGACAGGCATTTTTATCTCTACCTCTTTTGTTCCAAAAGAAACAGAACATATTTACTACTGTTTTGCTTCCTGTAATGTAAACAGTCAAATGACAAAGAACAAAACCAGGCGAAGAGCACAAGCAAAGAGATGTCAGAGAAAATAAAAATTCAATTGCAAGTGATTAAAAAGAAAATTAAGGTTAGTCCAAAACAAAGTGAATTAAAATTAAGATCAAAATAAATTTTTTATACAAGCCCTGTATTTTCTACCTCTCTGGTAGCTTTTTTTGACTATTAACATTTTTACATTCTGACCCATCTTCTCAGAAATCTGTCAAATACCAGTGTAATTTAGGGCACTATATAATTAACTCCAATTAAAACACAGAAACTCTAATGGGAATTCACATCTCAGGAGACAAGCACTTTACTGAAGTCAGGGAATGTCCTGAAAATGCAAACTCCACCACAGGTACTCAACACAGCAAGTAAATCTGCACCTGCTACTATTCCAATAGGAGCTCCATACTGTCACATTAAATGCCCAGATATTACAACTAGAAACACGAGCTGCAATATCCATCACCTTCAATTGACTTTGCTGGTATTTTAAGTATTATCTGCAAACTGTAGAGATGTGTTTTAGAATAAGTTATTCAAGAACTCTGTGTTTTCACTTTTAGTTGTAAGAGACCCCATTTTTACTGGTACTGGTGTTACACCAGTATTTTCTCCCCCATGACCCACCTTTCCTTTTTCACATACTCATTTATAACCAACTTGACTGTTACTGCTACTTCCTTCCTGAAGCGTATCTACAACTGCATGCAAGAATTTAGCTCTACATAGCTTTACTGTAAAATTCTTCTGTACTGTCCTTTGTTGCAGGGAGAGCCATCTTCCATGTTCAATGCATGCTACAGACAGAGGGAAAGAAAACTCTCTTTGAAGTTCACCAAACCCAGACTCCTGCTGTGTGTGCAGGCACACACGTGTGTACATGTATGAACTGGCTTAGATTTCATTGCTCACAAGTAGTTCCAGAAAAGAACTAAATCAATTTTGTCTTTTCAGTGTCCTACAGAGCTGCAGTGAGAAGCAATGGTCTGGTGGACCATGTTACTAATTGGCCCTGTATCAGACAGACAGACATGAAGTTTTGTCGTCACATAATTTCTTCCAGGAAAAGAAAAAACCCAACAAATGAATATCCCACAAAATCTAGAAAAGCAAGGAAGTGAAGAGAAAGAGACTTCCTCAATAACGGTTAACCAACACTTCAAAAACTAACATTTGAAAACTGTGGTACTTTGAGAAATAAAAGAATTTTCGATTTCGTTTTGATGAGTGTGAATTTAGGAAAGAAAAATGCCATAAATATGAATGCAAGACATGCATCTGAGCAGCTCATGTGTCACTGCTGGCAACATTTAAGTTAACCGGTGAAAGGTACAAGTGTTAACTGTGCCACACAAACAAAGCCAGTCGGGTTTGGGATCCAACTACATTACTGTAACTTCTTCGAAGTGTTGTGCAGTCTCTGGCTCTGAGAAAAGAACACAACTTAACTAAACTATAAAGTATGTAGGTAACTTCCATAAATTGCTGCCTAGATCTGATGGCTTTTAGGGAAAATCATATGAACAAAATTCTATAAATCCCACTGTTTTATAGCCAGTGTCACCTTTGTAAGTCTCATTTCATCTGCCAGATTTTCCCCCCCATACATAACACCACCACCCATCACATTTTGCCCATACCTAAGAATGAAAATAGCAAATACAAGCAAAACATGTTGCAGGCCGACTTGTTCCCTTTGTTTGCTATTTCTGCAAGAGTCTCTTCAACAGAAACGGGAATGCACACAAAAGCTCACTCAGCCTAGGATGGTTAGCAGAAAGCTGAAGATGCTTAAAGGAAAAAAACAAAACAACACATACACTATCAAAAAAATCTATATCCAATAATCTAATAACGACTATCTCACAAAAGCAAGACTGACTGCCAGAAGCTCATACTGAAAAGAAATTCTTACAAGACAGAATAAAGAAACAGAAGACTGTAAGGCCAATTAGTACCTTAATATTTCCCGAGAGTGTACTTCACAAGGAAAATAAAGGCACTCCACCTTCTTCAGAGAGCAGATTATTAGCTTCTTTCTCAACAGATAAAAGACTATTCTACATTTTTGATTTTGTGGGTTTAGGGTTTTTCGTTTTCTTTTGTTTTAGGACTAGAAGACTACTTAGCTAAAGCTGCTTCTAAAAGCTTCTCAAAGAAGCATCTGCAGATAAGATCACATAAGGTATAGAAATCATCACCTAATGTCCTTTTATAAACCATGACAACTGCCTAAGTACATCAATCTTCCTCCTCTGGCACCCAACCAATAAGCAAATAGAAGTACATGGGAAATGGAAGGGAGAACAAGAACAAAAGCCCCTCGAATTCTGAACTCAGACAAATCAATGAGGAAAAAAAACCACATCCCAACCGTCTAGGCTGGAATCCTGAACAGTCTGAGATACTCACTGCATCAGAAACAGGAAACGCATATATTAAAATCGAGAAATTAGAATACTAATACATTCTAAGATGTGAAGTTAGCGTAGCTACTTCTTACGTTCCGGTCTTTTCTGCAATGCAACGACGCCAATGCAGAAAATTCCACACGTAGGAACCGCAATTTATTTTTCCTACTGGAGGCAAAAGGGAAGCGCCTCACAGGCAAAACAAGCACCTTCTGCCCAAACTCCTACCGAGCCGGTTGTCATAACACGGGCACCACAACACAACGGTCTCCAGGTGCGGAGCCCGAGGACGACACGGAGCGCGACCAGCCCGCGCAGACAAAGCGCGGAGCGGCCCGGGAAGGCCGCCACGGGAGGAGGCTCAGCCGAGGGCGGGGAAGAGGTCACGCCGCGGCCGTGCCTCCATGCCGCATGGCCGGCGTCCGCCGGGGGTGTCCGGAGGCGATCGGCTGCTCCTCATCATTCGCTCCCGTACCCGTGGCCCGGGCGCCGCTTGGCAGCCCGAGCGCGCGGCGCGGAGCCGCCGCTGTCACCCGGGAAAGCAGCGGGGAGGGAGAGGGGCGGCTGCCGCCGGCAGCGGGGGTGGGATGAGTGATGCCGAGACGGCAGGTGCCGCCAGCCCCGTGACCTGCGCCACCCACGCCTCGCTGACCGCGGGGACAGGAACGGAGCCAAGCGCCACGGCTGTCCGCTCCCGTCCCGCCCGATTCCCTGAGGAGCGGCAGGAGGCGGTGAGGAGAGGGAGGGGGGGCGGCGGCGCCTCCCGGCACAGCGCGCGCTAGGGGCAAAGATGGCGCCGCGTTGCGCGCGAGCGGGAATCGCGCCCTCCCTCCTCTTCTCCTTCTCCTTCCCGTTCCCACCCCCGCTCCCGCCGCCGGCTGAGCCCGGCCAGGCCCCACCTTGCCGAAGTGCGCGGCCCAGTGGATGGGCGTCCAGCCATAGAAGGAATCCTCGGCCGCCAGGTCGGAGCGGGGCGAGCTCTGGAGCAGCGCGCACAGGGCGGGCAGGTCCCCATCGCGGCAGGCGCGGTGCAGGGGGAAGCGCAGGGTCAGCAGCTCCTCGCTGGAGAAGCCCGCCTCGGGGCCGGCTCCCAGCGACATGGCGAGCGGGAGAGCGGCGAGAGGGAAGAGGAAGGAATGGGGGAGGGAGAAGGGGAAAGAGGAGCCGGCGGGCGCGCGCTACCCTGGCGGGAAGCGGCGGCGACTGCGGCTGGCGCGCGCGGCCCCGGCACAAAGGGAGCGGGGCGGGGCCGCGCGCG
>VZRH01007068.1:528928-566343 GCA_013397555.1 Urocynchramus pylzowi | reverse complement strand
TCCCTTCCCTTCTCTCTCTCCAGTCGCTTCCCTCTCCTCACTCTTTCATCCTCTCTCTCTTTCTCCCTCCTCCTCATCTCCTTCCTTCACTCCCTCCCCGCCCTCCCTTCCCTTTCTCCATTCCGCTCTTCTCTCTCCCACTCCTCGCCCGGATTTTCCCTTGCCCCAGGCGGCAGAGCCGCTCTCGCCGCCGCCGCCTCGGGCCGGAGTGGCCGGGGCAGGGCGGGAGCGCCGGCCCGTGTGTCCGCAGGGAAAAGGCGCCGGCCGCAGGGCTGAGCCGCGGGGCAGCGGCTGGCGTGGTTTGTTCCCGTACACCACGGACGTGCTGCCAAACCAGCTTCTGCACTCGGAGGTCATTAGGGGTTTGTGCTGCTCAGTGGATCGCAAACCAAAGGATAACCCTGTCAGTGTCTGGTTAAAATGACAATGCCTGATTTTAAATTGTTTAAACCAGAAATCAGTCCTTGAGTAATGGCTCCGCAGAATTTTTAAGGAGCTTCTGTTGGTTGCTGCTAATTGTTTTCTGTCCGAAGTATTTGTGAACGTCTTTTTCTGACACCAGTAAAATTTAATTGATGATAATGAAGAGTACAATTGTTTAAATATAAGTATACTCACCTGTCTCTGAAAATCATGGAATCACAGAAGCATAGAATGGTTTCAGTTGGAAGGGACCATCCAACCCCCCTGCCGTGGTCAGGGACACCTGAAACCTGGCAACCTAGACCAGGTTGCTGAGATCTCCATCCAACTCCCCTTGAACACTTCCGGGGGCTTCCACAACTTCTCTGGGTGGCAAGAAGTATTCCTTTTTCAGTATACATTATTAAGCAATGCAAACCAGGAATTATATTCTGAGGCAAAGAAGGTATAAATAAATTTCTGTTAAAAGTGTCAAGAGACCCAGGCTTTAACATCAGGCTAAATTTATAATTAAGATACTGTTAAATATCTTTTTCTTAATATAGGACTTCTGATTTCTCAGAAATTATGATTCTGTAGGCATTCCTCACATTTATTTGGCTTCTTTACATTTTGGCATATGTAAAGCTCTGTGTGTGCAGTATCCAGTGCTCAGAGATAAGGTTCCAGCACAAAGGAAAACACCTGCACACAGAAAGAACTGCACCTTGGCTTACAGCCCAGCACAACACGCCCCTCTGACATATGCATCCCATGGCAAGTACTGTTTTCATGCATATGTAAAATCTTAGAAAAGGAATTGGACCATCAGCATATGGGGCTATTTTTTAGCCTTCAAGAAGGTGATTAAAGAATTCATTCATTGTGGAAAGGCACTGACAAAGAGTGGGTGTTTTGTTGGATTATACTGCTCTCATGTAGAGAAGGTCCTTTCCAGAAAGCTGTTGCAACAGCAAACTGGGGATTTGGCTTAAGATTTTCCTTAAAATATCACAGGGATGGCCTAAGCTACAAACCATGGATTTAGACTGTAAAAATCATAGCAAAATGAAACACCTTTTTTTGTGTTCTCAAAGTTTTGTTTTGATCTGCATGTAATTAAATACAGCTTTCTGTATTTAGGACTAGAAGCACAAGTCTGGTGTCAAGATATTTAACACTAAATTCATGAAAATAATTACCTTGAAATGTGGCTATATTTTTATAGCTGTATCAAGTCAGAATATGAAGATTGAAATCTTGCTTTCAGAAACTTTTGTTTTAACCTTAGCTGTCTTTTTTATTTAAATTGTAAAGGCTTATTTAATTTTTTTTAATCTGCAAAATGGGAATAATAAAATCGTGTCCTAAGTGGTGGTAAGAAGCTCAATTAGTTAAAGTGCTTTGAGGTAAAAACCATAACACTGTGATATGCATATACAGACAAGGCATTTCAACATGAGGCATCACTGCAGCTAATATTTGTATCCCCTATATATTATTATATATTCACCAAAATAAAATATTGCTTCAGCTTCTAGAATGCTGCCAAGTTATAGATTTCAGAATAATGTGCAAAGGAGGATGGATTACAAATCAGCCCTTTTACAGATGGCGACACTGAAGCCCTGGAAAGCTAAATGCTTTGGCCAGGGGAGGGAGTACTTTCAGCTACAGCAACTTTCAGTTCAGTCCCTTATCCTTAGGCTTACAAAAACAAACATTTTATTGGACCATTTTATGTTGGACCTGGCCTTTGTCTTCAAAAGCTCTGAAAGTTCATCATCCTATATGCACTTCTGATCCTGAGTTATGGGGTTTTTTTTCCTATGTGCAGCTAGGCAGATGCTAACACTTTTATATTTGCATGCCTGGTTTGGGGATTAAATAATGCAGATCCTATATAATGGAGCAATTGAAAGAAAAAAAAGAAAGAAAAAAAACCAAGCCACACAAAACCCTAAACCAAACCACACGAAACCCAAAAACAAACAAAGAAAAAGCCAAACCAAAATAAAAAAAAACCCAACCTATACCACAGTTTATGTCATAAAAGAGAACCTTTAAGGAACCTTAATACCATGTTCCTTGGTATTAAGGAACATGGTTTCCCAGGCTGAAAAAAACAATGTTTTTTATAGTGTAGTGTATAAGCACTGATGCAGTTGTTCACATATTGTTTATAACTATCATAAAAGGCAATAAATGTAAAGAACATGGGTTATAGTGAGGAGAAGCAAAAATTAAAGATTCCTGGCCTTGAGAAAATTAATATTCAAGATTTGCATGTGTTTTTTATCTCATACTGGGATATAGAAACTGCCACACCAGACAAAGGCAGGGGTCTGGCTCGTTTCCTTATGGACAGTACTTCATTTACCTGCTAGTAATTCCTTCAAGGTAGGCAACTACCACTGCATTTCTTTTGGAGAGGGGGAAGAAGCAGAGAGGGGAAGAGGCTTTAACAGCTGTGCAGGAATTAGGCATGTGGAAATGAACTCTGGTATATCTTGTTTTGTGGCTAAATTCTTTGTTATGAGGTCAATCTTTTTTATTTCCATGCTAGTGATCTATACCAAAAGTTCCAAAATAGCACAGCACAGTGCTCTCTATATGAGACTGATTCCTTAATCAGTCTGTAGTTGGCATATGACTTGTGAAATTACATTTGTCTCTCTATTTTTTGAAATGTGAATCATTATCCAGATAAATGTAAAAACGTGCATGTTTTGATATTCTGCATTTCCTTTGACTTCCTTAAAGTATTTTGGCAATGGGCTTCATAAGTTAATTAAATTTAATAGAAGTAAAATCTTTAACTACTGTCATATCTTGTGAAACTGAGGACATGGAAATTCTAGGTTTTTTTAACATTTTTTTCAGTTATATTATAATTTATTCTTTTGTACTTCTCTGTCATTATTGTGGCTTAATTCTGTACAGAACAAGACACATCTTAAAGAGACTTTCAACAGTCTTGCTGTGCAAAAGATCAGATACGTAAAATATAAATCTGTTTTGTGATTCTAACTTCTTTCCAGATGATAGATCTGGTTTCCTTGAGCTGCTATTATGGTCTGTTTGCACATGGCATAATTCAAGAAATTGAGAGTCCTGGGTTAAACTGTGATTTACAAACTTTTATGAAAAAGGGGCACAGTAATATGTAACATTTCAGGTTCTTTGCATTTGCTGTTTTATGTAAAGACATTTTAGTATTTAATATATTTTTTAAACAAAAGTCTTTATTGAAATGCAGTAATTAGTATTGTAAATACTTACAGTATTATTTATTAAAAAATACATTCTTAGTTTTTTTAAATTACTCAGAGAGAACACATTTTTGTATATTTAAAAAAAAGTAGTTATTTGCAGTCCTGTTTGCATTAATTTCATCCTCATTTCTATTCTTGGTCTTTTAAGGGAAGTGAGAAGCTTTGTTTCTGTTTCTGTCAGATCAAGGATGTAGACTTCATGTTTTGTTGGGGCGTTTAACAGAATTAAATTTCAAACAGCAGAACACACAGAGGAGCTTATAGGCAAAGTGGAGTGGAAGAAGAGATTGGGTCTATTTTAGCTAAGTTTGCTTTTATATTCTCTTTTGGCTAATGGCACAGAAATAAAATGGTCTATAAATGAAGGCTTCTTGAATATTCACTTGTCTAACAAGTATGTATTTTAAAAGTAAACATGTTATTTTAAACGTGATTTGTGGAAAAGGATTTGCTGTGTTACTTAGCTGTAGCATACTTGTCTTCTTTGTGCCACTCTGATACAAATAAATTATATTTGCCTGTTTTTCTTTTCAGACAGGTTGAATATGGAGCATTTTATAATAACTTGTACTGGACAAAGTCAGGATTCTGTTGTGGGTTTTTTGTTGTTGTTGGTTTTTGTTTTTGTTTTTTTTTTAAAGTACTCTAGAATTTAATCAAACACAGCATTCATTCAAATCCCTCTATTCTTGCTGTAGCAAGTTTGCACTGGTTAACACTTAGGGCTTTATTTAGTTGCCCATACATACATTTCTAGTGCCATTTGAGATGCCCAAGAGTATTTATCCCTGTTGCCAGCTGCTGCTGCAGAACAGGATAAGTTTACACAAGTTCTCTGCCGTGCCTGTGCTAAGCTGATAGGTATCTTGAGGGTCTGAAGGCTTCTTAGGCTAACACTTCTCCACAAATGTCATTTGAATTGATGTGCCCAGTCACATAAGGAGTTCCTCAAATTTTGTCTGGTCCTGAATCCCATTAAACCTCTTGTCTTTGGAGGAGGTTGTCACAGAGTCGCTGTTTACATCCTACATTATGCCTGAATGTAGTTCTGGGTCTGTGGGTCATTGTAGTAGCTACTTGTGTTTTATTTTTTTTTCCTGTCTTTGAGGGTGACTTTCTAAAAGGACAAACTTATTAAGATGTTATTCATCTTCCTTTTTTTTTTTCTTTCTTCCTTTTTTTTTGTTTTCTTTTTTTTCCCTAAAACTCTCAGTGAACTGTAATGAAAATGTGACATTTCTTTAGATGCCATGAATTTTTTTTTTTTAGCAATGGTGGGAACTTTGCATCATTTTTCTAGTGTAAATAGAGACTGACTCATAGTTTTCAGGGAGTAGTTCAAAGATTAGATTTACTTCCTATTTTTGTTTAAATTAAATCACAGCTGAGTGGATTGAAGTATGTTATTCTTATCTAGATTTTTAGCTGTCTTCACATTTCTTCAGCGAAGACCAGGTGTTCTATTTAAATCACTCCTAAAATGGAATCAGAAATAAACACTTTTTTTTTTTTTTTCAGATGGAAGTTATTCGGTAAAAGAGCTGAAACATTTTGTAAAAGCTAATTTCATAATTTCATTAGAAACATTGGTGCTCAAATGCTAAAACTGAGTGTGCATAGCATGTGAGGCCTCTGGAGGTACAAAGATCAGAAAATTAATAACAGCAGTAGCTGCTAACATGGAAAAAAAAAGTCATGAGTGGAAAAACAGTAAACTAAAAATCCTTTATCCTCCTTTCCACTACTCAATTCTCAGAGTTTTGTCTGGCAAGAAAAGCAAGGAATCTGTCTGACTTTCAAATAATTACTGATGTATTACTCTGTTGGAGGCTAGTAGCAAAGAGCAGCTGTGCCCTGTAGACAGAGCCAGTTTCTCCCTTTCCCATCCCCCATTTTTGACTGCCCTCCCTGGAGAAAGCAATCTCACTGTTAAATAAACTAGGGTTGGGTTGCAAGACAAACCAAGAGTTCATTGGGAAAATATTTACTCATGCGTAAAGAAGCCCTTTTTAAAAACTTTGCTGCTTAGGAAACGATGTGATTTCGTGGGTTATAAATAAAAACGGATTTGTTGCACTACAGTTGTAAAGCTGCCATCTTTTATGAGCCTGGGAAGAGTGACCTTTTTCATCATAAGGCTTTGTCAATTCTGCCTCTGTGCAACTCTGCTCTTCTCTTCTTCATATATGTGAATCATCTGGGCTGTGCTCAGCTGAGAGGTCTAGTCCCTAAAAGATAAAGGAGTTAATTATAGTTCTTGGCTTTTTGACAACCTACCTTTCTTTTTCCCACATTCCTTACCAATTTTAACTGAAAATTAACATTTCTTGAGTGGCAAAATACCAGTATTGTGATTAAAAACAGTGCTGTAAGAAATCAATACCAAACCATCTCCATTTGTATTGAGCCTGAACCACAGTAACGAGAAGGTTCTTCATTGTCCTCATCTTCAAATTGTGTCCTGACTGTAAAAATAAAAATAAATGAAAAAAAAAAAAGAAGAAGTTAACATTTAGGGTGAATATAAATCTCACTTGCTGATTACTTGGATTCAGTAAGTAACTTCTATCTGGAAAACTGGATGGGTTAATTGTGTAATAAGCTAGAAACCTTCACATGGGAAAGTATTTAATAAGGGTGAAAATGCCATTTCTACTTACAAAGAGAGGAAACAAAAATCCAGAGGAAGGTGCAGAGTGTGAAACATCTGTTTCTGAGCCTAGCAAGAGTTCTTGAAACCTGCACCCTAGGCAGTGAGATTAGATGCTTGTATTTGAGGGATTTAGTTCTTACTTCTCAAAAAGACTGTGTTCCTCCCAAAACCATGATTTAATAAAGCAATTGTGGCACCACATTTTCATTGGAGATTGGTGTCTGGTGTTTCAGGAGAGGGATTGAAAAAAAACCTAAACAGCCTGTGTTATCAGAAATGGTTTCTATTTCAGCTTGCATCATATGAAAGGAGCCATCTTGTGGTTGTCTACTTTGCAAATAAAATGTTGCTGTAAGAGTGCCTTGAAAAGCTGAAGTAAAACATGTTTCTACACCTCTGCTATGATTTTTCTTGTGTTGTTTAGAAATGTAACCTTCTGAATAATGCTTGACCTAACAAATGTTTTTACTCAGAAAAAATTTTTTCTATCAGGTCCCAGTTCTACCAAATCTTCTGAATTAAAATAGCGCATCTGTCTGTTCATACAGGATTAAACTAGATGTGTTCAGTCTGCATTTCACTGCTAGTCAGTTCATCCCAGTATTTGTTAGTCCTCTGAGCTCTGTTCAGACCAACACAGTAATCTGCACTCTAAATTTTGCTTTAAACTAACAATCAACAGCGTGTCCTCTGAAATACAACTCTTAGAGGAACTGTTTGTGATGCTAAGTGATCTATATCTGTATATATCTATATCTATATCTATATCTATATCTATATCTATATCTATATCTATATCTATATCTATCTATCTAGATATGTAATCTTCATTGAAATGTGTTTGCTAGGAGCTCTGTGCATTCCAGGTACAAGGCATCCCTACCCTTTGCTCCTGGACTTCTAACTTGTCTTGGGGAGCCAATATTTAGATGAAGCAGTCAGATTTGTCTCTTTGCTGATACACAATAGCAGTTACCAGTTTTAGAGTTTGATAAATCCACAAAATCCTGAGTAGATGAGCAAATTTATTTTATGTAGCTTAGCTCACTGATGCTTGTATCAATTTATTTAAATATATTTTTAAAAATCCCCACCAAATAACCTTAGTTAAACCTAAGCTTCAGTCACACTGTTTCATGTTCAATTTCCCTAATAACTTTGAGTAAGGTTATATGTGATTCAGCTTGGGTAGCTATCTGTCTACTGCAGTTTTGAGTAACTAAATGTAATATCCAGGCCAAGGATCACCATGACTTGCTGAAAATACAGAAAAACGTTACAGATTTTATTTGATTGCTTTTTGATATTGATTGGAAGGCAAAAATGCATGGAATCTATATGTCTGGTAAATTTGTACACATATGACAACTAACAGATAAGTCTTACTTTCGAGTGTGCCATTTGAGGTTTATTGTCTTCCACAGAGTTGAAGAAAAGATTGTTCTTGGAAAATGAAAGTCTGGAATTGGGGTTTGGAGTGAGACTAATATTTGTTTCTGCAAAATGGAAGGTAGACTTTGAGATCTAGGAGAGACAGGATTAGTAATAGTTTTTACTACATCTGGAGACATTGTAAAAAATATATTTTGGGGAAGTATTTGAGATATTGGGTTAAAATTAGACCTGATAAAGTTTTCAATCAGAGAATACTGATGCTTTTTTTACTGAAAATATGCATGGGCTCCTTCAGATTATGTTTTCTTTGTTAACATTTTTTAAATGAAAATCTGATTTTAAAAAAAAATACTGAAATAGTTCAAAACTTCATAGTAAAATTGAAATGTTTTTAAGCTGTTAAATAAGATGCTTAAGTTTCTTCTAATTTTTTTAATATCTTACTGATATCTTTGTCTCCTCAGTTAAAGAGAAGACTTAAAAAATTGTATTTTTCTTGAGATGAAAAAATAATTTTCAGTGTCACTCTAAATAAGATCAAGCAGTCAAATGGCATCTGTCTGAGAAAATTGCTTAATTGAATGAAGCACCACAGCTGTAGAGAACATAAGTAGGGAAATCACAGGTATCATGCCATGTACAATTTGGACTTAATTTATCAGTAAGATTGTGTTTGCTCTGCTGTAAGCAACAATAATTTTCATGTATAATCATAGATCTTTACTTTCTATTTTAATTACTGCTATCTATCTTGCATCTAGTAAAGGAGATACAATCTCTGGAATGAAAGATGTGGGAGAGGATTGTAACCTATTTCTTGGAAATAGGTTAAAAGCAAATGAGCTAAGATATCTTCCCTCCAAAAGTGTTGCTGTAATGACAGTGATGATTATTCTGAGTGCTGGGATAAGAGAACCAATATCTATATGGAATTATTTTTCACACAAATAATCTGTGGCTATATAGGAGAGTAAGTCTTTCAATGTACAGGATTCTGGAAGATAATAGATTAGAATAACAATTTAAAATAATATTGGTTAACCTGCCTAATTTCTGTGGCTGTTAAGATGCAGAAAGTCTCCTTTCAAAAACTGAGTCTGTGCATCTCTCAAGACATCCACCAGTTGCATAGAACCACAGCCTGACCTCTGTCTCTACATATTTGAGTGGTACTGGAAGCAAAAACTTTTTTTCATATGTTTCCACAAAAACATGTGTTTACTTCAGTGAAACTGAAATCACAGGCTTATAGATCCCAGACAGATGTAGTTGTGGAATTTTTTTATGAAAGGCCAGAAATCTGGCAATTGATTCATATTCAGAGGAGAATAAACACACATTCTAAGAAATGTGGAATGTAAAGAAGTTAAAAGAGGATCAAATGCAAAAATGGACTGCTTGGAAGTGAGTACCTTTTTAAATCTCTAACAGCTAAACTCTGTGAAAGCTGTTGAAAAGTATCAGCATATATTCATTTAACAGAACTGATCAGAGTTGATTAGAATTACCTGGATTCAGCTTCCAGAAGTTTCTTGTTGCTAAGTGAATTTGTAGTCATAGATACATTTCTTACCTAGGTCAGCACTTCCATATTAATAAACAAGAAGTTGAGTAAGATTTTCCCTAGGAATAAATCACTGTCATCCACTGTTTATGGAAGCTTTTAGCAGATCAGCCTTAGAGTTACCTTTGTCCAGATTTTTTTTTGTTTCTATTAACTAAGATTACACTGAGTTAGCAATCAGAAATTGTGTTATTCAAAACACTAAGGAAAGCATTTTTAAACTGTTTTGTGAAATAATTAAATGGCAGAATCTGGAAGAAAATGCTGTAATGCCACAATCTGGAAATTCATCCAAAAATTAAACTATTTGTCTCTCTGCTTCTCTTTGCACCTTGACATATTAAATTAATGTGTAATTTATTTGATTGAAATATTTTCTTCAATAGTGAACTCCTGATTTGCTAAAAATGAAATACTTTTTAACACAGAGAGATGTTTCAAACATCTGTGGAGGAAAATGAGCTTTATCTGTGCTCTGAAAAGTTTACAGCTATCATGTACATGGTACTGAATATCCAGTGTGAGAGTCCAGTGGAAGTTAATTGGTGATATTTCCTGTGAATTCACCTTCAGATGACTATTATCTCTTTTTGTCATTTACTTTGGTATTATATTGTAACAGTTGAATATTTGTTCCTTTTTATAAAACTTTAATATTGAGAAGTATAGTGTATTTTTACCACATCCAGTAGATGCTAGACATCATTTAAGTTAGCTAAATGCTGCTAAAACTGTATTGCACACCCTTGGTTCTTGCAGACACCAGCCTGTCTTTCAGCAGTGCCATCTCTTCTGCAATATCTAAGTCCAGGTTCTGATCTGATTGGAATCACATTAATTTGCACTGAACTCACCAAATTACAGAACAGCTTTGAACTGTTAGCTATGTTAATTAGATTGTGATTTTACTGTATAAATCTGTGCCAGTGATAACTATTTGGCTGGACTGAAGAAATGGTTGTGGACCAAGTGCAGCTGTGTAGAAAGTGAGTACGAAGACCTTGCCTTATGTACAGCTTCAGTACATTTTCCTTGGTCTGCTGGGCGTATCAGAATCCTTTCTGAAATAACACAGTTCTCAGCAGGAAGTACCAAGAGTAAATGCTAGCCTGAAAGCAAAAGCTTTACGCAGAGCAAACCAACGTGGAAGCCTGAAGCCTCTCCATGGAGTAGTTTTTATTCTATCAGGTGCTGTCTAGCTGGCTGTATGGCAACATTCTTGTATCAAAATATCCTAATATGCAGATATTCTTTTTATTGACCAATCTTTCTGACAGATACAGACATTTCAGGGAGAAAAGATATATCTTGTTTAGTCATGGTGTTGCCATTCTGAAGAGGTTTCTGAAATTAGACCTAGGAAGTTGTATGGAGCATCTTACAAGGAAGCTTAAACCACAGCCATTATTTATATCAACATCAAGTAGTGGTGTAACCCCAAAGGAATGGCAATGTGTTATTTTAAGCAACCAGAGAGGCTGTCTGATATCACGTGTTGTCATAAAAGTTGATGCTAAAGATCTTTAGCCATGCCAGGTTTTGAAATGACGGATAATACCATGTCTGAAATGTGTTATCTTTTTTGAAACACACATAATTTTCTCCCTGCTTGGGGAATAATTGTCCACCAATCACAGTAATGAAATGAATGGCCAAACTTGCAAATCTGCCTTGACTTTCAAGCATTTGTGAAGCTGAGGAAGATCCAAGGAATTTGGATACCAGCCTGCATTATGGTAGAACGGGTTTGGTTCATCTACTGCTTGAGGTTTCTTATGTTGTCCAAGAGAAGACACACTGCTCCAGACCTACAAAGATTCTTGCTCCCATTTGTAGCAGCTGAAACCCTCTTTAAATAGCAGTTACCTCCTTAAAACCTTCCATGGTTCTGCACCTAGGTCCATGTTCATTGGGAAAATAGTCTGGGAGAACTGCCGGGACTCCATTGTTCCACAAGGTTTGTGAGGCTAAGTATAATTTATGTAAAGTCCTGGGCTACTGCCAAGGACACAGAAATAGAAATGCATAAACAAAAGCTTACATGTTTCTATAATACATTGCCCATGAAAACATCTTTGATGCTAAAGCTGTAATATATTCATATCAAAAGGCTGGAATAAAAAAACCAAACAGACCAAACAAAACCCCAAAAGTACAAGCTATAAGACTTTTGAGAAATGCTTTGGGTTTTTTGACTCAATGAAATTGTAGGAAAATAAAACCCTGTGTGTGGATAAGAGCCATTTGGCTCAAATAACCCCAACATTTGGTGCTATAAGCAAATTAGTATTGAAAGAATTACAGGCTGTTGTGATACATAGTTATGCAGAACAATAGTTTTTTGCTTTCTGTATCTGTATCATTACATGACTTTTTTCACACATTTCATGCATTTATTAATGTATTTCCTTAGCTTAATGCAATATATTGTTTGCATTCAAGTTACATAAATCATAACATAAACAATTACTTGTTCACCTGTACGTCAGAATCAAGCAGGAGTACTTTTCACTATTAAAAATAGTGAAATTCTATTTTTCTGATTTTCTGGTTTTCTGATTTTTTTTTCAATGTGTGAACTTGAGCTTGTGGATTCCTGCTCTCTCACCAGGTGATACCTATTTTCCAAAGGACAGGAAGCACTGGTGTATTTTTGCCTCTTCTAAAAGTAGTTCTGCTGCCTTTGGAAGGAAGCAGTGTAGGTGACTAATTACTAGCACTCACCTCACTGGAGCCTAGGTTACAGCCCATCAATTTGAGAGGTACATGTATCGTGAGATATGTGATGCCCTTTGCCCCAGCATCACCCCTGGCTCGTTGAGGCAAATGCAGCATACTGGGTCCATACCCGTTCTCAGGGGAAGGCAAGGAATAAATCTGCTGTTTTAAGCTGCTCATTCTGACTTGGGTTAGCCCTCCATTCAAAGCTGCACTATAGAGGAGCCAAGGCACCTGTTTGGGTATGAAAACATGCACGGTTAGATGTTGTAGTGCTCCATCTAAATCAGTTTGTAGAACAAGTGTATAAGGTTTTTGATGGTACTAGACTAAGGAATCAAGTTCACCCCTTGTAGAACAAGACATGGTAAAGGCAGCAGCAGGACTACAGTGTTGAAAATCACTGCCCTGCCAGTCTGTTTTAGCCTTGACCAAAGATCAAGATCTTTATGATTCATTATCAATGTCTGTTCTACCTTAAGTTTTGAATAAAAGAAAAAAAAAAAAAAGAAAGAAGAGGCTTGCCTCTGTTTATGGTTTTAAATATTCTAAACTAGATGTGCTGAGATGTGTGACCTCAGAAGTTACAGTTAAGCATGTACCGTGTACCATGTGTATTTGGAACCTTATCTGGGAGTCTGCATACTTTTCAAAATGCACAGTGCTTGGGATGAAAAGAAAGTGTATTTAAACTTTTCAGTTTAGGGAAAAAGCCTGACTAAAATAGGAATATGAGTCCATAAATTCACTGAGGAATTGTAAGGATGGTTGCTGATCAGGTCTATAGTGAATTTAGGAGCAGAGCTTTTAAAGGGAGATGTAGCTAGCAGTCAGTTTGGGAATGGGCATAATGCTGGAGTCTCAAACAGATAGGATGTCTCCTGAAAATGAGAATCAGGAAGGAAAATGCTAATGATATTTTTCAGCCTGACTTTATATTTCTCACCTCTAGCCACCCCTTTGGACTATTCTGACCAAATGCTAAAAAGCTCTGTCAGGGTATGTCTTATGTAATAAGTTCCATTAGTTGAGTTTAATCTATCAGTTTAGATTTGAGACATACTTAGCTATTTCTTAGAAGCATTAGCTCAATTTTATTCAGATTTTCCATGGTTTTACTGCCAGGCAGTTTAACTGAAAGTAACTCAGTTTTCCCCTGTGTCTTATATTGTGGGAAAGAACCCGTAACTGCCAAGAGTTCCTATAATGCTTTATGGTGATTTTTTTTTTAATACTGGTGTAATTCTTGCACAATATAGGTGTTCTAGTGTCACCTAGACTCTACAGTTACTATTGTAAAGATGACATACTGCTGGGAATGTAAATGGGAAAGCCTGTTGTTCAGAACTACACATTTGTAAGAGCGGTGTGTTAAGAATAGGAGCAGTGAGGGTGCTGAATCACCCTCAATGGTGAGGCTCATCTAGTGATGGCTGTGACACTTCCTGCTCCCAGCTGTCCTTTCCATCCCATGACATGTGGTTTTCCACCCTCAGTGCAAAGATGGTTCAGCTGTTCAATGTAGCAGCTGCTGAATTTCTTTAATTTGCAGCCAAGCATATGAAGGTAGGCCCAAATCATTTTTAGCTTACCTTAAAACTAAACTAAATAAAAACTTAAACTGTTCTACCAACAGTAGCACTTTAGTTTTCCAACTGAGACACAGTTGCAACTGAACAAAAATCTTGGGGGAATCGGAGAGATGACTTTTATCAATGTCCTCAACGGACTCAAATTGTTGGATGGAAAAAAGGTGATATCATTATTCTGTATTGAGAAGCTCAGGAACATTTCCAGGCTCTTTGGTGTGGGTACATGCCTTAGCCTTTGCCCAGCTACATATTCTGATGAAGCACACATCCAGGACAAGTCATCACTGGTCTTGAATGAGAGCTCCTAGAGCTGGAGTCATCCCCTAACTCAGAGCTCAGTTTAGATGTCTGTGGTGTAGATTTCTACATGTGATGTATGTGTTTAATGCACAAAAGATTCAGTGAATGCAGTCAATAGGTCTCTGAGACGAGTTTTGTATCTTGTTGGATTATATCCTCTCCTTTCATTCACCATTCCAGTAACAGTCACTGTATCATACTCATCTTTCTATTTCTATAAGTGCTAATGACTCCTGGATGATCTCCCTCTTTTCTTCATCAATTTTCCTCTGCTCCATTTGTTGGTAATACTTCTCAAGCCTAGTTGGGATGTAACTGCCAGAGACTTTGTGTTCTCTTGCAGAAGTCTCACAAATGTTAGTAGATTGAATAGTGTTTGCTCTGCACTATGGACTCAACTTCTAGATGTGCCAATAAGTCTACAAACAGAAGACAGCCAACCTGCATCATTTGGTGTCCCTCCTCTCACACACAAGCTGCCATGTGTCTCACTGAATCAGTAAGATTTGATTAAGGATACATAATGGCTTGTCCTTTTTTCTGTCTTTCATACATGTGAAAAGGCATTATCTTATTAAACTTCACTTGTGCCTTTTCCTCCAGTGTTCTCTTTAAGAGCACAGCTGTTGTATTGGGGTAAATTACAGTGAGTCCTTTGTGGTTACTCTTATCCCTTGGTGAATTCATCTGCCATGAGGTTGTCCATATAGCCAGAGCACCTACCATTTTCTTCCAATATTCCCATCATCTTAATACTAAGAGAATTCTCCACAGATCTGTGAAATGTACCCTTATGCTGACCATCGTTGTTTCGCTTCCCTTTCAATACTTTCCAGGGTTTTTCATTAGTTTGTCTTTTTAATGCTATTCTTAACAAGTGTGCCTGAGATTAAAGTGAAACATTGTTCAGGGAGAAAAGGGCTTCTGGTGAAACAGATGTCACTTGAAGGACTATATATCCCTTTCTTTTGGCAACTGGCACAGATTCTGGCTAACATCAGTGGGCATCCTGCCCTCCAGCAGATGGTGAAAAGTGTGGAGAGCCAAAAGCCCATCTACGAACGTGGAATACGTTGAAGAGTTTCTGTCTCAACAAATGTTGAACGAGCTTTTTTAGTCTGAACTTCTGTGCCTGCAGCCAGCCTGGAGAAAAGGAGAGCTTTTTAACAAAAGAATATTCTGCATCAACATATGGCTGCTCTGGTGTTTAGAGCAGATGACTGTTATGGGAGGGTTTGGGAGAGGGAGATCATGAAGTAATCAGCATATTAGAAGAGTGACTGCATTTATGGCTTCTTTCTATTGAGAATACCTAGTAATAGACCAAAATGCAGTGTTTCTGGTTCAGCTGAGTTTCACAGAATTAATTCAGAAGTTGGAAAAATCTGTAGTATAGTTGCTCAAATTAAGTTAGGTAGCCTTAGAACAGAATTTCACATGTGTTTTAATAGAAAGTCTAACTTGTTTTCTTATGGCTTAGTAATGTTTGCCAACAATTTTCGAGGATCAGGGATGGTTTTGATGCCACAAAACCATATTGCAAAATGCAGAAGTTATCACATGGATCAGTGAGAAGTTTGTGTGGCTCCTTATAGTAATGCTTAGGAACCTTACTGTTTCTTAGTTTTTAGGGGAAAGGCTACTGTAGTTGGGCCAGGAAATTTGTATTGCAACAAATACAGATACACATAATTAGGTCAAGTCTTTTGCCTTACATTTTCCTGTGGCTAGAAACATTAATATACAGATTGTACTGTACATGTGATTTGTCTTTACTTGTAGGTGTTGAATCCCTACCCATCTGAACTTCAGTATTGAGCAGGTTTAAATCAGTTGCCTGGCATGCTAGATGAAGGAATAGTAAACTGTGATAAACACAAGAAATTTATTGGTTAATATGGAGAAATTGATGGAGATTTACCTGAGTCAAGGCAACTCAGCTGCAGAATTTTTATGTTTTGTGCATGATTGTAGGGGAAGAACTGACTTTAGCTTTGAAGGAAAAGAGAGGCAGTTATTAAAGAATTGTGAGGGACACAGATGAGAAACTGAAGGAGCTGGCTTCTTGTTTGCTGTGCCCTGAGAAGAATGTTACAGGTGCTTGCATGCCTTGGAGCATGAACCAGAACAAAAAGAGGCAGCAGGCAGTCTGCGCTCCTCACCATCAGTGCATCCAGGTTTTTGAAGATTGCCTTTGTTATGGCAGAAGGGAAAGTTTGTCTTTAGGGAATTCATGCAGAAATGAGATCAAATGCAATAAAAATTTGGTAGTGTGTGCACGTTCCCATGGAGGCTTGTCTAGAGACTGTTGGAATTGTTCACTTAAAAGTCATAATACACAGCTATCAGGTAATAACGATTTTCACTCACAGTCCAGGCTGTTTTGGTGACTGAGGGATAGCAAGTCTCATTGTCATTTACCCATAGTTTTTGGGTTCAATTGCATCCTGCTTTCACATTGATTCTCCCTTACACTTTTTTGTTATAATTCATGATGTTTTAAAAATTCTTTCATTTTTATAGTTGCCAAAATCATATACTTTGGGGTTTTTTTTAAACTTGATTCTCTATAGATGTGTTATTTCATTGCATACACATTTCTATAGCTGATGATTATAAGGTCAATCCCCGAGTGAGCTTACTAGCAGTGTGCATTCAGTAGCACTCCTCATTAGTTGGTTCATAAAAGCATAGGGATTTTTTCAGTTCTTTGTGCATTGTACTGGAGTGAAGTGTCCCATGAACTCAGTACCAGCTTTCTTGTATTTACCAGCCTGTTTTCTATTCTTTTAGCTCAGCTAAAAATCACTGTGATTACTAGCTGATGCACAATCTCATGAGCAACATGAGATTTGCTTAGTAATAGCATTTTATTTAAATCATGAAATTCACAATGGAGTTGAATTATGGTGCTTGCTTCAGAATTATTTTCAAGCTCTTTGTCTTTCTAATAGTTAAAGCACACGTGGCAGGTGTAAGGAAGGGGAGGACAAAGCCTAACTCGCTGGGTAGAAAAGTGCGTCTTTGTGTTAGCACTGTGAAAAAGGCCCAATCAGGGACCTAATCAAGAGGCTGCAGAAGCTAAAGGCTCTCTGTGATCCACAGGCCTGGCATGGGGCTATTGTGTACTGGTTTATAGTTGAGGCATTGTGTTTGCTGTTCTTATGGAGCCCTGCACAGGGTATGAATAGGAAAATGGAGGCCAATGCCAGTTCCTGTTAATTTTTTGTTCTGTACAAAAATCTATTAGCGATTTGCCACGCACCCTGAAGTCCTGCTGTCATGTGGGTTTGCTTCCTGGCCGTGTCTCTGCCAAGATATTTTCATCCATCCTTTGTTCATTATCCTCTCCCAGCCCACGTGCTGCACCTGTGTGCTTTTGAAGTGCTTTATACATCTGGAACTGTTTGTCAGACTCTGGACAGTAGTTTTTCTCCCTCAGGAAATCTGTCTCTCCCTACTGTATCAGGAAATCTGGCTCTGTTCCAGTCTGCTTGGAAGCATGGCTTTGCAGAATGAAGTGTGTACACATGAATACCAAAGTGAGTGCTTAAGTAAATCTCCAGAATAAATCTATGTGTGTGTTACCTGGGTGAGGGCTGAGTGACAAATCAGATGATTATGGAGCCATATTTCACAATTCAACAATTACCTGCTACTAGATCTGAATCCACACAGCTTTTAAGGTGTGTTAATTTTTTTTCTTTTTTTGTTATGCCAGAAAGGAAGAGCTTTTTATCCTCATTTACCAATCTGACATAAATACTACCATCATTAATAGAGAAATTCATAGGTTTAAGTTACAGGAAAATTAATCTGATAGCTCTTCATGCTCTTGCCAGGTCAGTAGAAGGACCCTATTGATTTTTAATACTTACAACACACACATCACAAGCTGCAGAGAAGTCCAGTGTCCATCTACTGCCTGTAGGAGTGCTTTAGCCACTGGGCTGTGGGTCGAATTGAGGACAAAAGAATTCATTGCTCTAGTTGAGGCTTGGCCAATGTGTGACATGGGAAACTTAAGGAGAATTTCAAGTGCTATGTCTTCAACTTGGGGACAGTAGGAAAAATTTGAAATTGAAATTAAATATTAGATTCAAATTTACATGACTTCTTTTTATATATAGAAAATAAACTGGCCATCTGAGTCTGAATATATAGGAGCAGAGCCCTGCCTTTTTTCCCCCACTTAAAAGCTTCTAGCTTATCAAATTATCATGCAGGCATTCAGTGAGCAAATGTGTCATGTCAGTGAACAAAAATTAATTGAATGTATTTATGCCTGTTACCATGGTTAATTCTACATCCTTATTGCAGAACTGCTGGGAAAATTAGAAGATTATTGGCATGGTTGATTTGTATTTCACATCTAATGCGTAATACAGAATTTTGCTTTCTTATTTGTGAACAGAACAGTTGGGACTTAGTGTGGACTTGACAGAGCCAACAGGCACTGCCATCTCATGTCATTTTGGTCTCAAGTAAATGCTTGAGTTCAAGGATGCAGGGTTGCTAGCCTTCATGGTTTTAGTGCAATGTTTGGTGTTTTCCTTAAGATTTCAGCCTTTTGTTGGACTTCAGCAAAGTGTTTCCTTCATGGTTTCCTTCAGCCTTCTCCTGCACGAAGTGGCAAGTGACTGCACGGGTGGTCTGTGAGATGGGTATGAAGTTGGCTGAGAGGTGGCACTCAGGGGGTAGTGATCAATGGTTTGTACTCAGGCTGAAAGCCTGCCACAAGTAGAATTCCCCAGGGATGAAAACAGGGCTCCATGCTATTTAGCATCTTCATAAATTATCTGGGTGATGGGGTTGAAGGCAGCCTCACCAAGTTTGCTGGTGACACCAACCTGGGTGGTTGAGATGGACATGTCAGAAGAGAAAACCCTCTCACACAGGGGCCTGGCCAGGCTGCAAGAGTGGGCCAGCAAGAGCAGTATGAAGTTTAAGGAAGTGTGGCTGGGGAGCAGCCTTGCTGAGAGACCCCTGGGGCTGCTGGTGGACACAAGCTGAGCAGGACTTGGCAGTGTGCCACTGCAGCAGCCGAGGCACGTCGGATCCCGGCTGCATCCGCAGGGCTGTGGCTGCAGGGACAGAGATGTGCTCATCCCACCCCCTTAGCGCTTGTCTGGCTGCACCTGCAGTGCTGCGTTCAGTTCTCGTCCCCACAATTCCAGAAAGTGGCAGACGGACTGGAGAGGGTCCAAAGGAGGACCACAAAGATGATCAAAGGGCTGGAGAACCTGCACAGCAAGGAAAGACTGAAGCAGTCAGGTCTCTTCTCCCTGGAGAAACGAAGGCTTGGAGCACACATCATCACAGCACTCCAGTAACAGCTGCACCAGGAGAGGTTTCATCGCCGTATAAGAAATGAATTATTTACAGTGATAACAATCATTCACCGGAACAACTTCCCCGGTGTTGGAACCCCCACCAGTGGAGATTTTCGTGATGCCATTGGACAGGGTGCTAGATAGTCTCATCAAGGCTCCTTTTATCATGGTGTTGGGCCAGGCACTATTTTGAGGGATGTGGGATGTTTTGTGATTCTATTATTGTTTAAAAGTCTGCTTTCTTTTAAATAAAAGCAAACTTTTTAGTCTTAGATATCAGAGTGTCTTGAAATGTTGAAAATAATGTGGTAAGAGCCTTGGAAGGCAAATAAAAGCAGCTGAAAATGAATTGTTGTAAAGCAAATCTGAAACTTTTTGCAAGCCAACCCTCTATATTTGAGGAATCAGTTCAGAACTTGTAAAGGCATAGAGCATCCAATATTGTGAAAAGCCTCTCTTTGGTGCAGTTGGTATTAATGCTTATTGAGTGGATAACTGAAGTGGCTTAGTACCCCAAGTGGCTTGCTAAGCTACCCCTAAATTCTAGAGTTTATGTTCCTTGGCACCAGAAGAAATTTTTCTTCCTTTCTTCAGAAATGCTTATACATTTCCAGCCTTCTGCTGTCTGTTTAGTTATCTCCTCCTCTATTATATTTCTAATATTCTACTGTAGTACTAATTATGTAATCTTATTAATTTTTTAGAATATTTTTCAAATGTTCAGATTCTTTAAGAAATCACATTTTTCTGTTCTGAATTACTGCCTTTATGAATGCATCTCAGCTTTCATTGGACATAAAATACCTACACATTTCAGTTTCTGAGGAAATGCTTGAAAATATGGCTGGAGCACACTCTAGAGGCTCAAAATTTCAATGGCAGATAAATTATCCCAAATTTATTTGTATAGCAGATCTCATGATTTTAAAGCAAATCTCATGATTTTTTAAAGCTTTTTTTTTTCATTTCTAAGGAAGATTTGAAGCAGGATTTGTGAATACTATGGATTTCTTCATCTTCCATTCCTCCAGAGAAATATATTTTATTACTCTTAATCTACTGACAGAGAGCTGGGTTTTCTATGTTCTGCTAAGTCTTATATTTAGGTCAAAGATGGATGACATTCTGCCAGTTCATAGAGGTGCTGATATTATTTCTGTCATGTTTTGCAAACTAGGAAAATTTGTCTTGGTAGATTTTAAAAAAGAATTGTCTCCTGAAAAGGACAAATGCTGTACTTTATAGAATTGTTTGGAAGACCGAGATACAAGTACACATAAGACAAAAAATTATAAACAGGTCTGTGGATGTAACAAGGTTGTATAGAATTTATTATGCCACTTGAAAAGGGTCACTACCCTGCACAGGAGACTTTGTTTTCTCTGTTATTTTACATCATGTTACATGAGTGGAAAGCTTGCATGAAGGCTAGGCAGAGCATGCTTCCTAAAAGTCCTGATTTATGTGTTGTTTCAAATAATCCATGTGCCTACGCATCTTCACTTTGCAGATTTTTTTTATTTGTATAATATTTCCAATCAAATATGAAGCTCTGGAAGTGTGGCAAAAGGATTAGTGCATGTTTTGGACTGCTGACACTTTAGGACCATATTTAGTAACAGGTTCATGTTACTCTCTTGAAGGATGGTGCTAAATATCCAGTTGAGTGACCTAGACAGCTGAATGCTGTCACTATATCTGAGCAGCAGTTTGTGAGTCATTCATGATGTTTCTAACCTGTTAAATAGGCAGCTATGAACACTGTCAAATTTTTGTTATTTCCAGCTATTTGTTTAACATACCGTTAAACAAATTGCCTGCTTGGATTGTGTTGATGGTGTACTATTTTATGCTGACACCCTAGAGCCTCAATGGTGAATCAAACCCAGGCATCCCTGTCGGGGTGTGGAGCCCACATGCAGTGATCACAAGACCTTTCTTTTTTTAACCTGCAGTTGCTGTCTCTGTTCCCACTTCTCTGGCTGGTCATTGCTTCATTACACAGAAAATGTGCCCTGCAGTCCTCTGTCCTACCCTGGCCTTGCTGCTTACTTGAAGAATTTGGGGCAGGTTCAGGCATAACCAGTAGCAGTCCTCCTGGGTACAGGTTCCAGGGATGTGCAACAGAGGAGCTGGCTTGGCATGGAGCCACTTGGCACACTCCTGCTATGAATGCTCTGCAAGTGCTCAAGACCTGGGGCTGTGGTCAAGGCAGCTGAGGGATGTGCTGATTCACCATGTCCGTGCTGGAGCACGGATTCCCAGTCTGTAACCCCTGAGCTAACATTTACCTTTGGAACAGGTGGCTGGGAGTTATTTTCTCTAGTTGGTAGAGAGCCTCTACACTTTGGAAATGGTCTGAATGACTGTTCAGGCCTGTGAACTGCTGTGGCTGTAGTTACCAATCCCTGGCAGAAACCACACAGCTGAAAATCAGGGACAAAAGGATGGGGTAAACTGAAAAATGCATCTGAGCAAATCTTGTCCCTAAAAGGTATGGACCACTACAGAAAAATACAATTTTTGGTTCAAAACTTTCCCTGGATTCTGGCTAATGATTTGAGAAAGCCAAAGTATTTTCATTTGAATACTCAAGGAAAATGTTAAAAGCTTCTACAATTTTGTATTAAAAAGGAGATTTCAGGGCAAATTTGTACATGGTCAATGTCACACTTTTCTATCAGAAGATAATTCTACTAATCTTACTGGGCAGTTTTCAAAATCAGACCAAATAACAAGTTTTTCTGCCAACCAAAACATACAATTTCTTTTTAAAAATAAATTTAAAATATTTTTTAAAAGTGGCCATGGCATTCATTAGCATTTGATCCTTTTGAGCATTCTGAATCCCTTAAAATCCTGAGTTTGTCTGAACTCTGGTTGCAGAAATGGTGTGGGCAGTACAAACTACCGATTTCTATGTGCATGTGTAGTCAAATTCCTCCGGGCAGAAAAGCTTATGTTTCAACATAACTATCAGTAATGACAAAAGAAAAGGAGGAACAAACCTACAGAGGATAAGTAAAGTGTATACAGAGGAGGGAGGGAACACCAAGAAAGAGAGTAGGGGATGTACCATGTGACTGGAGTCAGAGTGGGTAATATTATTCTTGGGGTTTGGGCCTCAGGCCTGGGATTTGAGCTTGAGCCTTCTCTTCAGTTACTGATTTTGGTGCCCAGCACTGATGCCAGGAAAGACATCTAAGACAGTTTATATATACCATACATACCATGCTACTTTCCAGCTAAATAGCTTGTTTTCTTCTGGCACTACTTTATCTGTGCAAACAGTACTGCCATATATATATATGTAGCTAAAGGCTAGGGAAAAGTCAATGTGGAATGAACTTGTTTCTTATCTGGAAGTTTAAAATTATGTTTATTCATATACCACTTACAGTAAGTCTTAAGAAAGATTATTCTTTTTATCAATCTTATTTTAACAATTACAAAATCAGTAGGTTTATTTGATTGTTAGTTATGCTTGGATATTTTTTAAGATCTTCACATAAATAGGTTTTGTTTAATTACTGTTTATTTGCTACAGGTTAGCCTTCAAATACATTATTTTTAACTGCTTGCAAAAATGCCTTTGTCCACTGCTACAGTAGAGGAGGACAATTACACTACACCAGAATTAAGAGAATCATGCAGTGGCTGTATTATTCTGAGCTACTGTTGCTCACATGTATGTGTAAAATCAGCGTGGACAAAATTCATACTGCCTGAACAAAATTTGTATGTACTGAGCAGTGTGAGCTCTGCAGTTGGGGAGAGCCTTTCAGTGCCAGAACGTGACAGGAAGGAGAAGCTGCTTCTGGCAGAGACACATGATGAAATTAATTCCCCTTCATTGAGCTCATCTTACTGGTAAGGGGAGGCACTGTAAGAGTAACTATTAAGAGGCACTGCTAAGAACATCAGTGAGCTCAGCATACTATGCTTTTCAGCTTTTGTGATTTTATTAGATATCTGGATGAGGTAACCTCTTGAAATAGCTGAGAGGAAGAGAAAGGAAAAAGGATGCTGATTGCCTAACATCATTCTGCCAAAGAAATCCTATAGTATCTTGCTAACACCAAGAGGTTCATTTAGAGTTGCTGTTTTCTTTATCAGGAAGGATATGTTAAAAATTTGGGATTTTTTTGTTTTGTTTCCTTTCCTTGCATCTTCTTGAAGAGTAGATCAGAGACATTCTTGTGAATGCAACCTCTTGTCCTGGAAAATCATATGCAATCACTATAACTGTTTCAGTCTTTCTAGTCTTTGGTGACCAAAGAGAAATCCTGTTTTATGCCTGCATTTTAAGACCAGAAGTGAGAATGATGATTATTTAGCCTGACATTCTCCATAACACAGGTCACATCTCAAGTCAGAGTCACAAGATAAGGGGATGCTGTCTCATCTGCTTATTCAATACTGAGTATTAAAATGCCTTGAGTTTATTGCTAAAGGTTTTTTTTTGGTTTTTTTTTTTTTTTTTTGGTTTTTTTTGATGTAAAGGTGATTATTATGAATTCCCATAAGCCAATACTATCACAAGGAAAGACTGGCTATTTTTCTCTAAAACTCATTGATTACTGATCTTTAATTTATAGCTGTAATTCTAGTTCAGATTATATTCTAGATTGTAATTTAGATTTAGGGGATTTTTCATGTTTTTTTAAAATGGTTTGATATATAGAAATTTCTGTATGAAATCATTTGGCTTGAAAGGACAACAAAGTTCATGTAGTGCATCTTTCTGTTGCCAGGCAGGAACATGTATAGATGTATCTCTTCTGACAGATACTAGTCTAGTGTTTTCTTAAAGGTTGCTAACAATGCTAAGGTTACAGCACCTCTCCAGAAAACCTGTAAGGACATTTCCCCATGTCCAATCTGAATTTGCCTTGCTGCAGTTCCTTTTCATTGCATGCACCACAAACATGAAAAACACATTCTTTCCATATGGTTTGCAATAGCCCTTCTACGTATCTGAAGATATGTTCCATCTCTCTTCATAGGTCGTATATTTTGTGTACTGTGCTGTTGTTCCTGCCTTGCATTCTCACTTTCCACTTGCTGTTATCAGTAACTTCAATAGCACGTGTATCTATTGTTATTACTGTTCTTTCATTTTTGACTCAAGTACTTGGAGTTAGAATCTTCACAGTGAGTAACTTCTTGATAGTGAAACATCAGTACTTGCTTTTGTATTTTATCTAAATTATTTTATTCAGTGGTAAAGACACTAGATTTCTAAGCTCAGTACAACAAAAAAATTTTGCTAAGTCATTGGAACTTAAAAGTTTTGTTTTGGTGTTTTTAAAAGACTGATTTCCATTTTCAGCTCTCCAGAAGGAAAAGCAAGTAAGTACAGGTATCCCTTGCATTTGCCTCTGTTTACAGGATGTCAAACTGGATGATTTCATGCAGCTGCCATTCCTTCTGTAGAAACAGCTTTGTGCAGCAGGGTTATGTATCTTGCCCCTTAGAAAGCTTTACCTTGTAATTAGCTAGATGGTCTGTGCTACCAGCTGGTGGAGAGTCTGAGTACTCTGTCCCTAGAAGACAGCTCTTGCTGGGCAATAGTACTTGCCTTCCATGCCCAGCTTCCCACCATGAAACATCTGTGCTCCCTTCAAAACAAACCTGATAAGTTTCACCTCACACAATCCCAGAACAGCATTGTGGAATAACTTAGGTCAGAAGGAAACCCTGGAGGTCTCTGGTCCAGCCACCAGTCCAGCAAGGCTTATAAAGGACTTTTTCTAGTTGGTATTGAGTAAATACAAGCATGTGGTCTCCTCTACATGAGATAACACAGAGCCAGGTGTTTCCCAGGTGGAGCAAGCCCAGCTTTCCCAGCCTGTCCTTTTGGATGGTGTGCTTCAGCCCCTGGACCATCTTTGTGGCCCTGTGCTGGATTGGCTCCAGATTGTCAGCAAGTCTCCAGTGCTGGGGTGCCCAGAGCAGGAGGTACTCCTCCAGAGGTAGCCTCTCAAGTGGGAATAATGACTTTACAAGCAAGAGAGGAAAAAACCACTTCTCTTGGCCAACTGGCTATTTTCTGAGTGCTCTAGGCAACAGGGGGTTGATGTAGAACAGATAAAATTTTTGTAGGGATTTAAAAGTTTTATTTTTTTTTCCCTTTTGCTTCAGGCTGCTTATATGAGTTTTCTTCAAAACAATATTTTAGCTTAGTCCCCATATGTGTAGCTTGTATTTAGAGTTCAGCATCACTTTGAATGCCTCTCTCAAAAAGTCTTTTCCACTTCTTCTTGCTACCAGTGCCCCACGCTTCCTATGTGTTTAAACAGATCCTGGTACCTAATGACCAGGTGGGAAATGGATCCATTTGTAGGCTTGCATTGTCCAAAGCCTTTAAAGGAAACACTGTCTGCACATCTCATTTGCTTCTAGAATAAGTTTCAATATTATTAACTGAATATTCAGATTATTTGCAGCATTCCTGCTGTCAGTGTATTTATACCTCCCTGCCTGAGTAGAAAGCTGAGGCTTAATTGTGCTGTGGTCAAAAAACTCACCCTTATTTTGGGAGCTCAACTGGCTGTCATGGACAGACAGTTTCCATTTCATCTGAGCACATCCTGTGTGAGATAACTCAGTCATGAACATATGTTACAGGAAGTACAGTTGTAGCACATTGGGGTTTTAAAATTTATTTTTAGACTTACGACTAAAGGGCAGTGTCAAAGTTCATGGTCTAAAAGTGAATATTTTGTGACAGTCATCTTATTTTTAGGTCTCTTAACTTGAAACAGGATTTCTCTTGGCTTGAATGGTGATCAAAAAGATATACAGCTGTGATTTGCAGTAAACAATTAAATGCCTTTGTGGAAGCTAAATTTGTTTATGAGAGATTTTAGTGTTTACAAAACTAGTAAAAGAACAATATTTGACTACAAAAAGTGGAAATCTTTCAAAGTTTGTTTGCTTAGTTTTTATTTTCATTCTGGAAGAGGAAACTAAATTATAGCCAGCTTTGTAGTCCTGCAGGCATGATGTGCCATAGTTTCTCTTTCTCATTTCATTAGGTTATTTGGCTGTAAATTAAATGTAAACCTATGTATATTTTGGATAATCTATATTGTTTAATAAATACACCCCTAAAATGTACTTTAATATAAAGCAAATTATCTTGTGCTTTGCAAATTAAAAAGTACAAACCAAGTCTTAAATAAAAGTGTCTTGGGCTCAAATTTTGATCTCTTTATTTTGTGGAAGAGTATCTGCTCCTCAAGCAGTCGTGCTGTGTCTCTTTGAGGAGAAAAGCCAATCTCCATGTAAATAAAACTATCCCAGCCTGGTCACACAATATTCAAATGTGTGACATTTTCTGATTCTACAGAAGATCTGCTCTTGCAGTTGGTAAAGCAAAGATGTCAGTGTGTTTATCTAGGACTGAATAAAAAATACGGGATCACTTTGTGGCTGCTATTGTTTAAATCAAATACATTACAGTCTGGTTTTGTGTAAGGTTTAAATAAATATATATGGTGTTGAACTACTTGATTCATAATTCTCTCCAGGTGGAGTCTTCAAAAGCTTACACCTTTCTTTTAAATCAACTTGGTTACTAGCTGAAAGAGCATAGATAAAGACCTCATGTTGTTGTAGAATTCATCACTTTATTACTTTCACTTCTTATTTTTTACATATGCATGATCTTTAGCTATGGTCCAAACACAATGTTGCATTTATTAATTCAAAATTTGTTGCAACTTCTGCATAAAGACCCACCAGTATTCAAAATCCAGAGAAATTCAAAACAATTTTTCCTGGACATGAATTATTCCTCCATGCATTAAAGACAATAGGAGAGAGTAAGGAAGGAAAATCCCTGTAAAGGTCCTGTCACAGTTCTCTCCACTGCCTTTTAATTTGGCAAAAACGAAACTCAGTATGCAACATAAGGAGCTATGAAGCTTGGGAAATGTACAGTCTTCCTGTACCAGTGTTTCTCTCATTCTTGTACAGTTCTTCTACAGTTCAGGACAGTGCAGTGTTGTTTGGTGATGTATGAGCAGCCTCCTGTAGCAGCCGAGAAGCAGCCGAGCAGCAGCCTTCCTGGAAGGATGTTCAGTGCAGATTCAGAGGGCTGTGTCCTCACTGGCACTGGTAAACAGTCCAGTTCCTCTTTCCAGGCAACAGCAGCAGTGAACGGTGTCTCTAACTTCTCATTTGCCATTTTGGAACTGTATGAATGGCAGGAAACAGCAATGCTTGCCTTTTCCTTTGAAATATTTTATATATGTATGAAAGTTTTGTTTGAAAGACTATTTTTATATTGATTTGAGCAAAAATAGTACAGTTGTACAGGTGTGACAGTAGCCAAAGGCATTTTTCTCCCTGCTGGTTTAGAAAACAACTCCAAACTTGGAGTTAACTTCTGAACAGCTTTCTTGTCAAGAACAAAATGTTAAAACTGCACAAGTGAGCCCATTTGTGAAAGACCTGCTTTCTGGTGCTTCAGCCTCATCTGTGCCATATCTGTTACGTTGTCTGAGCTTGGAATCAAAGGTGGAATAGAGCTGGTGAAAGTTTGTCTCTCAAGTGTCTGCTCATTCCATACAGGTTTATATGACCAAATCCTCAGCCTGGGAAACTGCATCCAAGAAAATTACTTTTTAAATACTATTCAGGTTTATTCTCATCCACAGAAGTTGCCACAGTTGAAATTTGTCTGCTGCAGTGACATCTTTTAAGCAAATGATAATATGAGATTTTATACTGCATGTTTATGGCAGTATTTTTCCTTTGTTTTGTACTGAAATTTAGGGTAAAAAAAAAAAGTCACAAGTTGGCCTTGAATTCTTTTGCTACTTCTTCGTCTTGCAAGACTCCTATTTACTTAGGGCAAATTTGCTTGGGCATGAACTTCAGTGTTTTGACTTCTGTGTTAGTTTATTAAATAATCCTGTTTTCAAGAAGGACTTGACCAAATCTTTATATTGTAGTGGTGTAAATCTGGTTGAGACAGTCTTGTGAGTTTGGGTGGAACAAAATCATGAGAAAATAATGTGGGTTTGAATGGTGAGAGCTACACTCTATTTCAGGTGCTTTTTTTTTTTTTTTTACATCCACACCAACATTTTTTTTAGGCTTTATCCCATTTCCTAGCATATATTTGGGAGGCTTAATAGGTGGATTCAAGTTATTTTGGTGGTGCTATTTCTTCCCACTGGCATTAAGCTGTGACATTCAATCTACAGCAGCACAGCAAAGTAGCATTTGAACACCTCTTGTGTACATTATTTTGTCAGACATCAAAGCAGAAGGCTTACATTTAGATCTGATCCCACCCATATTATTAAATTTTAAGATTATGTCGATACTGTTGTGAGTTAAACATAAAATACAAATTGGTTACAAAACATTTCTTAATGTTAAACTACCTCAGATTGCCTCAATTGGTGTAATTAGACAGTGAATGTAATTTACATGTTGAGTAGTAGAAAAATTCTTCCTTGTACTCACAAGGATGCATTAAACAATGTCTCCAGCAAATTTCCTTCCCTTAACATCCTTTGCTTCTTAAGTTATTGTTTAATACACTTCCTAATCCTAAATTAGTGCAGGTAGTACTGATTTAGTACTATTTGGCATTGATGCAGTGTTTGCACATTTTCTTCTGACTGACATACATGATAAGGAGATTTTAATTTCTGAAATGAACAATTACAGACTTGTTTTGCTGTTGAACTGAATATGCAAATAATTATGAGGAAAATAGGCAATCCTCCCAGGAAACCTCTGGTTTCCAAGTCCAGTCCAATTAGTAAAGAAGGAAGCTTTTTTACACAGCATTTATCATGGTCTGTTTCACTGATCAGATAGAGATTCTTAACAGAGATGGGACTGAACACTCTTCAGGTTGAAAGATAACTAGGTATAGAGTCAATCCATTATATGGGTTACTGGTTAATCTAGTACAAGTTTATAAATGTAATCACATCAAGACATCACATGTAACATGCTGAAAATATAGAGATCTGCAGTGCTTTGAAGGTGCCCTAGAAAATTCAAGGTAAACACTGAAAATCTTACTTTGTTTAATTAAAAAAAAAAAAAAAAACCTCTTACCTATGTGATGTTTTTTTCTGTAGCTATATCAAATAAATAGCTGGAACATCTGGAAATTGGCTGAAACTTGTGGATCAATGGCTGCAGAGTGTCTTCAAAATAGGCTTTACATGAATGCAGAAACTCCCTACTGGGAGCATAGAAAACATGGACATACAAAAATTTCAGGCAATCTTCACTCCAGGGTTCTTTCAATGTTTCATAGTCCAGTTCTTGTGTTTAAAAGCAGGAATATCCCATCACTTGGTTGGAAACATAAGATTTAACACAAGGCCAACAATTAATGAAAGCCTGATGCTCTCCTTATAAGGGGCATTTTTATATGGGGTAATAATTTCGATGGGATTATACCTAGAATCCTAGAATCATGAAATCATGAAATCATTATGGTTGGAAAAGACCTCCAAAACCATCAAGTCCAACTTTGGATTGAATACCACTGTGCCCATTAAACTGTATTATGAAGTGCCACGACCACTTGTTTCTTGAGCACTCCCAGGGACGGTGACTCCACCACTTCCTCAGGTATCCTGATCCAATTCAAATAGGAAAGGTTGCAAGGAGAATATGGCAGGGCAGAATATGGCCTATGAGGGTGGGCCTTACAGGGAGTTTGTTAAATGGTGGTGTCACCTGAGCTTGAGAACTCCAGGAAATTCAGCATGCCAGTGATACTTCTCCTTTCTAATCAGCTCTGATGTAACTGTATGTGCACCTTGGCTTTTATAACATTGTAGATCTTTAGGATTCAAGCCCTCTGAAATACTTTGTTTGGTAAGATGCTTGTCAAAGACTACTAATTTATCAGAGTACACTTATTACTTTCATTTGGCCAAAATTAAGAGCACTGAGAGTTGTAGTTGCTGCCGACAGGACTATAAAACCCCAGCAAAAATACACAAGATTAATGTGCTTAAACACTGGGAGCTTAAAGAGAAAATGGTAGAGAGCTGAGCCAAAAAATCATAATCCATATTTGTTGGGTGGCTGTAGTTTTAATCAGCAAAAAAGAAAGTAGCCAGAGGTGCCCAGAGATTCTGGGACAAAGCATAATATTTCAGCTGTTGCCATCTCTGTATATTCTATCTGAGCAGCTTCCACAACTGGGCTTCCACCCTCTTCTTGGTACCCAGTGACAGCACCCCTGAAAACGCTATAGTGTAGGGAGGTGAGGCTCCCATAAGCTAGGTAAGCCTTCAGCAGGAAGGTTTCTTTAGTATTTGGTTTCTTTCAAAAGGAGCACTAGAAGACCATCTTATTACTGATTGAGAGTGTCACAAATAAATCTGAACTGGTGATGATACAAAGCTCTATAAGCTAAATTAACATAACATAAAGCATCATATCATATCATATCATATCAATATGGGCTGGAAGAGTGCAGATGCTAACTGTAAGGCAGATGGTGACATTTATTGACTGTAACATTTATTGACTGTAACGTTTACTGGTCAATCATTAGAAGGCTTCTAGTGCCTTGGCCCTTCAGTACCTACTGCATAGGAAACAGCCATAGTCAACAAATAGTACTGTAGGACTAAAAATAACAGCTCCATCAGCTCCCGTGGTCTCTTGCAAAAGCAGTCCAGAGAGCTCTTGAAAGCCTGATCGAGCCATAGATGTTCTGCCGAGCTCTGCTGCGTGCCAGGCTGGGGCTCTGGCCGGGTGCCAGGGGAGCAGGCTCCCAAACCCCTCCCCTGAGCATGCCCTGCTGTCAGTGGCAGCAAGTGCAACCCCCACACCCAGAAGAGCACAAGGGTGACCCAGCAGATGGTGACACTTGCTGTCCTACAGGGACACAGCAATTTCCCCTGTGAATGGGGACTAATCCAGTTTTACAGTTTTATCAAATGTATCCAGTATGCTGACCACTCATGCAACTGTGAATAAGAATACTGTTGCAAACCTCACCAGCCAACCAATCCCATCAAAATCCGTTCTCCTTCTCTTTACCTGAGCAAAGTGTGGAAATCTTGTCACAAATACACTGATGGAACAGCTGTATATTTTGATGTTCCTGCTCAATGCATTGACTAGGAGCTTCTATCACCTGCGTTCTCTTCCTCTGTCTCATTCCCTGTGCTGCCCTTCCATCTGCTCACACTTCAAAAATGTCTTCAAAACTGTCGGTATACTGCCAAGGATTTTGGAGTAAAGTGGAGGATAAGCAGTGGAGTAGCTGGATGCTTCTTCATTCTGGTTATTGCTGCGTGTTTAAAAACAAAAGAGGCATAGATCTATGGCAAACTTTTAGAGGATTGAAAAATCTGAATACAAAAGGGCTCTAAAATAAAATCCAAGGGTCACCATGTGTAGCTTCCAACTCTGTGAGCCTATATCTCAGAGAAGAGGGTTTTCTTTCATTAACCTAGTTTACTAAGTGCATTTTCCAAGTGGCAATGAACGAGTGTCATTAGCATTCACTCAGAGTGAGAGAATGGCTTTGACTGTGGTTCTGCTTATTTGACTTCTCTCTCTAAACCTTATCCATCATGATGAATGCTTGTCCCACTTTGATTCTGGTAGGCGTAACGTGCAGTCTGCTGGGGAACGGAGCCTGGGTGATGTCCAGTCCCTGCTACAGCACTCAAACCATAGAATCACTTTAACCTGCATGTTATACACTCCTCTAAAAACAGCTGGGTTATTTACCCTGCTCTTTCTTATCAGCATTGAAAATTTTTATGGCTAGAAGAAGCAAACATATCTTTCTGATTTCTGGCACAAATTTATTCAAGACCTGTTTATATCCATTTGCTCTTGTGCTAGCATTGTCCTGAAACTTAAATAGCTGCATGCCTATCTGTGATATTTACCCACTGGTGTATTTATAGACGGCCCTCCTGTACCCTTTCTCAGGCTTTGTTTCACCAGGGCAAACAAGCTGAGTTCCCATAAGATCACTGTCAGTCTTCTAATGACTCTATTGCCATGTGATTTAGTTTTTCCAGAGAACAAGAGTCTAAGTTTCTGTGCTATAATCCAAACGAGTTTCTACTGATGACTCAGTAACACTCTTACATTTACTCTGCCCAAAATTCTTCATCAGATACTATTTAGAATCCAATTTGCCTTTTTTATTGATGGTCATGTTAGTCCCCTGTGATCAGAGCTCTTTGCAAATTGTTGAGCTTGCTGTTTAAAAATGTCATAGATTCATCAACTTTAAGGGAGCTGTGACAACTTCCACCAGCTGGGGATCTGCATCTGATATTTCAGCTTGCAGGACACAGCTTTCTCTGCGTCTGGCCCGAAATGGTGGAGCTCACTGCCAAATCCCCTCCCCCAAGTCCTTCCACAGGGGAACCACTGATTTGCTTCTGTCCAGCCTGCAGTGTTTAAAAAGCACTTACTCCAACTCATGCTAAAAAAATACGGGGCAGAATTTGGAAAATACTGTTCATTCATAATGCATTTGTTTAAAAACATCCAAGAATCTCAGCTCCTTTTTCTGTTTGTTTAAATTCAAAACATTTTCATTCATTTTAGTAATTTTGATTTCTCACTGTTCAATTCTTGTACTTCATTTCTTTCTCAGACCTTATTAAACATGAATAAAACTTTTGAAATGGCAATTAAAATAGGTTCCTTCCTGTGGAGAGAGCCTAAGTGTGACTGCGCTGCTGCCTATTGTCCTGCTTCATTTCTTCCTTTCTCAGGTCTATCCTTCATCTTCCATCATCTGTGATTTAGACCAAGCCCTTCGTGGCAAGGACTGTCATTTTATATTCATCTCTGCCGAAAGCAGAGACACTTACTGGTTTCTGAAAGTATAAAGAATGTAGCAGATCAATGCCATTATCCTGAACTGCACTTAGAAGACAAAGGCAGCTCTTGAATTGATGCTCTCGGGAGCGCAGAAGCAGAGCTACATTTTGGGCTACTGCAGACTTGCCAGAGGCCTCTCTGTATATTTCCACCTAAAGATCATAGCCAGGGTAAAAGCTACAGAAGCACGAGTGACTGTGATAAAGCTTGTAACACAGGATTGCCTCATCAAATCAAGCAAATGCTAACAAAAAAATTGACTGCTAGGATTAAGGTAGCCAAAGACTTGGCAGCAGACTGGACTTTGAGCCCAGTCAGAGCATAATGTCAATAGGCTGCATGGATTTAAAATAAAGATGTGGTGACAGTGTTTCTGCTTTTGGGTAGCCCAGGAGACAGTAGAGCAAGTGCACTAGATCCTTGAGAGATTTGAGGTTTGTGACAGGGGGAAATAAATGATGGACTTGATCTCCAGGGCATCTCTCTCCTAGCTAAAAGCTCTCATGATGCTGAGCTTCCTGTTTTCCCCCAAATTCTGCAACAGGTGCCTGCAGCCTCCATGAAAGAAAGTGATTTTAAAGCACCTTTTTTCTTTGTTTTGTTTTGGTGGGTTTTGTTTTGTTTTGTTTTTGGGGATGGCTTGGATGCTGGTGTATTCAACACACTGCATTCTGTGATGCCTGTTTGAGGGGCCCAAGCCTGCCTGGGCACGCATGTGCTGAGCCCTGGAGCTGAGCACTGCAGTCCCGAGCATCATGCTGCTGTCGCCCTTGCTCAAACACCTGCTCTCAGAGTCCCAGATTTGTGTTTCTGCATCAGCACTTTAGCTGCTCTCTGTATGGTACTCATTTATTTATGCTTGATTGACAGGCCTCTCAGGACAAAAAAACTTTTCATATGCCTATTAAAATACTTTGCAACTTGGAAGATAATGAAATAATTTGCTCTCTGTTGTGTTTTTGTTTTTTTTTTTTTTTTTAATTCATTGAGGCTTGTGCCAGCACCACACAGCTCATTGATCTGCCTTCCCAACTTCACCAACACAATCTTTGGTGTATGGGTTTTAACTGACACCTTCAGCTGACAGGTAGTCAATCAACAGCAGAGAGAGCTGGTGATACTGAACTTGTGATAGCTGGTTTTAGGAACTGCAAAAGACTAGCTTCTCTACAAGCCTCAGGATTCTTTTGAAAGTAGGTTTAAATGGCATGGAAATACATCTCTGAGTTCAACACAGAAGTGTGCTTTGTTGGGGTGAGGCTTTTACTACAGAGAGATGTAAACCTCCCTAGGCTAAAACTACAGAGATAATTACATGTAGCATGGGAACCCCAGCACAGCAATTGATCCAGTATGACCCCTATATAGCTAATTGCAGGTTGTAAAGGCAATTTCTGTTCAAGCTGGACCGATAATTAATTAGTTACCTCCACGTTGAAACCCTGACCTTGGCTTGGCACAGGGAAAACAGAGACTTGTGTACCTGGCCAAAGTATCTCATTGCCACCCAGGGGCAGGTAGACAAGGTATTAACAGCTGAAAATGGAAAACAGCAAATGGAAGGCCAAAATAAAAGAGTAGCTTTCTTTACCTGCTCTTTTCTTCCTCTCCTGTTCTCTCTCCTCCAAGACCAATTGCTCAGACTAAACAAGTAAATAAAATCTATGGAAGTATAATCATCTTTTGGAGACTTTCAGTTAATTCATACCACAGAATAGGAGAAATATCTCTCCTGATAACTTTTTGGTCAAATTGCAAACTGGCAATTTATTCCTGCTGTTTTGTCTTTCAACCACTCACTAATCCATGACAGAAATTTACCTTCTTCCTTGTGCCTACCTGGTTTCCTTAGTAACTTCTCATAAGAATATGACAAAAGCTTGGAAAAGACCAAATAAATTTTCAACTGCTTAATCTTTATTTATAGAAAATTATGTGCTGTTAAATCTACTAGACCTCTGCCAAAGCTGCCTGATGTACTTCAGAGAACATTTATTTCTTTCTTGTTCAGAAGAGGTCCAGATATTATTAAACTGAGACACCTCCCTCCTCCCCCCCAAAATATAAGAATCTTTTTGCTTGTGTAGACAGATTTAAGGCCTGGAAGTTACCTGAACCTACATACATGCTTCATATATATCCTTTGTTTATGAGAGTCAGTACCAAAATTACTTTTTCAGCTTTGCGTAAATTTAAAATGTTTTGCAGAAAAAAGTGGTTAAAATAATCCCTCTATGATAACTTCAGAAAAAATTTAGATTATTTAAATACTATCAACATGGATGCTTGAATAAAGATGTCATGAGTTTATGATTTAGAAGCAACAGTGGGACCAGAGTCAGGACATAAGAGAATCAGAACATTTTTAATTGTGAACCAAAGAAGGAGAGCAGACTTGCAATAATTGCATGTTTCATTGTTTGTGTTACTTCAAAACTCCCACCATGGCATGGGCTCCACTTGCCAGATGGCACAGATGCAAAATATCTGTCTGTCCTACAAGGTTGTAGTATAAATGGACAGTACTGGGACAAGCAGGAGGAAAGAATAAAACAAGGGAGCTGTGCAGAGAGTTCAGGTGCTTTGCAGTGAATACCTTGTAGGGGAAAATCTGACCGGAAAGGAAGCCAGGAAGGGAGTGCCATGCTCCTAAATCTTTTTGGCACTTACAATTTTTTCCTTTAAATATCTGGAACTGGCTTCCTGACCTGTGTCAAACTTCTTTTAGAAGTCTCCAGGCAATCCATCCACATGGCTTTCCAATGGCAAAGAATTGCCATGTTTGTGTTCTTCATAGCTGGCAAATCATTGGTCAGAAGCTGTTGCTCAAAATAAATATGGAAGGGTGTACAGTTAAGTGCAGAAGAATGGTGAGGACATAGGTGATGAATGTCAGTCAGTGACAACCCAGATATTGCTTATAATGAAACCCTTTATGCTTTGTTGAGATCACTATTCTGTGTTGTAATATGTTGTTACTTCCACTGCCTTTGGAAGGGTTTTCTCACATCATGCTCTCTGCTGTAATCTGCCATACACTTTTCACCTTGTTCATGTACCCATCACATCTCTCACATGTTTAGGAAACAAAAAGTTTCCTAAACTCATGCTCATGGTTCTCTACCGTGGGCCAGTGCCAGGGATGTCCCCACTTGCTGCTCACCTTGCTCAGGAAGCAAGTGGGGAACCCCTTCTGGGGATGCTGAAGTAATAAATGCCTTCTGACCATTGCTGTGTGCATTGTACTCGTTCATCCCATCCTGCTTGAGTCCAGGTGGGCATAAATACTGGCAGAGGCCAGTCTGTTGCTCTCACCTCGCCAAAAAACAAGGAGCAAAAGGAAAAACAAATTTTGGAAGAGGTATCTACCTGAAATGTCAGAATTTAAGAAAATCTGCACCTATTATGGGTTAGGAGGAGATTGAGTGTTGAAATTGGATTATCTTCTATCAAATTGAAATGCATCTCTGTCTTTCTGCACAAGCTGGCCGGTGGTTTGGGAGGAGATTCTGGGTCAGAAGAACCTACCAGAGCTGCTGCTCAGGGACTGTGATGGTGGCGGATGCAGTACACCAGGCTGGAAGCAGAATAGCAGAGATGAGTTTGGGTTGGCATTATTCCCTCTACCCCTGCCTTGAAGGCGTTTTGCCCCTCGAGGGGGTCAGGTGGGGTGAGAGGGGAAGCAGGGGCTTTGGTGGTATCGCCTCTCCTGGCGGGTGTGCTGCATCAGGGAGGCTGGTGGCCACAGAGGGACCCTGGGAGCGCACACCAGCCAGCTCCTAACAAAAAATACTGATTGCTCACAGTGTCCTGTCCGAGCAAAGCCTTGAGGAATGTTTTTTGGCAGAATAAAAGGCCCAGGAAGGCTCTGTTTCAGGTTAGCCTTCACAGTCCTTCTGTGTAGAGCGTTCCCGTTGGCTTCCCAGGCGGTGCCGCAGACCATCGGGGTGGAAGCTGGCGGGAGGCGCTCCGGGGATGGAGCATCCCGGCAGGCGCACGGCGGGGATGGCGCTCACCGGGCCGAGCCCGCGACCCGGCCGCCGGGCCGAGGCTCCCGAACGGTTTCCTTGCGCAAGGGAACGACGGTTAATGGCAGAGATCGCGTTACTGCGGCCGGTCGGGCCGGAACCCGCCGCCGGTGCTCCCAGGGGTAGACGGTCCGAAACCAGTCTCCCCGAGCCTGGCGCCGAAGGCTTGTTGGGGTTCGTTCTCTGCGCGACGGCGCCGTCCGAGGAGGAAATGAGGGACCGGGGGATCCCGCAACTTTTCCCCGCGGCCGGCGGCGCCCGGCGGTTCCCGCTCCCGCCCCGCTGCGCGCCCGCGGAG
>VZRH01007068.1:513275-528369 GCA_013397555.1 Urocynchramus pylzowi | reverse complement strand
GGCAGCCGGGCTGGAGGGGCTTCCCCCTGAGGGGCCACTGTTCTGCAAGTGTTGTACAAACGCTCCGTTCCCCAAAGCGGAGAGCTGGCTGTGCGCGGGAGATGCGTTAATTTTGGGGGGTGGACTGTGAACCCTTCCTTGCAGCCACGAACCGGCTGCAAACTTATCTACGCAACTGCTAGAGCAGCCGGTGCCTCACCTCGCTTGGGAGGTGATTCAGCTCATCCCTTCCAGCCTCTGAAGGACATTTTAGCGTTTGATGCTTAGTTTTCTTGAAGGCTGTTTTAGCGTTATTTGGGTCCTTTACTGTTCGGTAGCCTGTGGAAAAAAATCTCATCCTTTTTTGGGGGGGGCTGCAAAAAAACGTTACAGCTCTAGTTTGCGTTGTGTTTGACGAAAATGTACTCTGTCAGGTAACTTTTATGTGTTCTGTGTACGTAGGTAATTCCTGTCGTAGCTCAGCCAGAGGGAGAGGGGTTTGGTTCTGCTTCAAAACTTGGGACGGTACAGTTGTCTCACCTGACGTTCAATAACGTAGTGCACCCAGAGATCCACGTATTGGCAAAAAACTTTCCTCGTGTGCCAGTCTAAGGTAGTGAAGAGAAGATTGATGAAGGTCATCTGCTACGATGATGGGATGACTCCTTGTTTGAAAATAACACCGTATTTTTCACCTTTTGCAGTTGGCAGAGCACTCCACTCGTTGGAGCCTGCTGACAGTGGGCTTTTGTTACCTTTTTGTGGCTCTATTCCAAGTAGTTCTCAGACCCACAAAGTTGTAACCAGTGCCATGAGCTCTGCAGGACACTGGACTGGGCTGTCCCCCTTCGGTTCTTAGTTTGCCACCCACTGGGGTTGATCCTGTTTTGTGTTGTACTATAGTGTGGAGGTCTTGGCTCTGGACTGGAGTCCCATTCTGCAGATTTAGTCGATCATTCCTGCCTCCCAAATTCACAGGTACATTAGGAGGTGGTATGGGGATATGGAAACCTCTCAGGAGCCTGCAGTGCTATTGGTGGGCAATGGAAGTGATGAGAACGGGCACACTGTGTTGGTGGCTGTGGCAGCCTGGGTAAATCAGGTAACTCACACCGTGGTGGCCAGTGGGGATAGCTGGGACAGCTGAAGCCCCTGCCAGCTTTCCCTGCCACCATTTCCCCCTAAGTGGCTGTTCAGGCAGTAGAGCTGAAGAGGATGTTGCTGCTCCTAAGGGGCTGCAGCTTTGTGGACGTGGTACATGAGGTGCAAACTGTTGTCCAGTGCACTGGGCTGCGAAGTGGAGCTCCAGAGCAGGTAAATGTCCTGTTCTGCCATCTGGGGTGACACGTGTGACCTGGGCCTGGCGGTAGGTGGGGGCTCTTCCACCTAACTATCCACTGGCTCTGACAGGCTTCGCCCATGCCTCCTTGTCCCCAGGCTCTTTTGCCTGGTGGCACCAAGCCCAAGGAGGGTTTTGGCAGCCTGTCCCACACTGCTGTTCCAGGCACGCTCCCTGAGCACCTCTTGGACTTTGGGTTCTGAGCTTTAGGGCAGAAAAGGTCTTTCTCCTTTGTGTAGACATCAAACCTAGTAAAGAAGGGTCCTGCACTCAATCTGGGAAGGAGGCTCTACAAAAAACATAATAAACAAAAAAGCATATCAGAAATAAATGTTAAAAGAGTGTTTCCCAACTTAATGTGCTTCTCAGTTACAGTATAGTTTGGGACAGCTCGGTTATTGAATGAAAGGCTCTCTTTTCACCTCAGAGGAGCAGACACCTCTCATGTTCGGGTGGGGTCCCTTCACAGCACCCATATGCAGAGGAGGGTGTGCAGAGCTGCACAGCTCCCCAGCATCGGCACCAGCCTGGGTGCGAGGAGCTGTCAGTGGGACTCACCGCGGCCCTGGCGGTGCGGCAGAGCGGGGTTGGTGGCGGTGCTGTCGGGCTGGGGTGGCAGCCAGGGCGGCAGGAACCTGCCACCTGCAGCCTCCCCCCTCCCCGAGCTCGCCCCACAGCGAGCAGGGTGCTGGGACAGGTGGCCATCCTGGGCGTCCCTGCTGGTCCTGTGTGTCTCCTCTGGCTCTGACTTAGTTGTAAGTCTGGGGAGAAATGGCCCTTTTAAATTTTTTTGGGGGGGATCTTTGGTTTTGTGAGGGTAACTGTTCTTATTTCCTTGGGCCATTCACAAAGCACGTTCTAATTCATAGATGTGTGTCTGAGAGACTCACAAACTTATTTTTCCATCTAACTTTTTATATATTCTTTTTCCGTAGACTCAGAATATTCTTTTTCTGTAGACTCAGAATTGACTCAGAATTTATACCCCGTACCTCTTTCATGTTCTCATCTATGTTATGTCTGAGCTGTTTCCGTGTTGCTTTATTCTCTTTCTTTGTTTGTTAGTAAACAGATATAAAATTTACATCCTTTATTGTGCCATGGTATTTTTTCCAAGTCTTCTTGGCTACTACTCTTTGTTACTTTTTTTAACTGAGTGCATTTAAAATATGAGCCATTTTATTCCTTGTTTGCCCTGAAAGTCTCTAGTTAAAACTGGACATTTTTGAAGTTTAAAAAATACAAAGATGTCCCACAGATGTAGACTGATTCAGTTCTTAAAATCATTTGAGATCATAACTTTCTATAAATATCTGACATTAGCAGACACTTTGAAGACTCACAGAGCTCATTTTTCTGTAAATACAAAATAGCAACTAAAACCAAAGAGAACATTAAAAAAATTACAAAATATAAATATGAGGGAATGTTTATCAGCTTGGGGTGCTTTCAAAGATGTTTTCTAGAAAATGCTATAAATGTATTTCTTTCTTTCAAAAACAGATTAGAAAGAGGATTCAATAGATGCAGGAATGTAGTATTTTTTGGCATTTTGTGCTTTTTAAAGCCTCTGGGTACCCTGAGAGTAATTAGTAGGAGATTTTTAATAAATAAAGATTGTGCGACCATAAAAGGAATCAAGCACTTGAAGGTCAAAGAACAAAATTTTCATAAGCCGATAAAACAAATTAGTGGGTTTCAAGGCTGGTTAGTATATTCTTTCTTTAGATTGCTGTGTATTTGTATACCAGCATTGCACAGAACAACCTACAGAGCTTCTTGCCAGGAAGTTTTGGCTGAATTTGTTTACATTACAATCATTTTCTATCTTGAACAGGAAAGGACAGTTATTAAATTCACTAGATTTCTCTAAGTCAGAATGAAAATACCTTGAAAAGTAATGTTGTTACAGACTGTTCCTTATTTTTGGGCTTCCTTTTAATGTCATAATCATTCCTTTGCATTTTGAAAGAGACCATGACAGGGTAAAACAAAATAGTTGGGTTAGGCAGTGTGATGGTACTGCACAATAACCTTGTCCCGAACACAGGAAATGAACAAAAGTGAGGGCAATTATTAAAAAAAAACAGTGCAAAATCAACAAAACCGACAACAGCTTCCTCTACCCTGTCCAAACCCAGCCATGTCTTAGTTTTTTAAATCATGGAGATCTATGCTGAAAATGGTTCGTTGGTCCAAAAGGTAGGGAATTGCTGAATTTATGTAATTTGAATCAAAAAGCCAGAATTTCAAGTTACAGGATTTCAGCCTTGTGTGGTAAAACTGAATTACTTTGATGGCAGGGAAGGGATCCCCGTGGAAGCATTGCAGTGCAGTTGTCTGCCGCTTAGATGCTTTTCCTCTCAGAGATCATTTTCCAAACAGATTCCTCCATCGCAGACCAGTTTGACCCACTTTCAACGTTGTAAACAGAGATCAGAATTGGAGCGGGAATTTTCCTTGTCATATGAGGCTTCGCGCTCCATTAAGTTCTGTTTGTACTTTTATTTTTGGTCAGCTGTTCGACAGAAAGCGTCGTTTTGAGGACAGCTTTGTTCTTTTTGGGGAAAATGCAGAAGACGCACCGGGGAATGTGATGCAGCAGCCATTTGACACCCCGTGGTGCCCCCCTGCCGTCAGGGGCTCCTGGAGGGCACGGCAGCAGCTGGTTCGGTGCTTTGAGGCCGGGGCACGGGGAGCGTGCGGGGTGTGCGGCTGGGTCTCGCACGCCTGGCCCCCTCCGCGGAATGGACCATCCCCAGGCGCTGCACTGAGCGTAGGATCGAAGAAAGCAGAAGCTGCTCTGCTGCGCGTGGGAGGCTGATCCAAAACACAGCCGCTTCCTCTTGCTGCTCCCGCGGCGCTGAGGTGGGAGACGGACGGCACGGGGCTGGCCCCGGGAAAACAGATCCAGCTCTCTCTTCTGCTGGATGAGACTTGGTGCATGGCTGAAAGGAAACGTCATTCCTATTCCCTGTGGAGGACTGGGTACTGGCGTTGACATTAATTTGGTTATTAATTGGGGTAGTATCAGGACTGATGGCAGCAAAGATTAAGATCTTTGTACAAATAGCTCATACGTCTGTATGATTCTCTTTTTAATGAGAGAGGTCTTTGGCTAAATGAGGCGTTCTGAATTGTAATTTAGGAATAAATTAACCCTTTGTGATTCACAAGGCAAATGAATTGTTGTGTTATGAGCACAAGCACGGAGAGTATCTAAAAGGAGGGTTTGGGCTGCCACATGTGGCAGCCATGTCACCAGCCTTGTCCCCGCAATGAGCGTGTGCGCCTACAGCTCGGGCAAAGGGAGATTTATGCTCACTTATCTCTGATTTCACACGTAAATATCAGGGCTAAGTATACTTCTCTCCTGTTGTGACAAGGTGTGACCTGAACATGGTATTTCACAAAGGTGTTACAAAGGAAGAAGAAAGGAAAGGTGTTTTCGACCCAGAGTTAATACCAAGTGACGATTTTTGTAGCCCAGTATATTTGCAGAGGGTGCAACGCTGGCTGGGAGCTGAATGTGGAGCCCAGACAGAGCTTGAGAGCATCCCACCAGCAGTGCAGACATTACTCCTAAGTGGAACTTTCCAGGTGCTATTTGACCCCCAGCAAACAACATTTTGGAAGTTCTTCTGGCAGGATGTTCTCACTCTGAAGCCTTGGTGAGGCTGTTGGGGTCTGCCTGGCTGGCCCCAAAGGCTGTCCTGCCTTTGCTCACTGAAATCTGTTGGGAAGGTATTGTGGTTGCTGGTATTGCAGCAGCAGCAGAAGGTCATCACAGGACAGGAAGCAAAATCTGCATTTCAATGTGCATATGCTCTCTTCCTTCAGCAACAGTCCTCCCAGGGAGATTGTTGTGCTTCTGGCAAGAATAATCCATGCTGGACAGGTGTGCCTGCCGTGGCTGTGTGCTCAGGAGCGCTGGTGTGTGTATGAGTGCTGTTGCTCCAGGGTGGAAGCACTGCAAGGACGAGCTGAGAGCCTGGGGAAAAGTTATCCCAAACAAGCCATTAGAGTGCCTTTTTCCTGAATATGTGCTGTTCTCATCAGTGATCCTGTGAGCTTCGTCGGATTTTTTGGTCCTGTTACTGGCTTGTCATTGACCATGCTACTCCTACTGCCTTGTGAGAGCAGGGATGCAGGAATGCTTTGAAGGAGAATGCCCTTGTTTTTCCTGTCTATGTAGTGGCTCTGTAATTCTGGCAACTGGGATATTATCCAAAGAAATATGGCCTGTGCTTATTGAGGAAGCAGAGGGCTTGTATCTATGTGTACTGCTTTTTTCCTTGAAAAACTAGATCCTGTCAATGCATAAAAATCTAGACTGAGTTAAACAAGGGTGGCCAGATCCTGAGAAAAGGGGCCAATTAAAGTGTTGATGATTAGATTGTTTTTTGTGAGAAAACATGGAAAAAATAATGTAGTTCTGCTGGTCTTACTCTCATGAATGTCTTTTCCACAGTTTTTATATGCATTCTTTCTATGCCTGTACATAATATGGACAACAAAAAAAGTTAGCAGGTGCCCTACTGCTACCCAGACTATCCTCCAAATGCTGTATGTGTGTGGAGAAAAGGAAGAACGGTGGGGATGCCACCAGCACACTCCCCTCTGGTTACACTGCGTGCTAGAGGCTGATGGCACCACGTTGTTCAGCTGAAAATGTTTAAGATTGTAATTCCAGCCTTAGAAAACTGAAAGTCTGGCTTTATAATTGAAGTTTGCAGACTAGGTATGTATGTAAGTGTATTTATGCATACACACAGATATATTTATATATGTTATATATAGTATGCATATATATTATTAAAGTCTGGCTATGAATCACTGAGGGGAATTCAATATACATCTTCCTTAAATAAAAATTTCAATTAATTGTTATCCAGTGGCTGTGATTTGAAGAGCTGGAACTTTAAAACATTTCAAGCATGACAGGGCTTGCAAAAATACTGTGAGCTGGCAGCATGGAAGCAGTGTCTTGCACTTTGGCTGGCTGAGCTTTACTCCCTGATCCTCAGCCAGTGTGACACTTCTGCTCTCTCCCTCACTTTGCTGCCTAGAGCAAAGCCATTTTCTCTCCACACCTCTCAGTATGATGTGGTTGCTGCCATTGCCCACCACAAGAGTCATAGAACCATAGAATGATTTGAGTTGGAAGGGACCTTAAAGATCATCTAGTTCCAGCACCCCCTGCCATGGGACACCTTCCACTGGACCAGATTGCTCAAAACCCCATCCAGCTTTGAACACTTCCAGGGATTAGGCACCCATGACTTATCTGGGCAACCTGTTTCAGTGCCTCAGCACTGTAATTGTGGTAGGGAGTTGAGCAGGGGTGGCCAGCTTCATCTGCAAGAAGTTTCCTTCGTGCCACTCCTCATCAAGGATCACTGACACCCCGTGGGCAGAGGCCCCTGTCCCTTCTTGGCCAATGAAACCCTGCTTGGGTCTAAGTGCATTTAATACGGGTCTCCATTTTCCTGCTCTGCAGTGAGTGCTATTGGATGATGTTGGCAGCTTGCCCAGAAGAGAATCCATCCCTTCTGTAGGGCTTTGCTANGGAACTTTAAAACATTTCAAGCATGACAGGGCTTGCAAAAATACTGTGAGCTGGCAGCATGGAAGCAGTGTCTTGCACTTTGGCTGGCTGAGCTTTACTCCCTGATCCTCAGCCAGTGTGACACTTCTGCTCTCTCCCTCACTTTGCTGCCTAGAGCAAAGCCATTTTCTCTCCACACCTCTCAGTATGATGTGGTTGCTGCCATTGCCCACCACAAGAGTCATAGAACCATAGAATGATTTGAGTTGGAAGGGACCTTAAAGATCATCTAGTTCCAGCACCCCCTGCCATGGGACACCTTCCACTGGACCAGATTGCTCAAAACCCCATCCAGCTTTGAACACTTCCAGGGATTAGGCACCCATGACTTATCTGGGCAACCTGTTTCAGTGCCTCAGCACTGTAATTGTGGTAGGGAGTTGAGCAGGGGTGGCCAGCTTCATCTGCAAGAAGTTTCCTTCGTGCCACTCCTCATCAAGGATCACTGACACCCCGTGGGCAGAGGCCCCTGTCCCTTCTTGGCCAATGAAACCCTGCTTGGGTCTAAGTGCATTTAATACGGGTCTCCATTTTCCTGCTCTGCAGTGAGTGCTATTGGATGATGTTGGCAGCTTGCCCAGAAGAGAATCCATCCCTTCTGTAGGGCTTTGCTAGTCCTATGGAATATTTTCATGGGGTGGGGGGAGGGGGAAAGCAGTAAAAATCATATACCCCCCACTGGTGCAGCTGTGCTGTCAGAGAAGTGATTTTGTTGGCTTTGTTAATGTCACTGGGGGAAGTGGTACTGTTAGACTGGCAGAGGAATTCCCTCTCTGGCATATGTTACATCCACACGGAGGAGCGATGCCAGCAGATCTAGCAGCAGAGCTCTCCCAGTGTAAACAAACCCTGAGTGATTGGACTCCTGAAGCCTGAGCTTGCGCTGCATCAAAACGGCGATGCTCCACAGGAAACACTGCAGGGTTTACGTGACAAGGGGTGCAAAATCCTTCCCCATCAGCCTTCCCTCACGGGGGAATCTCTTTGGTTCAGTTTCTGCCAAGCCCACACCTGGAGCTGCACTTCATCAGGCTTTTTTCACGCGCTGACTTTAGGGAAATACACATCTTCCTGTGGACACTTAATGCTGGCACTCCTGGAGCTCTGCAGCCTGAGGCTGATGATGCTGCTTGGGATCGGGGTCAGTCGCGTGCTAGCTGATTTCCTCTTTTTCTTTGAAATAGCAAGAAAATAAGCAAAACCACAGGAATTAGGAATATTAGTTCTTAGCTTTTAGGAAGGAAGGGAAAGCAACTTACTGCTGCAGCTGCAGCCAGACTCTCTTATGTGTATGTATCCCATCCTTCAGGCACACTCCTGTGCATGTGTTCTGCTAGGACTCCTGCCTAGTTCAGGTCACAGCTGGGGGGCCTTCAAGGATCCTAATAGCAGTTGCAAAGACAGCTTGTTAGTTTTACCTGCATGGCATTCGCATTTTCTTAATGCTGTGCCAATCTATGTTTTCTCTATGAAATATAAAAATTTGATGGAAACTTGAGAAAACAAAAGTACTGTACAGAGTGCCCTTGTGCCCTTAGACTATGGTGTTTATATCTTAGGGCTGGGTTAAAACCTGCTTCATGGGAGTCAGTTTACAGACTTCCACAAAATCACAGAATCAGTTATGTTGGAAAATACCTCTGAGATCATTGAGTCTTTGACTGAACACCACCTTGTTAAGTAGACCTTGGCACTAAGTACCCCATCCAGCCTTTTCTTAAACAGCTTTGGGCAGTCCATTCCAATGTTTAATCACCCTTTCTGTGAAGAAAAGCCTCCTGATGTCCAGTCTGAACCTTCCCTGATGCAACTTGAGTCTATATACATTGAAGGGAATTTAATCAGGATCTAAGGGGAGTGGCAAAAGCACTGTACTTCTATTGAAAAAGAAAAAGTACTGTTTTCCTGAATATTGTTTAATTCATGTACATATCTGAAAAGATGAACTCAAACAGCTGAATCAGTTTTACAGAGTCGTTTTTGAAGGACAGATTAATGGAAAAAAGCAGCTCTAATTTTTTCATAAGGTCCCATTTATAAAGGCTGCCACAAGACCTGGCTGCCATTTTAACCAAACTACACATTTCATTTGCAAACTTAGCTGAACTTACGTTTTAAGGGCTATTACACTGAAGAACTGAAGCAGCTAAAGCAGAACATTTGTGTGTTTGAATGTAGGTCACTGTTAATGATGGCTAGTCAGGCAGAGGCGCATTTCTGAACGTGTGCAGAGGAAGAAATCAGAAGAGCTGGAGGAGTCTTCAGCCAACTAAAAGTGCTCCTGGTTTCAGACAGCATAGCAAAGTGGAGGTTGAGGGAGCACAGATGAGTTGGTGGCTTGATGAGTTGGTTTGGCCTGCTGGACAGTAAAGAAAAGGTGGTGGGTTACTTTTGTGTGGCTGAATGTGGGATTGGATTTGCTGGTTTGGAAGGTGGTGCTGTGTGGTCTGCGGTGGGAGAGATGCAAGATGGAATACAGGGACTGGTGTGGGGATGTAGGATGTTAAGCAGAGGAGTGTCAGATATGGGGTTAGTCATGCTGATGGCTTTGGAGTGAGGTAATGGGATCTAAGAGCTCCTTCTGTGGCTGTCACCCTTGGACCTTGTGATGTCCAAGGGAAAGAGGTTTGGGAACCTTTATGCTCTATTGTTAATAAAAAATGGACACTAACCACTTTTCAGAGAGTTCTTCCAAATGACACTCAAAGGACTCTTCTAAGTCTAGGAAATGACTGGAGTTTGGGACACTAAGTAGATACCTGCTTTTACCTTCTGCTGTGTCTTGATTAACTTGGTGCCTGGGTATCCTTTTCAGCAAATAAAAATTTTAGAGCATATCATAAGGCACCTTCCTTCCTCTTTGTCTTGTATGCAGAGTCTAGGTGAGTTGTGGAAATGTAAAATTTCAGCACTTGAAAAAAATTTAGTGCATGACCGGTAGGAGCTTCAGTCTTTTGCTGGATCTAGTTCTTACTATCTGTGTGTCTGTCTGTCTGATTGCCTGCTGCTGTGCTTTCAGAGCATGGATTCCCTCAAGCCAAAATACAGGTGTGTAGCCCATGCTGACTGCTGTGCAGTTTATTATTGAAAAGTTTGTGGGTTGCAGGTGTTATAGGATGGGAGAAGTCAGTGCTAAAGAGCTATAGTACTGCAGAAACTGTATCATGCTAAGGTCTGGTGCTCTGTCAAGACACCTGATTTTAAAACAAAACTGCACTTCATTGAGAATCCTGATCTGTGTTTTTGGTTTAGTTATAGCATCCTGCTAATGTGCCATCAGTACGATGTGCAGTTCTTTAAGTGATTTGGCTCAACTGCAGAGTGCTCCTTACTTAGAGATGTGGAAGATGCGATCCCTGGAAGTGCAGCTGTGCCTCCTGCTGTCCTGGGAGGAGCACGGGGCTCCCATCTGCAGTCCTCTCAGCCCAACTGCTCACTGGCTGTGGAGGAAGTGCTGCACCTGCCATTGGTCCCTAGCAGTGGATGCTTCCTCGAGAAGCAGGGGATGTTCTCCTGTGTAGCTATGTAGCCACTCTTTCTTCTACATCCCTGCTGGGTGCAATTTGTGAGGGCCAGTGGTCTGGGACAGAGCAGGAAAGGGCTGAAAGGGGTGGGCCCTGCTGGGCATGGGGGCAGGTGCAGGCAGGAGGCAGCAGCTGGGAGGGCTGGGGAGGGAAGGAGCCGGCAGGAGCTGTTGGACAGTTAATCACCGGCAGCTTCACCACCCAGGCTGGTGTGAGAATGGCCAGCCTTCCTCCTCATGATGCTTTTAATCTCATTTTAGTCCCTGAACACAAACCCTGGCAACAAATCCCGGCCTGTAGTGCTTGTGCAGGAGGCGTTTGCCCCATTGGAAGATCAGTTGCCCTCGACCAGTCAAAGGGCTTGGAAGCAAGGGAAACACAGCTGCTGTGGGACTGAATGTGATCAATAGGACCCTTTTGTTAGCTTTGCTGCATTGTGCAATTATGGTATTTTTACTGATTAGATTGTGGTAATGCTCTGTGTGTACAAGGTGCTCTGAAACGTGGAGAGACAGCTGTTTTGTGCTGCAAGAGGAACCTGATACAAAAGGGTCCAGGAAGGATGAACAGGATTTCCCCTTACTTAAGGGCTCAGTCTTTGAACTTCAGGCTCGAGCAGCCATACACCTGAGCAGGACATTTTTAAGTGTCTGCTGAACTTGGCTACTAGTTTGCAGCTAGGCTACATTTTCTATTAGTTTCTGCTTTCTAGTTACTGAGATAGTCTTCTTACATAGTAAACCATGTTGTATATGTTGTGCTAGATAAATGATTGTTGTAACTTGCATGTAGGAGCTGTGTTCTTACTCAGTTCACCTAGTAGATTCCAGTTTCTATATAAAGACCTTGTACACCTCTTGTTCTGTGACCCAATTTGTCAACTTGTTCAGCAGTGAACGCAAGTAAACAGCTGATTTCCCATACATATAGCTGAAGATGTCTCCTACTTTTTATTAATGTCTCATGTTTACTTGAGATTACAATCAAAGAACTATGGGCTTGCTTGTTGTTTTCTTTTTATTTATTCATTATTATACACATTCCTCGCTTATTTTCTTCTTATAATTTCCCTTTCCAAATGAACTAATAGTAGCCTTTTTAATTTTTTTCTAAGACCACCCCTGTCATAACTTTAACTGATGCAGCCTCTCTGCATTGCCCTTTTTTATTCACTAGTTATGTTGTTTAAATAGATTGAAACTGATCTAAAGGGATGTAACATTTAGCTAGGTACCATCTATTTGCATTACACATTGTTACCCACCTTTTCTGGATGGTGGGAAATGTACTCTGCTCCTTGATAGCTACAGTGCATCACATAAGTGTCCTCATTGAACTAGCTGTGGTTTCTAGCACTGCTCCCCAAGAGATTAAGTCTTAATCAGAACCTGTCCCTAAACCACAAAGAAGTGGTTTAAACAGTGGCTGCTCTGCATATTACCTTCCTCTCGTCTCTTTGGATTCCACCGTGGCACCCTGGTCCCTAATTAAGAATCTGTCATGCCCCTCTGGAATCCCTGTCTTTTCTAATTACTATTAACCTTTTTTATTTGTATTACTAGAGCACACAGAGGTTCCAGTTGGACACTGAGGCCTCTTTGTACTAAGACCTGTGTATACATATAAGAAGTAGACAACCCCCATTAATGAACTAATGGTATTGGTCTGTGATAGGAAAAGGATGAAGCAAATACTGGAGGGGAAAATACATAACCTCTTCACTGGCTTTATGTACATGCAACCTACTTTTTATTAAGCTAAGCAATTTGGGAATATGACCCTACTTTTATTTATCCTTTTTTTCTGTACAGATTAGCTGTCTTTCAGGTGGACTAGGACTTACCTGCCTGTGGTCTGCTTGCATGATGTTCTGGTACATTTTGAATAGTCTGTGAGGCTATAAATGTGATCTGTGTGAGAGGTCATGCTCCTGAGCTTCCTGTAACTGTAAAGGATATCATGTACCATATGTGTGATTTTATCATGGGCCTGGCTCACATAACTGCACTTCAATATTCTGTCACAGGGCTGATTTTGTTCTTCAGGTCCCTTACTGTGTTTCTCAGCTGTTTGTAGGAGAAGGTTGCCAGAATCACATTAAGATTCTCCAGGTAAATAACGGGTTTGCTTCATTTTATAGGGTCATTATTGCTTTATGTTTCTAGCAGGATGCAAATGCTAAGATATTTTTAAATTCTTTACCCATATGCTTCTGTCTTCTGTTGTATAAAAATGCCGCTACAGCCACGGAGCTGAGAAAATGTACCCTGCTTCTTTTATCACTCCAAAGTCTTTTCCCATTCCTTCTGAAGGAAGAAATGACATTTCTAAAGATTTACTGTAACTTCTTTTATTGTTTTGAGGAAGATGATTTTTAGCTGAAGACATGCATTAGAGTGCTGGCAGGGCTAAGGTCTCAGTGTTGTATTTGACATGTATTTTAAGCTTCCAGAACAATTTGCAGGGTTTGGGTTTTCTTTGCTTGTTCTTTCTTTAATCTTCAGTTGAAAGTTTTTGCCTTTCTCTAATCATGTCTCTCCTTATCCTCTCCCCTTTCTTCCCCCTAACCCCTTTTTCTTTTTTTGCCTCTTTCCAGTTATTGTTCAGTCATTTATGAATTATGTGCAGCCTCTTATGAGGTGATAGTACACATCTGGATTTCTTAGAATTACTGAGTTTAATGTGTTGGAGACTTTGGGACATTTTGTGTTAATGTAGATGACATTGTGAGACAAGACATTTGCTTCTTTTAAGAGAAACCTGGATTTATTGTGATTTCTTGGGAAACATTATTCGTGTTTGAAGAGCAGAAGTAATGTTAAGGTTTCTCAGAATGAAAAGAGGCCTTGATGAACAAAGTAGATGAAAAAGAAAATGGTGGGTACAAAAAAGAGACAATGAAGTAGCATGTGTAAAAGGAGGTAAGCCCCAGTTATTATGCAAATAGTTTCAGATAAAACAGTTATAACTTGTAATGATATCATTGTTGTGTGAATATTAAGAACATATAGGAGAGAGCATACTAGAAGCATTGACATAGAAAAAATTCTCAGCATCTTATTCTAACAAGGGATGTTGGCACGATAGCTTTAGATTTCTTACTAGAATTGAGAAATAAATTCATAGAATAATCAGAAAGTATTTCAAACAAGAGACATGAAGGTCGTGGTGTTTTCAGGAGGGTTCTCTCACCTCTTGTGTCCTTCAAACTTACTGAATTATCTTTTGGGCTGTAGTATTTCTGTAGGATTTCTTTAGGATTCCCTTTATGTTTCAGTGTAGTAAAGAGTTATTCTTAAGCCACAGTGATTTATCATAGTACCAAACAATTTGAGGAGTTTGGAGGGGTGTGTGTTAGTGTTCTTTCCATGAGGAAAGGAAGATCTTTCAACTCATATCGTTACCAAATTCCTCGTATCACAGACTGGTGGCTTTCATTTAAGTCTCATCTGAATTTTGTTTAGAAAATGATAGCGATTTGTGTTTTAAATTTCTTTGTGCCAGGTTCACCCTGCCATGCTGTCACATTTGTTAATTTTTATGGTATCAAAAATTACCTCTGTAGTAATAATTCTGTATCAAATGTACCTCTGTGGGTTAGTGGTACCTTTAATATCTTGTAATCATGAGGGAAGGCACTACCTTGGTTTCAGCTTGATGGAATGTTTGAAGACAGCCTTATGTGAAGTTCCCAGTGCTATGCAGGTGGATTATGCTGTGAGTTTATGTAACTTTGACACACATGCATGTAACAAAACCTCCTCTAAGTGTAAGGCATGATCAAAGGCCATGATACTGTGTTGCAACACTTGGTTTCCAGCGACTTGCCAGTGCACCTCTGTGCTACGCTTTCCCCTTCTGACAGAACGAGGTGTCCGGTTTGGGCAATGATTTGTTTCCTAAACTACTTCACAGAAATCAATGACTTTATTGTGAAACGATGCTAATGTGCACACAGAATTGAGTTAGGCTGTGGTAAGTAAAGCCATGTCCCTGAAGCTCTCAGGGCAGGCTGCTTTTCCGTGGAAGGGCTACACTTTGCATTTGGGGTATACAGAGGTTGAGCTGAAGGCACCGTGAGAGCGGCTGCAGACAGCAGATGGCTGCTTTGCCAAAAACTGTCTTAGATGCAGTCAAGGTTTTCCTCTTTGTGAAATTGTTTTTCTTCTGGGGTAGGAAGGGGCTGTTTAATAAACTACAGATAAAGGTCGTTAACATCAGACCCTGGAACTGGTAGATTATTAACTCCGGGTGCTGGTGTTTTCCGCGGAGGTCTTCGGAGCATTTCTGATCTCTTTCCTCGTTAAGAAAATCCATACCGAAGGGTGGACCGGAGTCAGAACGAGGGCACCGACGAGCCCCACTGGCGACACCGGCCACTCGCGGCGTGCGCGTTGCAGCCGGTGCGCGGTCACTGCTTGTCCCGAGGAGGGGCTGTCCCCGGGCTGCCCGCTGGGCCGCTCGCCCTGCAGCCGAACCCGTCACGGCACTGGGGTCTGCGTATCAGCAATTTGGGAAATTCAGAAGCACGGTGCGGCGAGGCCCGGCCGCTCCCTCCCGCAGCCGGGGCGGGGCCGGGGAGGGCCGAGCGGGGCCGCGCCTCCTTCCCTCCCTCCCTGCCTGCCTGCCTCTCTGCCTCAGATC
>VZRH01007068.1:401534-512825 GCA_013397555.1 Urocynchramus pylzowi | reverse complement strand
GGCGCGGTGCGCCGGGACCGCGTGGAAGGGCCGGGACCGCGTGGAAGGAAGGGCCGCGCCGCTCCCCGGGCAGCGCCGGGCGGGCAGGGCGCGCCCCGTCCCTCTGTCACTGCCGGCACGAGTGCCGGGGACGGGGTTTGCCCGGCCCCGGGGCGGCTGAAGCCACTGCTGTGCTGTGCGAGTGAATTCTTGGTACGTATAAATTGTGTCCGATTTATTCGTGGAATCGCTTTGGAAGCGCAGCGGTCGGCTTAGAGAAATTAAGTTGCCTATAACCGAGTGAAATGCTAATTGGAGAAAATGGCAGGTGCTGTTTCTTCTATTTAAATTTGCGTTACATAAAAGCCCAGCAAACTGCCATCTTTTCCGAACGTGTGTTCGCAGGGTTGCAAATTAGGTTCTCGAATATTGCTGGTATATTTAGCTATAGCAAGTACATACTGCTGTCGAGTTTACTTGATGTTGGCGTGTGGGAAGGAACTGATGAGATTAAAAACAGGTTTCAGCTTCTCTGCATTGGAAAGTGAGAGGTATTGTAATTTCAGTTCTTGGAGACATTTTTTTGGGTGGAAAAATTGGTTTCTGGTGCTTCTGGACCTAAATTAATGTGGTGTTGCCTTAATTAATTCACAGGGTCTTATGGTACCTCTGGTCTTGCCTGTGATTTTGCCAGGCAGTAACCGAATGTCATTAAAAAAGACTCTGATTGCTTTCCTGAGGCCTCTAAACAATGAAGTATCATTAGTGAAATAAATGATACTTGCACGACTTGCCCTTAATCTTAGGTTCCCTCATGGATAAAGATGGAAATTAAGACTACTTTTTTTACTTACTCCTCTTGTGAGTAAGTCCTTACATTTTTACTTCCTTCCCTTCTCCCCACCAAATACGTAGAAAATCCCTTAGGATTTCTTGGGAGAAAAAACAAATTAAGTTCTGAAATACTCAGAAACCAGGTTCTAGAGTTAATGGTGCATTATGTCAAGCATTCTTTTTGCTTTGGAGCAGCTGTCACTCCCATTTGTCTTTTCTAGGGCCACATTGAGCTTTTCATGTTTTGAGCATTAATGTGTGCGAGGAGATCCAAACTCCAAGTGGTGGACATTCATGAACTGGGGAGGAGTGGGGGAGGAGGTACTTCTGATGTCAATGCAGAAATAAATTGAGTGTTGTAAACGTTAAAGAGGGGGAAAATAGCATTAATATTGTCCCCTCCCCTTTACTAATTTCTTTCATCAGGTCTCTCACAAAGCTTGAAGCTATTGCAATTGTGACAGGCTGGGAATAGTTACAGTGTTGCAGTTTGGTCTCTTTTCTAGTTGCAAAAAGCTTTTGTCAACTCTTTTCCTTGGGGTGACAAGAAAATGAAGAAAAATGATTGAAAGAAAAGATAATTTTGCTCTTGTTCTGAGAGCCTGAATATCTTTGAGAATAGTCAAATTGTTAACCTGGCCTCAGGGGCTTCTCAGCAAGACTGCCGGAAACACCTTTCTTACGTGGAGGTAACTGGCAGCAGTAGCTTCCAGCTCAGCGTGTTGGAACAGGAATTACTCCCAAGCTACCAGAGAGTTCAGAAGCTGGCAAGAAGGGGCACAAATGCTTGGGCTTATGGAGCTCTTGTGCATGTATTTATGGTTTGTACATTGTCTGTTCCCTGTTGTTTTCTCATTAATTTTTCCAACCCCCTAACTGTGGCCAAAGATGAGAGCAATGGCAACCTGGATTCAGCCAGGGAGTAGCTGGCAGGGGTCTCTTGGCCATCCGCTACTCCTGGGCTCTTTCCTCTGTTAGCAGGGTGTGAGTCAGCCCTGGAGAATCTGTGCCTTCCTCACCGTGGGAACTGGGGAGATGCCACAGCTCCCCTGTGCAGGGTCTGTGTAATGCTTCCTGAGTCTCTGTCAGGGGTTAGAGATTGCGTTGAGCGAGGAGTGTGAGGAGCATCTCTGGAACTGCTTTAGGGAATATTATCAGAGAGGGCAGATGAGATGACGAGGAGTTAGTGGTGAGTAAAGATATTTGACAAAGGGTTAGATGTGCATGTGGTACCTTAAATAATAGAAACATTTGGGCAGTACGGGTATCAGAGGAGGCTCTGGGGTGGTGTGGGGAGATGTGACATTATTCTGTGCACTAATGTGGGGCTTTTCCTAATAAGAGTTCCTCAACGTGGAGTTTTCTTTGGCCTGCAAGGGTTGCGCTGGAGCCTTACATTGAATGTGAATTATATGTAGTTGGATCAGATGATTTCTCTGTGTGTTATTTTGTGAGCCTGGTGAAAGCATGGTAGTGGTTTGGTTAGCCTAAGATCAGCATTGCACGAGCACTTTTTGCTCCCAGATCTGAACTCATCTTGGAAGCAGTGGTGGTGTATTTTTACGAGGCCATGCCAGAGCTCCTTGCCTTACTGGAGCTCTGTGGGTCTCCAGTTTAGGAGACTTCGTTAAGGCACGTTTGAGAATTTGATAAACTGCTGTGGTTAATGGAAAGCTGCACAGCAGTAGATAGCTTCTGAGAGATGCTTTCATCTGTGGATCCCTTTTTTAGAGGACATGATAACTTTCTAAAATAAGGGGCAGAGATGAGAAAATCTGTTGGTTTGGAAAAGTGCTGGTGTCTGAAAGCTGTTCTTATTTTCTTCTTGCTTCCCAGTAAGTTTGGGTTGTTCAAAAGATAATAAAATATTCAGAAAGGGTATTTCAAATTCTAATGAGGAGGATTGCTGTTCCTCAGAGGAAACAAGTGGCTCTCTTCCCGCACCCCCCAGTATTTTTTGGTATTTAAGTGTTCTGTAGAAAAGAGAATACTTAATTTGGAGCTTGCAGCAATCTTTGTAAAGCAAAGCATGATTCCAGAAATAACCAGAAGAATGTGCTGCAAGTATTGGGTTTTTAAAATTATTTTTAATACAGTTTTCTTATATGCATATACAAGGAACTGAGACCTATTAATGAAAAAATGTTCCTAAGACCTCCACCAGGGACTGAATTTCCATATTTTTTCCCTTCTGAAAGCCATTAGTGCATCCTTAGAATAATTGTGGTGTTGAGTAGTTTAGTCTACTTTGAGCCTTCAGTGCTGTTGCTGAATGTCTGTATAGATGGAAGGGACTGTAGTGTAGCTACCGGTGTCGTCAGTTCACATCTTATTGTGCACCTTTTCCTTAGGCAAACAGGATATTTGCTAGGTCCTGTTTTTGCCATTTTTGCTTTAAAACCTGTTTTTCCACCCAGTTTTCTCTTTGGGTGGGAAGACATTTAACTGTACTCACTTCTGAGTACTGACCTGCTTTTCAAAACAGGGTCCTAGACACTTGTACCTGAGAGACTCTGTTCTAGAAGAGTGTGGGTGGATATGTATAGTTAAGAAGGAACTCACTGCAGGTATACCTTCAACAGAAGTCTTGTAAAGGAGAGAAAAATGAAAAAGTGATGGCTTATTTCTACCTGAGCCCTAGCAAGTTTTGTCATTTTGATTATCTTGTACCTGTGTATTGTTTGTTCTCTTTCAAAAGGAGCTTGGGCTTCCTGAATAAAATGCTGTCTTTTCTTATTCTTTGACCTGAGCTGTTTGACAGCTTGTAGGACCAAAAAGAAGCCCTGGAGAAATCACTGTATAGTTCAACAGCAGTGAAGTTTGTTGGGGGAGCAGTTGAATGTGGAATAATAAACAAAAATAGGTTAATGAAAACCATGTTAGTATCTGCTGTTTAAAGGGCAGAATGCTTGACATAGCCTGTGAACAGTGTCACAGTCTGTGTGATCAGATTCCCTAAGTAGCATCTTGCAGGGGTTTTTTGCTGGCTTTCATCAAATAAAAGATGAATGCTTGCAAATATGTAATGTTAACAGGTTTCTTGAGCTCAAAAATATTTTGTATTTCTGACTTTTATAATGATGGGTAAGATAGGGACTGCTTAATGGAAAAATGCAAGCTGTGGATCTGAGAACCTTTTCTCTACCTGCCAAGAGACCCGTTTGCCTCTAGGATTCAAGGATGGTCATTTTATTACAGAGGAAGCAATGCCTAGCCCAGGACTTTATTTCTATAACAAACTAACCAAAGAAGAAATAAAGCAAACCTGGCAGTCTTACACAGTCTAAGGAGATCCTGTGCTTATATATAATAAAATCTCTTCAACAAGAGGGATTTGCCCTTAAGGTTCAGAACACTGCATGCAAATTTGTAAAGTAAAATTCATAGCACTCAAGATTTAATCAAGATATACAAATGCCTGTGAATGTCTATAATGGAGCTCCAGCCTTGGGGAAAAGTTTGTAAGGGGTGGCAGTGTCACTCTGTTAGAGCAGGTAATCTTTTGGGAGCAAAGATACCTGTCTGTGTTCTTCCCTCACACCCACCCCTAACACAGCAGTTCATCTGTTAGGTGATGCTTCTTCCCCCTGAGCCTTGCCCACTTCTTTAGCATGTTATGCTACTACTTTAGCATGTTATCCTACTGCCAGTGTGGACTTGGAAAGGTATTCTGCCAGTTGACTTTCAAAGACCTATTTGTATAAGGAAGGTGTAGGGCTATGCTGCTACACCTTCCTGTGGATGGACTTGGCTGACATTCCTTGTCAGTGAATTAAATTAATTAATTCAGTTGTGAATTAATATAAAACCTATTTATTATGAATAATATTAATTATGAATAATTAATTCACTTGTCAGTGAATAAATAGGTTTCTAGTACTGAAGACCTTCATGCCAGTCTTAGGACGATGATACAGAAATTAAATAATCTACCTATTCCTTTCAGCCCTTGTTCAGACTATCATCTTTATTTTATCAAGAACAATATTCCTTAGATTTACTCCTGGGTTTATTCCAACACAATGTCTTTCTAACCCAGAAGGTGTGCTGCCAAGTGCCTTCATGATTCTTAAGTGTCTAAACATTTTCCAGAATTTCAAAGTTACCATTCTTTGCTTACAGACTGCACATTGTGAAGTTTTATTTCAAGGCTGAGGTTGTACTGGTATATTTTTCAAAGGGGAGAAGTAAATCTTTTAATTAAGATGTGTGTACTGTATTCCTTTCCCCAACTCCCACCCCGATTTCTACTTGTTCACAAAACTATTTTGAATATATTTTGGATATTGCTTACAGCAAGGTGTAGTGTGTCACTGCAACTTGTACGTACAGACCTCCAACATGTGACTACTTCTCTCTCCCTCACACCTGCAATTTCTATTCTTTTTCTCATGTATAAATATGTGGTTTTAAGACAGGGAGATACTGTTGCTTTACTTATTTACATTATTTTCGTAAGAATGGCTTCTTGTGATACAAAGAATTTTTATGATGCACAGAGTAGCAGGCCTAGGACTGAGACTGTGTTTCATGTGTTTATCAATCCTTTGTATTCCTATTGAAGAGAAGCCTTTGCATACTACTTTAAGGGTGTATCTATAGATAGAATGGTGGAAAAATGTTTTGTTTTTTTTTTTTTCTGAGATGAAGCCAGTTCCTTATCTTGCGTACCATTTGTGCATAGTGTCATGCTCGCTGAGAAGGTGACACAGAGGCAGGAACATATGGCATTGGACAGGGAGGAATGGCAGTATCAGAAATTGTTAGTTTTATTTAGTAACACCCAGTCGGAGACACAAATGTGCATGGTAGCTTTTCAAATCCTTACATGCTTCCTTTTTCACTTAAACCTTCCTTCTCTTTCCCTGGGAATTTACTTCTTGTGATTCTGCCTTGTGTGAGCTTGTTGCATCAGCAGTAGCATGATACTGTGCTATCACCTCCTGACTAAAGTGAGTCCAGTGCCTTTTATTAAAGAGAAGAATGAACCTCCTTATTGGGGTACAGGCTCAAAAGCTTCTGATACACGATCATTTGAAAAAGACTTAGAAGGAAGCTATCAAGTAACAAAAGTGGATACTTAGAAGGAAGCTATCAAGTAACAAAAGTGGATTACAAGTGTATCTTTGTAATGAATAATGTAACAAATAATGCTAGTTTTTTTTTTTTCCTTTTTTGCTACTTGAGGTCTATGTTCAGTACTTTCAAGGTAAAAAAATAATTTCAAAATTTTGTATTAGACTGTGAATATTTTAATTCCTGCCAGTTCTTTTGTATTGCCTGATTTGTGGTACTTTGAACATGAGCATATAAGACAGTGCATGTAGAGACTGGCACAATGGATCTATCATGGGTGCAAATTCCATTCTTTGCTGCATGAAGCAAATGTGAGGGGGAGTCTAGCATGTCAGAATACATCCAAAATGTTTCAGTCATGTCTTGGTGGTCAGCATGTACAAGGCAAGTTGCAGTGACACAGTAAATATTAACTAGTCCTCCTAGTTTTGTCTGTGTTTGAGTTAATTCTACTCCTAGAAGCTGGTATAGTGCTGAATTTTGGATTTAGAATGAGAATAATGTTAATAACTCACTGTTCTAGTTGTTTCTGAGCAGTGCTTACACTAAAGCAAGGACTGTTTAGATTTTTGTGCTGTCCTGCCAGGGAGGAGTTAGGCAGACAGGAGGTTGGAAGGGGATCCAGCCAGGACAGCTGATCCCAGCTGACCAGAGGGATATCCCACACTGTGTGGTGCCATGCTCAGCACTGAAACTGGGGGGAGGTGGCCAGGGAGTGTCCACCTGCTGTTCCCTGACCACTGGCTGGGCCCTGGTCAGCAGGTGCTTGTGCATCACATTTTTTCTATATTCCCTTATCATTGTTATTTTCTCTTCCTTTTCTGCCATATTGAAAGACATATGTGTCTTTCTAATTCTGTCCCCTGTCCCATTTGTTGGGGGGTGGGCTGGGGGGATGAGTGAGTGAATGGCTCAGTGGTGTTCAGCTGCCTGCCAGGTCAAACCACAGTGCTGGTATAGATCTGTTCAGAGCAGTTTTGCAAATGAGTTGCTCTGTGGTTTGGGAGAGGCTTCTGTGTAACTGCTTCATTTGTGGTGTTTGTTTGGATCTTGAGAATAAAATGAACCTTCATCTAGCAATTAAAATGTATTGCACTATTAATAGAGAATGCACAGAAGACTTCAGTGTTATGCTCAAATATAGCAGACTGTCTTCACAAGAGGATTTCATTGCTTCTTTGATAGAAGAGGAGTTAATCATCTGAGGGAAGGTGTGGAAACTAGGAAAGTTGGGAGAAAAGGGTGGGTAGAGAGAGTTGGAGGGTTTTGAGCAGAACTTTGGAGTCCTTAAAAAGAGAGAAGAGTCTGCTTCCTGATTTATGCACTGTTCTCCTGACTTGCCAGAGGAATTCTTGCTCTCTGATTTCTTTAGCCCTCTTGTGCCCTCCTTTGCTGTGAAGCACAGTGAGGAAGGGCTCATCTGCTGGTTTTTTGAAGGGTGGGAACTGTGGGAAAGGGAGCCCTTCTGATTAGGCCTGAGCAGTGAGCAAGCTGTGCAGAGGTGGTGGGGATGCCAGGTGTGAAGGCAGGTCTTGGGAGGAGAGCAGGTGAGCTGCTCTGTCCCTCTCAGCAAGAGAACAGCAGGGGCAGTAGAGGAATGGAGATGGCATTGGGACAGTGTGGCACCTGCTGTGAGCCCAGTGCTCAGCAGAGAAGTGCATTTCAGAAGTCAGGTCTTGTTCCTGTCAGGACCTGCCTTCCTTTTTGTCCGAACGGCTGTCTGTCTCTGTCGGACACGCGTAAGGTGGTCCGCAGACAGCCTGCGATGAACAGATGAGTCTGGACTCTTCTTTTGATCTTTTTCTCGGGTTGTTTATTTTATCTTATCTAAAAGGTTTTTCTTCTGTCCAGCTGAGATCCGACCAGCAAGCCAGCCACACGCGCACTCCCCGCCCCTGGGGCGGTAGAACATTCTTATACTGATAATTACGTGTATGATATTTACAATTTTTCACCAATTCCCATCACCTTTGTTAAACAGTGCACCTTTAGTATAAGCCAATCCAAAGTGCATACATCACACAGAAAATGGATGACAAGAAGAAGAAGAAGAACCACGAGGTCGGGCCTAAATTCTCCATCTTGTCTCCATTGTACCCCCTTGTACCAAAATCCTAAAACCTATGTTCTAGTCTAAAAAAGTATTTGTCCTTCACCATTTACACCTCAGAAACCTGTGAATCCTCATGTTGAGATAGTATAACTCTCGAAGGGTCAAAATCAAGCCACCAGGTACTTTTGGCTACATTCCAGGACTTCTGAGCCCCCCAGGGGCTCTCCCTGGGACTCAGAGCATCCGAGGTGATGCGCTGAGTTCCCACACCTTTTTACTTCCCAGAGGATGGCTATGGTCTTGTTAGTTGCTGTTTTTATGAATGCCTTGGGAAGCTGAACTTAGGAGACCTCAGACTCCCTCCTTACATATGCTTTTTCTCTTGAATAGTTTTGAAGAATTTTTTAGCTGGCAAGCATACTAAAAATAGAAATGTAGATAAATCTTGCACTGTACGACTACAATTGTGTATATTGATCACAGTTACATTGTTATTAGGTGTCAGATTATTTCCCAAGCATGTGTGTGACAGAGGAAAACCAAAAAATACACAAAATAGGTTATAGTTGGTGTTGTATTGTGTGAAGAAAACTTGGGTACCTGCAGACCTTGATGACATAACATTGTGTTTTCTTAACATATGCATTTGGACTAAGAAGGTCCTCAGAGCTGAAGTGCATCCTGCAGTATGTGAGATGGCAGTGCTCAGTCTCTTCAGGAACCTGGAAAACTTTCTCCTCTTGTGACAATGACTGTATTGCATCATTTTGGCCAGGGAGGAATTCTGGCAGAACAGTTGCTTTGAACCTTACCTCAAATGAGGACTATGCAGAAGAGAGTCCATCCTGGCAAAGCAGGCTGCTGCTTTTGTTTGCTGTCATCTCGCCAGAATCTTTTGATTTTCCTTTGAACTTAAGAGTCGACATAAATCACTTCAGTTATCTGCAAGTGGTGGAGTAGCAAATCTAGGTCTTTTGTGAGTTGCTCTGATTTTTTTAAGTGCTTCCAGCTTTGCAACTGTTCCTGACTTCTGCTTGCATGTAAATATCCTGGCATGTGTGGGAAAGGTGATATGCATTCTGCAGTGGAGAGTAGTTTTCACAGGCTTGATTTTGAAAGATGGTGTTGAGGAGAGGGGAAAAGCACCTTGCTCTAATTAAAATGAAAAGAAATATTAGAATATGGTGATTTCTCCATTTCCTTAAGGGGAGTTATCTTATTGTCCTCAGCTGAATACACAAATGGCTCTAGCAGTTGCTTGTTTCAGCTTGAGCCCTCTATTTCTCTATAGTTAACTGTGTTTAGATGTTTCATCAGATACTGGGCTGGTCCTGTCAGTATTACTGAGGGCTGGAGTTTGTGTGAAGAGCAGCATGTTTTTCTGACACTTCCAGCTTTTCTCAGGTCTTTCTGTTTTGAAGAAAATACTGAAAAATTCTAGGTCATGGGGAAGTAGTAGTGCTGAAAACCTTGGACTATTTTTACTGAAAAAAAGCTGCCTTCAGCTGTGTGCCTCTTACTCTTCTTCTGGGATGAAGCCAGCAGGATTCAGCTGGTTGGGTAACCTGGGAGCAGATGAGGAGGGAGATTCAGCTATGTGGGAAAATGATGTGATGTTTTCAGTAGGTGGCAGTCCTTCTCTGAGTCAGTCCAGGGCCAGTGGTGAGCTTGGTGACAGAGAGAGGCAGGGACAGAGGAAAAAAGAGGGAGCAAAGTTTTTCTGTCAGTGCCATCTTGTGGGCCAAGTGTAAATACACGAGCCTGAGTGCCTTGGAAAGAAGAGGGGTATTCCTTCTGGTGCAGGGCTGTCTGCCTGAGTCGTGTCCTGAGATGGCTCTGCCCTGCTGGCAGCTTTTGCTGGGAGCCTGTGTGTGGGCAGCCCAGCAGCTGTCCTCTTTACTTTTGGGGCCAGCAGGGAGAGGGTGAAGCATTCTTGGGGTACCCTTTGCTTTCTGAAGGGCTGGGACTAGAGGGTCATGTTTAGCAGATGAAATCCTGATTAATTCTTTTTCCCCCAAACTTCAGCTGAAGTCATAGACTTCTTCCAGTTTTTTGACTGTTGTTGGCCACACTCCTTTGAATGGAGTGTTTAGAAACTGTTAAGTAGCAGTTGCTTTTGAGTCCAATTTACAAATAAAACATTAAATACTGAGCCAAGCTCCTTTGATACAAATCCTCAATGCTACTTGCTTCACCAGCCCAATGAAAGGTAGTAGTGCAGCTGCCTTTGGCTGTGAAATAATAAAGGAAAAACTAGAGGTGGGGGAATCCAAAAACAAATACATGCTATTACTAGCTGATGTAAGGACATCTTCACGGAGCCTCTCCTGATAGTGCTGAATGATTTTTTAATATCTAGATTTTTAAAAAATTACTCTCATGCTCTCCACTCTTCTTTTCTATCCCCTACACCTGACACATTGTCCTTGAGGAGGATAGAAGACTTGTTATCAGAGGGAGGACTAGTGATGGTTAGTAAGAATGTGGTGATGGTATGCTTAGTAGTTTTTGCCAGATATATACTTATTAAATAACTCGCAGAATAATTCCTGCCTGATCAGGTCTTCTCAATGTGATGTTCACTCTTGCTTCACAGCAATCCATAGGCTGTTTTGCATGATGTTTTTAGGAGAGTGTTGGCTGGAAGTGCCAAAAGCAGTTCTCCTAAGCGAGTGCTGCTGAAAACCAAACCACTGCCCTGGCTTTAATTAAATTATCTCTCTTATTTTCTCCCTCTCCCCCTTCTTTAAGTTCCCCGCTGAAAAATTTCATGAGTGGGTACTCTGGATATCTGTTTTCTTGTTGCCCACCTGCCTGGCAATGAATGAGCATGGCATAGAAGGACACACTGGTTTAGATCAATGTGAGTTCCATGTTGTCAGAACCCAGGACGTCTCTCTGACAATCCTGGATGATCTAAGTCCCAACCAGGGGGCTTTGAAGCCCTGGTAGGGGGGGTCAGAGACCCTGGCATGCAGCCAAAGACCACTGTGGTTTTGAGTTTAACCCATGGAACAAATTACCACCTTTATATAAGGATTTAGAAGTCACAAAAGCTTAGACAACATAGTAATAGTAGTTATAAGGTAAAAAAAAAAATTAAGATTTTGTAATATGGGTTTAAAGTTCCAAAATAGAGGAATCAAGGTGTACCCTATCCTCCTTCTTTCTTCTTTCTAACGTCCATTTTTCTAAATAATATTAACATTCTTAAATTAGTTCAAAATAAGAAGTCACTGTCTAACATAAATAATAGAGATTAGAACATAACTATAAATATTGAATACATAATTTATAGTATAAAAGACAACACCAACCCCATAAGAGGGGAGTGTGCCTCAAATTAACCTCCTAAACAAATCTCAACAACTCAGACAGAAAATGTTTTAAATAAAAAATAATAAACAACTTTGCAAACAACAACCAAAACCAGTTCTAAGTCGTTCTTCAACAACCAAGTTAAAAAAAAGAGACTTTTACCACACCTCAGAATATCTTAACCAGAGGAAATCCCGAGACCATATTTTACTTTCCTAACAGAATTGTAAACTCTGTCAGCAAGTGTGTATTGTCTGTGTATTATTTTTACATCATCTGGATGAGTTTACATTGTGTTTCATGATTATTTCTAAAGAAATGCAAGTAGAAATACATCTTGCTTTGTTTTTAGATGATCTGACGTACTCCCAGTGAACTGTTCATTGCTTCCCTGCCAATCTGTGTATTAGATTTTTCTTCCAGTTGTGACTGATCCTCAGAACTGGATTGGTTGAGTGGTTGGCACAGAGGACTCAGTGGAGAAGGGAGGAATCTGGGATGTCCTCTTTTGACAGCAGCAACCCAATCTAAAATAAATAGACCTTTACATCCTTTTGAACAGGAGCAGCCTATTCTTCAAATGTTTTGAGGTTCATTCAGTCAGTACAAAGCAAAGAGAGTGGGAGAGGGAGTGGAATTTATCACACCCCCGACATGTGTTCACTTAATTAATGAATAGAAATGAGATAAGAAAAAGACAGTTCCGAATTCTTAAGTCTGTTAGCAAAAAGTGCCTGGAAGCACTTGGTTTTAAATCATCAGGCACAAAGATTCCTACTTGTTAAATTAACTGGTTTTCTGTCCAAAACATATTGAAGTGCCTTTTTTTTTTTTTTTTTTTTGGCATGTTCTATATGTTTATTAGCTTCATAGTGTCCTCAGAATGTACACTTTAGGTAATTACCATGTTTTGTCTGAAAGCAAGCCTCTGCAGAAATCATGACATAGTTCATCATAGTCTTTGTTGTTAAAACATTTAAATCATGTATGTTAAAGCATTTCAGTGCGTGGAGATAGGGTAATCGCTCACTTTTTTTTCTCTAAAGATTGATGCCAAAGATTTAGGAAAGTGTTTGAATTACAAACATGGAACAGGATGTTAGTCTATACTAATCTAATCATTATTTGAATAGGCCATTTAAATCCATCCACCCTGTGGGCTTGTGAGCAGCATAAAGTAAATTACAAGAAAATGCATTTTCACACCCTTTGCCTTAGGCTAGTTCTTCATCCTGGTGTCACATGAACATTTTGCAAAAGATAAATTTCATGGATAAATGCAGCTAAAGTTATTTTCTGTACTTGGCAGTAAAACTGAAAGAGAATTCTTCATTGTTAAAATACAAAGTTGTAGTAATTACCTGACTTTGATATTGTAAACTGCTGATAGTTAAATTGACCGCATCTACATATTATTTATGGCCTAAGTTAATTAGTTGGCTTGGAGGGCTCAGCAGTTTTGAGGATGACAGTCAGCTAGTTGTTTCCTGCCTGTACTTGCTTATTAGGATAGCTTATCTCGTAATTTTTTTGTTAATACTTTTTGCTAGAGGTATTTCAAATGTCACTATAGAATTCAAAACTAAGTGAATGAGTGTAATTTTATTTATAGCTGTTGTCAGCAAATGCAGAAGAATATCGTCTGCCTTTAGAGCACTCCAGAAAATCTCAGGTCTTGGGAAAGTACACTTTGAGACAGAAATGAGAGACTGTTGTAACTTAGAATGCTGCAGTTCATTGTCCTCAATTGACATACTGAAAACTCTGTAATTTGGTGTTCTTTTGCACAGGTGTAAACAAATTAGCTTTTGTATTAGTTTAGTTTAAAATAGGTAAGTGGAATATTTATCTTTGTATGGTAAAAAGCATTGCAAGACTGGAACAACTGTAGGCTTAACTTTTGCACACCACACTACCCTCAATTCCATTTTTGATGTGGATGTTACTTAAGAAATGGCTATGCCAAACTCAAAAAGCATTATTGGGCCCCCTCTGTATGTGCCTTGTGCTAAGCAGGTAATTGCTCAGTTTTTTTCTAGGAACCTTGCCTGGTTCCAGCTGGAAAGCTGTTCATTGCTCTTCCTTTGTTCATTGGATGGTCTCAGTCTTTGATTTAAGCATGAGTTTGGAGGCAGAATTAGTAGCTGCTCTATGAATGTAGTGCTTTCCACAATACTTTTTTTTTGGTTTGGTTTCTGAAGGAGTGGTATTGCCCTTGTTTCATGGTGCTTGAGCTGCAGCCTTGAGTGTCTATATTTGATTCAGCTCCTGTAGGGCTCAGCTGGGGCTGTGAGTGCAGAACATGACTCAGAGCAGGCTGAAGCCAGGCTGTGCTCCTAGGGTAGATAAACCATTGTGGCAGTAGAGCAGCAGTGACACATGCTATCACTTATCTATTTCTTGCCCATCCATGGTCTAGCATTCTTGCTTGGCAGGCTCCAAGGTGAGATGGTGCAGGAAGGTCAGCTGGTAGAAATAACCCTGCTAACCTGCTTGCTTTCCTACCAAATTGACCTTGTGGAGGTCAAGAAGGAGCTGGGGCTGGCACAAAGTGGGAGGATAGATTATTGTTCAGTGAATATGTAGATCATATTTAGGTGATCCTAGACTTCGAAAAAAGTAGGGAGAAAGAAAGTTCTCTGTGGCAGCTTGGTGATGTGTGGGAGATCTGCATTTCTGTGTCTCCATCTCAGCCTCTGCACCTGAGCTGTCAGCTTATCTGCCAGTGGTGGTAAACTCAGATTTCTGCTTTGTGTTGAGCTGGGAGAGATGGGCATGTTCTCAGCTGCTGTGTTTTCTAAGTGTTGATAGCAGAGGGATTATATGAGTTGGCTTCTGCACCAAGTTCTTAGTAACTGTTTGTTTCTCCTCTCCCATTCTCTCTTTCTCGTTGGCTTTGTTTTTCCACTTTTGTTTTGACTTCTGATCTTCCTTACTGCAATGTTTTCCTAGGTGACTTGCCTCTGTTTCCTCATTCCTGTCATTCCTAGCTTAGTATCAGCTGTCTGATCCTAATTTCTGATGTTTCCAAGGTCAGTGCTGTCTCTGGCCAAAGAGACAAGTATTTTTCTGTCTGTTGCAACTGCTTACTGTAGACTCTCTGTGGTGCTGGTCAGGTGCTTGAAACGCTGGGAACTATTCCAGGAAAAAACTGGATTGATTTAGTTTTCAGCCAGCTCAGTTTCTTACCGCAAAGGGGGTAATGGGCTCAAAAACTAGCGGGAAAAGGAGAGTGCAACTTTGTAGCTGAGTGTGTAGTTGAAACAAGTGGGTTTTGTAAAGACTGCAGGTGTCTGTAACACTGTCCTTTCCTCCTCTTGGCTTCAGCACTGTCGCGTGGATCCCAGCTAGAGTTAATTATGGAGAGGCTTCCTGTTAAGGTCAACAACAGAAGCCTCTCCAGAGGATAACCTATGGTGGGTGGGATCAAGTCTTTAGGGATACAAAGGAAGACAGCATTGACCCAGACATCTGAAAAATACTGTCCTAAAATTAGGTGAAACTTATTACTGGCAGTGTCGTTCTTTGTCTGGCATGCTCCCCCTCCTCATTTCTGGATATAACTTTTGTTTTACATTGTTTGAATTGGGCAGTTGCTTTCTCTTGAAGGTAAAGCCTGTCAGACCTTTACTTGTGCCTTGTAAGAGACTTTTAACTGTTGGGGGGATGTACTGCAGTGCTCAGCCCTTCAAATAGGGTCTTAATTGTTTTACTTCACTACTGAAAGTGCTGAAGCTGGATTGAATTCTAATTGCTGCTTGTAATTGCTCTTAGTCTGCTCTTGGTAGTAGTTAAGGCAGGTCTCATCAAGGAGTGTCCTCACTACCTACTGAATACTAATAGTTTCACTAGATAAACGACCCAAGGGAAATAATTATATTTTCGTGGCAGTGTCTACCCTCAGGTAAATGTGGTGATGCTTGAAGTGAGATATACTGAGGTTTGTTTGAAATAATCCTGGTTTTAATATTACAGACAACTTTTTCATCTTTGTGCATTTCTTTTTCTTCTGTAGAACAGGGAGGCTTTGTAGTCCAGAAGAGGAAACCTTGGGTGCCCTTCTTGTGAGTTAATGAAGGATGTGAAATCACAGCATGAAACTCTCTCCTCCTTTGTTTTCCTGCCTTTTAAAAAGCCTCTCTGAGGGAATTTATGCAAGCAGATGCAGCCTCCTCACAAGCAGTGAGCTGTGGCTTGTTTGACATTCAGAGAACTTGCTCTCAAGCAACTTGGAGAGAGCACAGCTGCTCACCTGCTGTCATGGCTTGAAGAGTTTTTGACAGAATACCTTGGTCATTAGTTGGGGTGGCAGGGTGGTACTGGAAGGAGATACTCTAATGTTGGAAGACCCAGTGGCTACTTGGAAATTAAATTGTTCAGAAAACATTAGAATCGTGTAGTTTAGGGTGGTGAATTGCCATGAAGAAGGACTTGAATTGCTTTGGTACAATCCAGATTTTGCGTTGTGGCTTAACTCCATTTTGAAAGGTGGCATCAAGTTTGGGATAATGGTTTGAATGTTTGTCTGAAAGGAATTCCTTGTAAAAAGTAGGGTGGAAACCACTGCTGCAAGCTTTGAGCACGGTCTTCATGGGTGGATTTATTGTTGGGGTACACTAAAACTAATTATGTTGCAGGGCACAAATATGAAGAGTATGTACTCTACCTGTACAGTATGTATGTATTGTTTTATCAGGTGTGTTATATTGAGCAACAGTCTAATTGGTGCAAAATAAGACAGGCTCTTCTAGAAGCCTGCAAAGGCTTGGAAGAACAAATTCTGCTTGGCAGATTGATAGTACAGCGCAAGCATATTCAGGCAGTGCTTAACAAATGAGAAATGCTTTTCAATAGTTACTTTGTGTCAGATTTTTTAAAACTGTATGTTTATTTCCAGAGCTACTGTTGCTAATTAGAAGTTAAAGTGTTCTCTGCTACTGTTCGCTGGGGGTTGTGATCTCTTGGAAAACATCAATATTGTCCTAACTTGTGCTTTATTTGCTTTACATTGTTTCTTGCAGTGTATTTGAAAGAGTTTCTCACCCACAGAAGATGATTTTTGTTGTTTGTTTTGTTTTTTGGAACACAAGTCACTTTCTTGATGATGTCATCTGTAAAGATGCTGGCAGTACCATTTTGAGATAACTTTGCTGAAGATTTTGAAGCAATTCTACTTTGTTGGAACCATGTCTTTGCATTTCTTAATGCTTCTGGAGCATCCAATTGGAAAGATTTGCTCAACTTTTTAGCCTATTTCTAGAATGGCGCATTGTGCTCCTTTATCCACAGAGGATGTGTTGCTTCCTTTTGCCACGCACAGAGCACCTCTGAGGTGCTGGATCTTTGTGACCACAGCCCTTGTTACTGCTTTTAATGAAAGCAGTATTTTTCTATTTTGTTGCATTGGCATATTCTGTGTTAATAAATCAGAATGCTTTGCAGTCTGCATGTCCTGTAGAATTTAGATTTCCAGTGCTGTGTGACTCTGGAAATAACTGGATCTCTGCTTTGATGTCACAGGTAAAAGGTTGACATCTTGAGACTGATGTTAGTCACGTTAGTGATCTCAGGAGGAATTTTACATGGGATTTTTTGGGGAGTGTAATGGAAATAATAATCTAAAAAGGGTCTATATGTGATCTTAATTTGGCTTTTTTCTGAGACTTGTGCTAAATGCCAGTGTTATAGCCATTTATGGCTTTACAGCCATAAATGATGAATTTATCATACACATATGATGAATTGTGTTTCTGAGGATGCTGTAGATCCATGAGGTTTGGTTGGTATCCTTTTATATGAAAGTATTATGTAAATCATAGTTTCAGTTTTAAATGCTTCCCTGTAGGGGTTTCAGTTGTATTTGAAGCCTCATTGTTAACTCAGGAAACTTGACTTTGCATATTAGAAAATTGTGAGCCTCCCACAGAAGTCCCATTAGTATAAACTTCAACTCCACAGTATCAGCTGTGAAGATGGGTCAGTATAATAATCCATGACTTGTTCTTCTAGACTGAGGCTGACTTTTTTGTGGTATTTAAATAGCAAAGATTAAGTGGGGAGAAAACTCGCACGTGTTAATGTATCACATGAAATTTTTATAACAAAATGCTACTTCTGTGCCATTACTTTAACATATTGGTATAGTGATATTTGAAGCTGTTTCTTCTTGCTAATCTCCTTGCTGTCATTTAAGGCTAGACATAATTACTAGCTAATTTTGAAGTGGTGCAAAGTTATGTTGGTGTTCAGGTGGTGCATTTAGTTGTATTAGTATTACAGTGTTTGCCTCTCTTGGTGGTAAACAAGGTTTGTTGCACATCTTTTGCTGTGGCTGTGGACTGCTAGTGTGAAATTGGGTAATCCCAATAGTCCACAGTCTTAGACACAGCCATGCCACTTTCTGTGACTCACCCCATGATGCTGTGATTGGAGAGGTGTGGGGGCACACCTGTGGAGTCAGCACTGGCCATTGGAGTAAAAAGGTGCAATTAGACTGAGCTAGAGGTCTAGCTGTCAGAGGTAACTGCTGTCAGAATATTTCTGTATCTTTCAATATGACAATTTAATTGCTTGGCTCAACTTTTAAATCCTGTTATAATTGTGAAACAAAATTTGATGCATGGTTTTGAGAATTTGGGAAATAAATGCTAATTACTGTTACTCAAGAAGTGTTTTACAGAGGATTTTTTGTCATAACTACACTAGCATAAAAAAACTTCTTACCTAGCTTGGTTTTGGACATTAAAAATGTAGAAATAGCCTTACTGTCTTCAATGACCTAAGGATAACTATACAAGTTCAAATCAAAGGCTAGCTTACTTTGTCTTGTGAGATGTGGGCCTGTAGTAGTTGCCTGGAAGAGAAGGTAAAAAGCCCAGACAAGCTGGTAAAAATAGAGCATGATACCTGCTCTTAAATCTTTCCAGCTTCTGACAGTCCATAGCTGAGGAGCTACTTGTACAATCAGGGATGTATCCCTATATATTTAACAGTTCAGTGGAACTCCTTCTGTGGCTTATTTAAATAGCTTCCTAATGCTGTTTTGAGCTCTCTTTACCTTCACAGCATCCTATGGCAGCAAATTCCGTGTCTAAATTATGCATTTTATAATAATTTCCTTTTGTTTGTTCAGCTGCTGCAGCTGGTGGCAGTGGGTGCCTTTGTTTTTGTGTCGGATGTTCTCCATGCTATATCTGAGTTCTTATGGCATTAGGGTACTGCACTACATCCCATTTCTTTCCAAGATGAACACATTTAGTTCACTTTTTCCTCATGGGGATACCATTGCATTAATTTAGTTGGTTTAAACAGTTTGCATCTCTGTACCCCTTCTTGTGTTGTAGTATCACAGTGGACCACAGCTGTATTTTGGCTACAGAAATAATAAAGAACTCTGTTTGTCGCCTCTAATTTTCCAATATCATTTTTCTTGGACTTTATGACTTGGCTGATTAATGACCTGAGGTTGTTACCTCATTGTCATCTTTTACCTGTCAGTGTGAATAGTAATTGAGAACTCATTTCTGTACAGGTATAATGATGGTGTTTGGGGTTTTTTTCTATTGTTTTGCCTTGTGGTAGGTTTTGCAATTGTTGGCACTGGATTTTGCCCCTCACTTTAATGTTTGGCTGTTGACAACATTGTATGGTGTCATATAGCTGTTCTGTGAGTTCAAGTTTTGACTAATTAAGATCATTTCATATCCTCCTGAAAGTTCTCTTCATGCCTTTTGTGAAATTGCAGGTACATTGTGTTGAGTAATGTGGTTCCCAAGCTGGATCTTATTGGTCACTTTTGGTACTCCCTTCATGGTGAAACCCAGTTGTTTGTATACAGCTGTTGTTTGTTTCTTCTGTAGCACATCAGAAGCTTCAAGAGGAGTCTCCTAGCTCAAATGACCTTTGTTTACAATAAAACCAATCCTTGGTGTGTTGTGTTTTCAAAGGATATTCAGATGTGATGTATTATCTGAACTGCCTATGTTTGGCTAATTGCTTTAAGATGCACAGAAGCATTTTGGAAAGGCTCCTTCCTTCTACCAAGGCAATGTTAATTCCTTTCTATTTCCCTATTTATGCCAACCTCACCAATTCTGTTTTCTTTTTTCTGTTACATGTTTTAATAATTTACCAGTTTTAGGCATTTGCTTTACTGGTTTATAGAGCTCTGGACCTCTTCCCTTCTTTCCTTCCTTGATCTTTAAAGGCTTGGTTCATGTTTCTGCCTTGTTTCATGTTCCATTCCTCTGCTGCTGAGACTGTGCCAAGTATTATGTTGCTCGCTGTTGTTAAAATTTCAATTTAGTGTCTGAGGTCTTTTACTGACAGGTGTCATGGAGTCCTGGCAAATCACAAAGATGCTGTGCTGGTCACTCACTATTTTGTGAATTCTAGCATCAAGATGAATTATGTTTACAGCAGTGCCTGGGAGAAATGCTGTATTTAAAGGAAATGGAATAGTCTGCCATTTCAAGACTTAACAGAACTTTTTACAAGAAAATGAAGGAATTGAGTCTGTGTGAGGTACAGATAAATTGAGTCTTCTGTCAACAGAAGAGATGAGTATGTGAGATCAATAGGATCTTGGTAACAGGCAGCATGGGGAAAGTGGAAAGGTTATTTTCTATTTCTCTTTGCACAGGAGCTAAGGGTTACTCAGAAAAAACCAAGCAATTGGCAAGGTCATAACAAATGAAAGGAAGTGATTCTTCACCCTGTAGCTAAGTTGTGCAAATGATTTCTGTGGTTTTTGTAGAAGTTGAAATTGCATCATTTACGAAGTGACTATAGAAATCTAAAAAATCCATTGAAGACCTTTAGAAGCAGATAGTCCCTGAGACAAACGGTTGGAAAAAACCTTGAGGAAGTATTACTATGTAATATTTGCTTTTCTCTATTCTTCCTTATTGGCAAATCTGAGATGCAGGTTTTGGGCCTGACTAGGCTGTCACTGATTTTTGAGTGCTTGTCCTAGTTCCACACATGGCGTCCCTAGTTGCTGCTTGGAGGAGTGTGTGGCCCTCTGCTAGAAATTCTTGCTGTGGAGGAGCAGCACTTACATTAGCAAAAGGGCTCACACCAAAGCAGTCTTTGCCAGTCACTGAACTCTTGTAACTTGTAAAGGGACAAGGTAGCATACTTGAGTCTTCCACCAGATTCCAGACTCTTGTGCCTGTGGGCAGACACATTCCTGACCATACAGGGCATCAACCACCACAGGCCTGGTCTCCCCAGCACTGGGTGCCTGCATTCAGGTGATCATTCAGGTGATAGGATGAGGATGTCTCTGTATGGTTACCATTGATCCCATGGTGGCTGAGGCTTGCTGTGTTCAGCAGATGGCTGTAGGAAACCCAGGATGTGCTTTCTGGATCAGGATGCTGGATCAGGGCCCAGGCAGCACTGGTGAGGCAGGGTGTGCTGCCAGTGAGAGGCTGGAGTGGGAACTCTGTTCTGTGAAGGCTGGAGTGGGAATGTTTTGGAGAGGGCACTGAAGTTAAAGCATCTGCAGTGGGGGAGGTGATAAGGCTGGAAGAACCCTGGACTGTGGAGATGAGACTGTTAAGAAGGAATTAAGATAAACTGTTGGGCCTCACTGCTCACAGTATCACCTCTAGCTGCCTTTGTTAGCTTGGCTACCCAAGCCCATCATATAGTGTATCACCTGATGAATCAGACCTATCAAATTCTTGCACTAGCTAATTTCTTGAAGGAAGTTATCTTTATTTCTTTCTGATTGGATTCCTGGGCATTACTATGAATAAGTAGAATTGGTGTGGATTGAATTTTTGTGGTTGCTTGTAACCTGCTAAAGGGCATCTTTTATTAGTTTGGAATGTGGAAATTTTTGTAGATATTCCCATAAATGTTGAGTTTGAATTTCTTACAGAAACTTACTACTGAATGATGCTGGATGATTTGCTGTGGCTGGACTGAAGCTAGGTGTTTGGGGTTTTTTTTTGTTTGTTTGTTTTTATTTTTTGTCCCCCTGGCAGATAGGATATTTCTCTCCCATGCATTGGCTCAGGTGCTGGTATTGTCTGATACTGGACTGGTTTAGCTCATGAAATTTGCAGCAAGCTTTCTGCTTGCTGGATTAGTTTTCTGTGAGTTCACTTTAATGGCCCCCTGAGTGAAAAGTGTATAAGGTGGTGTGAGAGAAGGTCTGGGAGATTTTACTCCTGTAATCTTGCACTGACTTGTGGGCTTGCAGATCCTGAGCAGGAATGGTTTTACCTAGACATGTGCTGCATGTCTCTCCCTGAGGTGTCTGCCTGGTCCTTCAGAGAGATGACTTGTCTGCTGGCCTGGCAGCTGCTGGATGCCCTCACATTACAGGCTGCTGCATTAAATTGGCTTCAGTTTCCTCTCATCCTGGCCAAAGACACTGGGCCCCAGGGCTGCCCAGGCAGCTCCACCAGCCCTGCCACAGCAGGAGGGTTGGTCACTGCAGCAGGTGGTGGTGAGGCTTGTCCCTGCTCCCTGGATAAAGTTCTGTGCCTGATCCTTCAAAATGAGTGTTAATAAATGGTGGCGGATGCTGGACTACATTGTTGCAGGTGCCTGTGAGAGAGGGAGAGATCCAGCCCTAGGATCTCTGCCCTTTTTAAAGATTATTTGTACTGGCTGGAGTCACAATGGTAACCTAGGGATGGAAAAGGGTGTGCTTGGGAGGAGCTTAGCTCAGGCATTTGCATACAGCTTTGTCTTCTTCAATCAGTCTTTAAAGGGAAGTATTGAAATGAATTTACTCTGGTTGAAACCTGAATTGTTGGTTTTGGGGCTTTTTCATTTCTGCTAGCTACTTGAGAGTTACTTATTTTCTGTTTTGTGATTCTAAATTAAATGAAAGTTTCAACAAGCTATATGAAAATTGAGTAAGCCTTTATTCTTAATTTTTGGCACTTTTCACAGTGTATTAAGGAAGCAATTGAGATTTCTGATTAAATTCCTTCTTACCAGAAGCATGTAACATTTCCTTTTCCCTTTTTTTTTCTTTAATTCTTGCATTTCTTTGTTATCTTTATTCCCCTCTCCCACTTTTTTTTAAGATGTGTTTAACCACACTTAGTCAAATTCTGACTGTTATCAGAATATCAATTCATGCTCAGTCTTTCTTCTTTGGCTACTAGTGCATATTTAATGCTACAAGGATTTTCCTGTTTCTTTTGTTAATATGTTTATTTTAAAAAGTATGTGTGCACACAGCAAAAGGAGACTTCCAAGCTGATAAGCAGTGGGGGAGATAAGCACGCTTGAGGTCAGTGGGTCTGTGCTTCTGGCTCGTGCTCTGTCCGTGCTTCCTTCTCCATTGATGCTGAATCCGTGCATCATCTGATCACTTGGCTGCACACATTTGTTCCAGATGAAATGTGAGCATGTGATGGCATTTAAATTGTGGTTGGAGCACGTGGTAGTGTAGTAAAACAGCCAGCAGACTATTTTAGGAGGGAGATGATAACCTCACGTAGTACAAAATCTTTTGCAATAAGATGCCTCCTTTCACCCACCTCCAGCTCTTGCTCTCTGACATGCTCTGGGCATGCCTGTCTCTCTGAACACTGCTGTTCTGAAACAAGACTGTCTCAGCAATCCTACTGTGTGCCTGTGGTACTTGGACTTGCAAATAGAGGTTTGGATTGCAGGTAACAATTTTTTTTTTGGAAGCAGGCTTTCCTAGGTTTTTTTTTTTTTCTCTCAAAAATTTTCATTATATAAATTAAGCTTTTTGCTTCATTGTATAGGCCTCTTTTCATCTCTCCATACAGCATGGCTTTTGAAACTAAGCTGATACTTCTGAAATTAGTTGAGAAATCTTGGCAGAACATGCATCTAGACAGAAGGCATCTGAAATCAGTTGTGGCAAGCCATCCTTCCTGTGTTTTTAGGTAAGAGTATGGAGATGTTCACAGTTCAGCTGATGTGTACTTTTTTTTAATATTTTAGAGAATAAATCTACAATTCAAGTATGCCAGAAGCAGACTCTCCCTTCATAACATTTGAAACCTAATTGAAAGTTTCCTGAATATATCAACTTCCTCCTTCCTGGGAACTGGTTTAATCTGAGCCTTAAAATATTTATTGTGTCACTACTCAGTTCAGCCATTGGGAAAGAGATGATTTCATTCTGAGTGCTTATGTTCATTAACTACTTCCAGACCCTGGCCAGGCCCTTTGGGCATCCTGTTTTGGTAGTCTTAATCACTGTCATTGTTGCCCTCCTGTGATTTTGATTTCCACTGTGACTGACTGATCTATTTCAGGTCAGTTTTCCTTTTCAGTGCTTCCAATACTTTGAGTTAGCATGAAGTGTTGGTCAGGAGTTTGTGCCAGAGACCTTTTTTTAGATTGTTCTTTCATTAAGGGTTTTTCATAGCTTGTTTCTTTTTAACTTATTACTGAGGATAAAAAAGAAAAGTCAGGAAGAAATTGCAAATGTATGAAAATGATGATGCCATCATGTATGTTTCTCCTCTAAAATGGGAACAGCTTACAGATTCTGTTGCAGTAACTTTACTTGAAAGTTTGACATTCATCTATGGATTGTGGAGAAGGTAGGACACCTATCTGTGAGCTAGTACTAGTACTGCAGTGCACGATAGATGTGCTCTAAATTGAAACTCAGGAAGGCATCGTGTCAGTGTTGAATGAGGTTGGTGAAAGGATAAGTGCCCAACAGAGTCTGAAGTAGCAAAAGCTGTGGAATGAAGGAGTAGCTTCCCAAAATCATAACCTAATGCTATGATTTAAAAAGCAGTGCAGCCACTCAAGGGACCAGCTACTCCCCTTGCTTGCAGTTGTTCATGTCTAAGAGGGATTGTGGTCTTGAGAAGGTGCCCAGTTGATAGTGCTACAGACATCACATGGACTTGGAAGACCAAAATCTGCCAGATCTTCTGGTTTTTTGTAATTGCAAATTATTGACAAACATACTCAGATTACCAGCTCTGGCTTGTAGGCAGCCCTAAGAACTGACTTCACAGGCTTTCTCATGTGTCATTGATCTTTAATGGACTATTCATGTAAGAGGGCACTGGTTTCATGAAATAGATGTGTCTGCTCTCAGAATCAACATCACAGTCCTGGAGTAGTTGTAAGCTTTGTTCTTGTGATAGGTAGGGTTGAGGGGAGAGTAGTAAAACCTAGAAGCTACTTTCCTTCTCTACAGTCCATTTCATTTGGGAAAATCCTTTACCTCGCTCGTGTGGTTTTCTTCAAGAAAATAACTTTTTAACCATGTTCTTGTTTATAAGATGTACTGGTAGTATCTGCCTTGTGCAGTTAGTAGTGAAAATTAGGTTTCACCATTTTTATCACTGACTGCTTACTCTGCTTGATAGCAGAGCTGTCTGTATTTCCAAATGTGTACTTGTTTTTTCTTTTTCTCAATGCTGTGTGTCTTCTTACTTGAACACAGTATTCCCTTTGCATTTTGGCCTGCATTTCCACTTCTGTGTTTCCTGATTTATTTTAGGAGACTAGCTTACATGGTTGTTTGTGTATACCAGGAAGAGATGGGTTTTGCTGGCTGAATAACCTGAATTTCTCAGGGTAGATTTCTGGCCAATTTTCCTGTTGAGGTGCCTCTCTTCATTGGCACTAGAAGGTGCTTATGCAATTGCTGTTTCAGCCAAGCATGTAGGTGTAGCCTGTTACATTGGCAAGATCTGAGACGTCTCAGCTTCAGTGTCCCGATCAAATTTTCTTTGGTAATTTAATTCCAACAACTTTTATTTCTGCCTGTAGTTCCAGGAGTGTGAGCTTCCTTAAGCCACGTTACTCGATTATGTATTAATACTGTGTGCTACTGAATGTCTTTCTCTATGTCAGCTGAGATTATCACTTTGTGGTATCATCTATAAACCAAAACCTACAAAGCAATTTGAAAATATTTTAGGATGAAGGTAATAAATGTAGTTTTTGTTTTGCTGTGCAGGTAGAAATTTGGAATAGGCTTGTTCTTATGTTTTCTTGCTTACAGAAGTGGAGACAGTGCTTATCTTTCTATTTATGCTTTGTAAATTACATCTTGCTTTGCTACTACTAGCAAAGTAGTTGGTGTTTGTGCTCAAAAATTCTATGATGTCTTACAAAAGAATTCATTTGAGGATACTAACTTGCAGTGTTACATTCTAAAAACAGATTTGGAAAGCTTAAGAAATTGTACAGTTCTTCTCCAAAAGGAAATGTAGCATTTCTTTGTGTTTCTTTTTTTAAAATTATATTTTTACTCATGTTGATGAAAATTAGGTTGCGTATGTGAGTTTACTTTGAAGCACTTTCATAGGTAAAATGTTGTTTAGTATTTGGAATGAATGCTCTGTAGAATCCTTAGTGCTTTGATGTGTCTGGGTTTGGGCAAAAATTCTTGGAGCTGGAAAGCTTTATGATTCTAAAACAGGTTTTTTAACCTTTGTCCTCTTTGGATTTGTGTTTTAAATGTGTATCTGGATGCATGCACACACAGAAGTGCACACAGGCACTACAAACTTCCATATACATTTTTACAGCTGGTTCTGCTTGTTTTTGTAGGTAACATGTTATGTCTTAAAAGCATTACTAGTTGCAGGAATTAAAGCTTTCTAGGTGATGTGGTGTTTTAGTGCAGTTAGGTTTTTACTTTTGGGGAACAGGTTTATATGAGCAGCAAAATTTATTCCAGACCACCTCTTAAGTTTTATTTATTCTTTACCACTGCTGTTTCTCTTGTGAAATGTTACCAAATGGCACAGAAATAATGTACTGCAGGTCTGTTCTTCCAGTTATTTTCAAACCTTTCCTTTTATCTTACTCTTAATTTTTGAAAGAACTCATTTTTTAAGCTTTCTTTTGTGCTGTATAATGCTACATTTGGGCAACAGTATGCCTCATAGGGATTTCCAGAACATTTGTAATCATCTATTCTCCCCTCACCCCTTCCTTTCCTCTCAGTTGTCATAGCTCCCTGCTTTTCTTATCTCTCCTTTTACTGCTGCAGCTTTCAGATGATAATGCACAGCTCGAGCAGCAGCTGCTGCATAATAGCTGCAGCACTGCTTAGAACTGACCTAATGTGAGAATAAATGAACAAATCTGTGATTTGCTTGTGGGCTTACCTACAGGATCTTTTTTTCGGCTTGGTTTTATTAGACGTCATCACTGGAAGGTGAACTGTGGAGGGCCTCCGTGGCATCCTCTTTCCAGCTGCTCCAAGGATTGTGCCACACTGGGGATGTTGGCACAACAAAGGAAGGTGTTGGGATTCTGGATTCCTAGTGCTTTTTGCAATCACCTGTTTCTAAACACGAGTTGCTTTTTTTTTTTTTGTCCCTACCACTTCTTTATTCATGCTCCCGTGGCCGAGAGCACTGCAATGTGTGCAGTAGGAACAGGTGGAGGGACACGTTGTCGTGTCACGCTGTGCTTTGTCAAGCCACTCTGCTCATTTCCTTTCATCTCCTCCAGGGGAGCGAGCCAATGTTCTCCTAATCTTTTGCTCGAGGGGCCCGAGGCTGCAAAAGCGAGCTGGAAAGTGTCCTGCTGGTTTAGTACACACAGCCCAGGGCTTCCAGCTTATTTTGGGGCTGGCTGGTGAGGGTAGCAGCAGCTGCCCTATCTGTGCTGCACAGATGCCGGGGCTGCTCCTCAGCTGCTGCAGTTGGTGATGCAGGACTGTAAAGACAGCTGTCACCTATTTTTGTCAGATGATTTAAGTGTTAATACTCACTCACTTGTAAAACTGTACCTGTGAGTATTCAAGGCAGTAGTTTAGCAAGGAAAAATGTGTCTATTTAACTCTCAACCAGTTATATGGACTTTTCTTGCTATGACTGTTAGATACAACCTTACTGATGCTCTGCTGGTTTAAGGATACAAGCAAGTTAAGGTTTGTAGAAGACATATTTGAAGAAAGTGTCAGAAGAAAGCTTGGCTGAACTACCCCCAATTTTTTTTTCCTGTCTCCAGTTGTAGACTTTGCCTTATCAGGTGAAGTACCTTTATTTTAAAAATACTTCCTCCATAACTGGATTCTGACTTTAAGGTCTAGAAGGGGGAAATAAAGTAGTATGAAGGTTACATGAGGCCTTAAAACTGACTGATTTGAAGAAAAGGATCTCGCTGCAGGCTTACTGCATGCTGTAGTCTGCTCTCTCCAGATATATTTTCAGGTTTTTCTCATTTCCTTTTTCTTTCATCAAGCTCTCTGGTAGTGTTTTTTCCTTTCAGTAGGTACTGGTTGTTGCAGGGACATGAGGGATAAGCATTGTTATGTTAGTTTTATTTCCTTATTGCTATTAGATGAGAAACACTGAACAGAAGTCTCCATCCACTGGGGTTTAGTGGTTTAGATGACTTAAAATGGGCCTAATAATACATTCAGGTGGTTTTGAATGTTATGAGGTTTAAGCAGATCCATGCAGAGTTTAATCCTATTTAAAATCAGAGGGTAAATCTGATAGTTGAACAGGCAGTATGTGGATGAAATGAATCTCTAAAGCATTTTGTTTGGTGTTGAAGAAATGTCAGTGATGGAAAAGTGAAAATGGCTGTCATGAAGTGAGTTTAAAAACTGGCTTATTAATAAACTTCATTATAATTCCAAATGGAGAATGACTATCCAGTGTATATCTTGCTGTAGGGGTTTTGCTGCCGTTGCTGCTCAACCACATTATGTAACATTTCATTAATGACCTGGAAGAGGTCATAAAATTGTTATCAATAAAGTATGTAGCCAGTTGAAATCTGGGGTCAGAAAATGCATAGATAGTTGTGGGAAGCTTGTGTTTGGAATTAGTGAGGTGTGTGGAAAGGGAAGCCAGGGTCTGTGGGTGGGGGCAGGCAACTGGCAGGCCTTGGCAGTCAGTGACCAAAAGTGCCAGAGTGCTCTAGAGTGTTATTGGTAGTGTTGTTCATAGGTCACTGCTAGCCTGATCTGGTCTGCCTTTAGAGCATGGTGTCCATCTGGGGTGTTGCTGTGGTGCAGCCCCAGGCAGCTGCCCTCTCACTCTGCCCTGGCAGGGTGGGGGAGAGATTCAGAAGGGTGGCAGTGAGAGAGGGAGCTCCCCAGTTCAGGTACAGGCAGTGCAATGGGTGCAGCTGAAGCTGTGCATGCCAGCAAAGCAGAACAAGGAGTGAATCCATTCATTCCCATGAGCAGGCAGATGGATGTTCAGCTATCTCCAGGAAAGCCAGGCTGCATTGCTCCTGGTGGTGACTTAGGAAGACAAACACCATCACTCTGAGCATCACCCCATTCTCCTCCTCTCATCTTAATGCTTATGTAAGGCATATGTGCATGTGGGCAATTCTGTGGTATTTAAAAACAAAGGTATAGTTAAATAGTTGGTTCAAAAGATTTGGCTTAATTTGGTCCTCATCTGATCTATGATGGTTTTATTCTTATATTCCTACTAATGTTTAATCTGACTCTTGGTGGAAAGTAAGGATTGAATGAACAAGAGGGTGAATTTCATCAGAGGTAGAGTCTCTACAGAGTTATACATTTTGTTTGCCTGGAAGTCGAGGACATATTGGAAATATTTTTTTCCATAAAGCTTTAATATCTATATATACCTGTTGAATACAAAAGACAAATCTTACTATTTGCAAAGTAATACCTTTCTAAGTGTTTGTGTTTTTAGATTTACAGAGCTGTAAGGATGTGCAGCTTTTAATTCATGTTGTGCTTCTGCTGTGATTAGAAAAGTGGGTTATGCCAGTATTATAGAAGTAATTTGGTATGCAGACCTTACTATTTCGTAATATATTGTGCTATAAAAATAGTTTGGCTTGATATTTGGATCTCAAAATTCAGCTGTGATTTCTGCAATTGAAGAATTGGAAGTGCTGTATGGTGGAGGGGGGTTGTTTGTCATCCAGTGTCACTGAATGAGAAGTTCCTCTTTTTAACATCAAGATAAATTTTAAATAAATTGGCTGATTTGTCCATAATTTCCCAAATAAAGATTACAGGCCACATGCAGGTCAGACTTCTCTTGAAAACCTGGAGTAGATCGTTTTCTCTGGCTTCTTGATTTTCTTCCTCTGGGAAAATTTTCAGATATATTGTGAAATGAACAAACCTCCACTAAGAAGGGAGAAGGGTGTAAGTGGTTAGCAGGAGGGTTTTTTGTTTGTTTGCTGTTTTGTTTTGGTGGGGTCTTTTGGTTTATTTGGATTTTGGTTGTGGGTTTTTTTTTTTTTGGTGGGTTGTGTATTTGATTTTTGGTTGGTATTTTTTGGGTTTGGTTGGTATTTTTTGGGGTTTTTTTTTTGAGATACGGGTTTTATAATCAAGAAATAGCCTTAAAACTTTAGAACACTTTTGTTACTTCCCTCACCTTTTACTTCTCTAGGTTAGTTATTTCTTAAACATTTGTTATGTTGGGAGAAGATCCCTCTGGAGGGTGCCATGTCCCCTCCCCCTTTATTGTAGGCTGCTGCTGAACATGCTGGCCATGAGCTGCTGGGGGTGGCTTCCTGTCAGAATTGCTTCATGTAAAATCACAAGGAAGCAAATGTTTCTTGCATCCTCCCATTGTGTTGTTTCCTGTGGAGCAGACTGGATGCATGTCCTGGATACAGGTTTTTTATGGCACTATACGTGTTGGGATGATCCAATCAAATTGTTCTTGGTATCCCCTATAGTCTGAGCGTAGCAGGAAAAAGGCTTCCTCTCAACCTTTTGTTCTCAAGTTAGCCTGACTGTGGAGAGCTCTTGGCTCTACCAGAATCCAGAATGAAGGTGAGCTTAAAATGGATTTAGGGTTGGGTTGTTTTAAGGTTTTATAAGTTTAAGCTATAATTTTTAAGCTTTTTTTAAAATGTTCTCCTTCTTAGTTATTTTCTTTCTCTCTTGTTGTCCCTTCCTGATCCAGTTCTGGTTTCTGCATGAGCACCTGTCTCGTGTGTTTAATTTTTTTAGGATCAGGGCTAGGCTTTTGTGATTCTGCTCACACTTCAAGTTTACTTACACTTCAAATTTGTTTAAAAACTACCACAAGAACTGTGTAGTAATAATGGAAATTTCACACTCCTAATACTTTCTTGTTCCATAGCAGCTTAATTTTTTTCCCCAATTTGAGCAGTGGTTAAGCTGATCTCCAGCCTGGTTTTGACTTTATAAATTATGCTGTTAATAAAATCTATCATGTCTGTTTGTTAAATCAGATTATTTTTTCTCCTTAATGCCTTTTTTGTGTACTTAGTCTTTTAATATTCCTTGTGTTTGAGGAAAAGCCTTACAAAATTCACATCTAGGCAATTCCCTAGTGTCTCTCCTTACTCCTTACAGCTTCAAATAACTAAGAGAAGTCTCTTGAAATTATCTGTAGTTCAGTGAAACTTGTTGAAGTAGTTATATGGCTTAATTTATGTGAGCAGTAACTGCTTGGAGTATACTGTTGTGTGGTTCTGCTTGATGCTGTGTGTGTAGTGTGGCATTGCTTTTCTGAGCTGTGTAAATGCTCCTCAAGCTTGAGGGATGTTGGCACCTGTACAGCCCAGCTAGAACTGCTGCTTTCTGGGACCAGAGGTGATCCTCAGTCTGAGGGGGGAGAAATGAGCATGTGAATGTTTGCAAGTACCTCAAAGAGTGTGGATGCATTGGGAGTTGTTTTTTTTTTACTGACTAGCATGGTCATTAAATGTTTCCTAAATCTGTTCTACCTTTCCTGTGATATTACACCACCAGTCAGAACTGGTCTGGCAGCCCCTTCTGTGGTTACTTTCACAGCTTTTGTTAACACTTTTGCTTCTCTTGGGTTAAACTAGCCTTTCTTTGTTCCTTTCTCGCTTCTCCCCTGGGATTATGAGTTTTTCCTCTCCTGTCTGTGAAGGCTGTTTTCTGGGGTAAGGACTTTCTGATAGTGTCTGTGGGATGGGTCTGTTGTCAGAAAAGTGAACTGGGTTTTGTTGACTTTTTAGATAAAAACTGCTTCATTGCAGAAAACTAAATATCTTTCTGTTTCTTAAATCAATTGGAAGAACTGCAGCAGCTGTCTTTTATTGTCAGCTTTCTAGTCTTGTACAAAGGAGTACTGTGAGTTCTTTCAACCTATGCAGAATCTATTGCAAGAGCTATTTTCATGAGACTTTGGATGAGTGTTTCCATTACCTCAGGCAAATATGGGTTTGTGGGGTTTTTTCCTTTTATAAAAAAATGTCCTCTTTTCCCCAAAAAATCCAGATGTTTAATGTCATCACTCAGTGCTTGAAAGTTGCTGGAGTGTTTTCTGCAAGATAATTCAAGGTTTGGATTGCCTTACCACAGTTAAAAAATAAAATTAAAATTAACCTCTCCTTTCATCTGTCCTCTTCCCAAACCTCATCCTTGATCTAACCTGTCCAGCAATTTAATTTTTTTTAAACTTCATTAATGTTCAGGAATGCTGCTTTCCTCTGTGTCTTGTAAAGAGATAGCATGTAGGTTGTAGTACTTCTTAAAGTATTTGTAGTTATTTTCAAAGTACATGGTGAAAAATCAGGTGCAATGCCTGTGCACTGCTACAGAAAGAGTATGCCAAGAGTAGTGGTACCCAGTAACTTTTTTTTTGGCCAAAATGTCTTAGGAAAACTTCTGATACTTGTTTTATTCAACATTCTTGTAACTTAAATGGTACTTGATATTTTTACTTTCTCAGTTCTTCAGTTTTTTTCAAATGCAGCTCTTGCTATATTATCTTTCTACTTAAAAGTGTCGTAGTTTGTTGGGGTTTTAAATTTTTTTTTAAGGAGAAACCCCTCCCCCCCACCCCCTGTTTTACTGGCTCATAATAACCACTAAAAGACTGATACTTTGATCATGTAATAGCTTCTACGGTTGTGGTTTGTATGTACAAGATTAAAGGCTTGTTTCTATGACCTAACTACTTATTTTTTGGTTCTTTTTCAGACTTTTGATGCAAATGACCTGTATCAGGGACAGAATTTCAGCAAAGTTCTTAGCTCTCTTGTGGCTTTAAATAAGGTGACTGCAGGTAAGTAGACTGCTCTGTCTTGTGCTGGCTTTCTGCTATTTACACCTTGCATCAGTGTATATTTCACAATACCTGTGTTGTGCCCATGAGGTGAATATATGCAGCATTTTAAATGAGCTTTTGTTGAAGTTCATGTTTTTAAAACTTTGCAGTGGCTCTGGGTACTCTAGTCATGTCTTCTGCAGAAGGAAGCTTTGTGGTAGAGCTAAGGCTAAGCCTTTAAGCTGGTAAGCAATTTAGAAAAAATGTGTTTTTCAGAAAGGCCTGGTTTTTAGGTTGTTTTTCTTTTATTTCCTCCTAAGTTTGAACTGCTAAAGTTGACTTTTGCTGCATTCTGTTATTCTCTGTTTGAACAGTTTAGCAACATTTTTGCCCTCCCCAGCCTACATTTCCCGGTGCTATCCTTTGTTGCCAATAACAAAAGGATATCCAATGTCTTTGATCCCTTAAGCCACATATTTCATTCATTTACCAGCTAGAAGTCATGAACCACTCAACTCAGGTTCTTTAGTGGGAGGGGAGAGAGCTGTATAAATAGCAGACAGGTGAGAGGTGTCCATCCATCATTGCAGGGTGAGGCTGTGCTAAATTATGCCAGCTGGACCCTGAGACAGTCAAGAACTGTTGACATTGGCCCCTTTGGTTTCTTCCTGTTCCACTATCAGCAGCAAGTTTCAGTACTGGTTATCAGGTCAGAGTCTGAGAGAGACTCTAAAACTGAACCATGTGTGTCAGTTTTTGTGAGGAAGAAAAGGAAGGTGATAGAAAAGTCAGTGATGCATAAGTGTTACTTCATTTAATACTAATGAGATAAGTATCTTGTCCCTTTTATAATCTCTGGTCTGTTCCATGAGGGACTTTGTAGTTTTGGTGGCTTATTTTTTTTTCCTTGCATTAGAAAGCACCCCTTAAAATTAAGTTTTGCAACCAAATCTTAGTCTTAATGAATGGGCATGGAGTAATACCATTGACTTCTTTGAAGCTCTTTAGACCAGTTGGAGATACTGCCTCTCATCTCAAGTGTAAGTGCAAATGCAAACCAGTGCAGAACATCTTTAAAACTGCTGCACACTGGCCATTGCTGCCTTTGCCATCGTTCAAGTGGAGAAGTGTGGCTGTTTTGTCCAGATGTCTGTGGATTGAGGCCTATGTCAAAGAGCCACAACTCCAGCTGGTTAGAAGAGACCTGGGCTGATCCCTTTCACGGTGGGGGCATGTGGTGGTGGTATGGAAACCAAAAATCAAAACCACATGCAAACTCTGGTGGTGTCTCATTCCTAGGAGCAAGCATAAACCTTCTTGTTCTTCCAAACAATTTTCATTAACTAGGGAATTGTGTAGCAGGCATTTTAGACTTTATCTCTCTAGTATTAGAAGATGGATTTCAGATCCCCATGTGGATCTGCAAGAATTTCAGGCATACACAGGTTCTTCTGAGATAGGCCTTCCTACAATATGAGGAATGTGAGTAATGGGCATGATTACTGATGGTTACTTCTGTGGGCTTTCACTTCATCAAAGTATCAGTCTCTGGAGGGTTGGGATCAAGGAAGGAGGCTGCAGCCAGCACTGAACCTGGCTCTTGGGAGCTGCTTTTGGTGCAGCCCCTGGCTGGCTGTGGCTCACTAAGCCACAGGACACATTCCCCCTAGTTGGCTGGCAACATCCCATCCTGGGGAGGTGCCAGCCCAGTGTTCAGGGCTGGAGCTGCCCTGGTGCCCCCAGCTGCCCCACTCCTGGCTGGGATGGTGGGATGAGTCCTGTCCTGCTGTTCCCTCAGTGCTTCCCAGCCCACAAGGGACCCCAGCAGCCCCTGATGGCACACAGCCCTTCAGGTGAACATATCACATGGGTGTGCTTCTCAGAGGAGAGACAAATGGAAGAGGGGAAATGTTTTGGGAGAGTGTTGTTTACTTGAGAAGCAGCATTTTCCTTTCTTCTATTCCTACTCCTCCCTCCAAAGAAGAAAAAATAGCTTAGTTGGCAAAAAAAAAAAAAAAAAAAAAAAAGGGAAAGAGAAAAGGAAGTGAAAAAAAAAAAAAAGGGATGAGGCAAAGGAATGTAGAAAAAAAGACAGTGGAAGGAATGTTTTAATTGAGAAGGAGATGGGGGGCTGTAGGAAGAGCTGAGAAACAGATGTGGCTGGCTTCACTTCAAGCAAGTTTTATGCAGTCAAAATTCTTGGCTACTAGCTAAAATGATGCTGGTTAATTACCTTTAAATAGACTGGTTGTGAGTAGGAATAGAGAAATACAACCCTAACCCTCCTCTCTCTAAACAGGCCAAGTTGTTTTCTTGTCTGTGTGGGGAAGAAATTGTCTATGTCTCAAGATTTTAGATTATTTATTGCTATCATTTTTTAAATCTTGAATTTCTGAATAACTGCAGATACATCAAATCTGCTTTAAGCATGTGAATTTTACAGAGATAAGCAGAAGTTACAGATGCAGGTTGTTAAAATTCTAATATTTACTTTTTTTCCCCACCCTCTTACAGACATTGGGCTGGGCAGTGACTCTGTATGTGCACGTCCCTCATCTCATCGGATAAAATCCTTTGATTCTTTGGGATCCCAGTCTTCACACAGTAGAACTTCAAAACTCTTTCAGGGACAGTATCGGAGTTTGGTAAGTTCTGGAAGAATGAAATATGCTGTGGTATGGTATTTTTTACCCCCCATTTCTTTTCCCCCTTTTTTTTTTTAATGAGCTTTTAAAGTAAATTATAGTGCAGCAAAGTAACTGTTTCTTCTCTTTCAGTTCTATATTTTTAGGCTGTGAGTTTGTTTTTGCAGCTTTTTATGTGATGTTTCAAAATACATGCAGCTTTTTGTGAACTTCAGACTATTTTTTTCCTCCTATTTCCTTCCTATTTTTTTTTGAGTGCTCCATGTTGTCTGCATAGACAGTATCTTCCTGGATTTATGTTTTTCTTCTCAGTGTAAGGACTTGCTTTTCCAAAGACAAAAATTTCATTTTCTCTGAGTTTAGGGGTGATGATTGAAGATTATTCCAACCTCTGTGAAGGTGATACTTCTAGTTTTGACAGTAGTGGTAGTTGTTCCTGTTTTCTGTTATTTTTCAAGGTTGATCCTTCAACCTGCCTTTGAGAAACTGAGTTGTATGGGACATTGTTTTATAGTACAGCTGATTTCAGGGTTGCATACCTCATGGAAATTGTGATAAATCCGACTTTTAGTCACTGAAGGTTTGCAAGGAGGGTTCAGATCCCTCATGAAAGCTGCTTTATCCGTGGCTTTCTTAGGTGTGGTGTAATGTGTTTTATCTGGTAGCAGAGCCTGTGGAAGTTTTTGCCCTAGGCCACTAATTTGAGCTCCTGTTCTGCTGTTCACAGCCCACTCAGTTTTGCAGATGCAGCAGTTGGTGGGACTGGCTGTTAGCTGGATCACTGAAATAATTAGAGTTTTCAGTGTTTCTGTCACTTTGGTGATCTGAATTGCTCTGTGCGATGCTAGAGCAGAGAAGTGCAAGAAGGAGGGAAAGAGCTAGTGGCCAAACCCAGGAAATTCCTAGTTTGGTTTTGTTGGTGTAGATGATCTGCTTGGAACCGTTCTCACCTAGTTTGTACTCATTTCCTCGGCTGGAAAGCTGTACTGGCAGAGCACAGGGTTTGTAGTTGATCTCACTGTGCAATGTTTCTGCTTATTTTGTGGCTTTTTACCGTTTACTGAATCAAAACATTCTCTCTTGTTGAGCAGAGAGGATGAAAGCACCTAATGTACAAGCAGAGGACAAAGGCAGAGGCACTTGTTTGAAAATGTGCCGATCTAATTGTCAAACAGACTTAGACTATCTTGGGACTCTCTGCATGTTTTCAAAGTTGTGTTTGCCCTCGTTTTCCTGTAATTTCTCAGCTGCTAGCTCTGATGAAAGTCATATTGAGTTGGGATACATTAACGTGATTGCTGGCATTATGAATTAAGCTGACATGTAAGATCCTAGTGACAACATGCAGTCTTTTCATCACCTCAGCTATATAGGCAACATGTAGGTGAAATTCTTCTACCTGGATAGCTGACTAGGACTGCTTACACAGTCATTTTCTCACTAAGCTATGTTTTTAGCTGTACAGATATTGATTCTTGGTTATCATAGAGGCAATATGATTTGTAGTGCTATTCTCTATTACTATGCAATGTTTTTAAAGTTGTCCAAGTATTGCACTTTTTTAGCATAAAGGTTTGCTCAAATTCTCATGAAATGCTTGAATGGTGCAGATACCCAAAATTGACATCCAAGGACAAAATGCTAAATTTGAAGATCATTAATTCGAAAGACTAATTAGTTCTAAGAACATGCAGATGTTAGGACAGAGTGATAATCTGCTTCACATCCATGGTAAGGGATGAGCATGCATACACAGTGTACATGGACAGCTGCAAGTCTGACTGCTGCAGGCTTCCAGCTTTGCTAGCCTTGAGAGAAATTATTTGGGAGTACTTATTCAAGGTAAGTTGCATAACTCTTTAGTAGGTTTTATGAAAGAGCACTCCTTCTTTGGCAGGCCATGGAGACTTGTACCTTCTGCTGTGGAAGCCACTAACCTGATCTGTTACTGGAAAAAAGAAAAGGAAAAGGTTTTGAGCTGCAAACTCTTGATACATCCAAAATTAAATTAAACCAAACTCAGTTTCTCCCTCCTTGCAGCACAGAGAATTTTAGGAAAACACTCTCTAATGTAAGGCCTTTGTTTTTTTGTAGTTGTCCAAGACAGTTTCAATTTATGCTAGTTATAGAAAATGTGTATGTTTTCTTTATTTTTTTTGTGAGAGCAAGAATTAGTCTCATTTTAGCTGTTAACCCCTTCTGATTTGGAGGGGCTGTAATAAGTAAAATATATACTCCCATGGCTGATAAAAATCTAGATTAAAAATGACAGAGATACTGGAAGTGCCAAATCCCTCCTTATAAAGGCATTTGAGAAAAAATGTGTGGGGACTGTTGTGTGTGGAGGAAAGGCTATTTCCATTTTATGGACATTTCTGTTTTGCTCATGGAAATATTGTTTAAGTCTCTAATGATCATTTTATTCTGTTTTCTCTTACTAGGACATGACAGATAACGGCAACCATCAGTTGGTGGTGAGAGCCAAATTTAATTTTCAACAGACAAATGAAGATGAACTTTCTTTTTCAAAAGGTGATATTATTCATGTTACAAGAGTGGAAGAAGGAGGCTGGTGGGAAGGAACTCTGAATGGAAAAACAGGGTGGTTTCCAAGTAACTACGTACGAGAAATTAAATCAAATGGTGAGTTTTGAAGGAGAGAGGATATTTGCAGAAATTCTTGCTTTTGGTAGAGATTGATGGTTGGTTGATTCATTAAAAGAGATTTTATTTACTGAACATCATTCACAGCAATGATTAATGCTCAGGAGCTTGTACTTCTCCACCCCAGGTCACTGTATAGAGTGGCTTCTGAATTAGCAGTAAGCGTGCAGAAAACTCTCCATTCTGTTTGCTTGTCTGTCACATTTGGGCTGCTCTCACTTCCTTGGTCTGAATTCCTAGAATATGGGATTTTTTCTCAGATGCTGACAGACCTCGAATTGGTGCTTTTGGTTTAAATAGTGAGAGATTTCCTACAAAAAAAAGAAAAAAAACAAGAAAAAAACCCCAAACCTAACAAAGATTTACTCAATACTTCCTATTACTTAGAAGTAAACAACTGCAGGAAGGAAACCCAATTCTATCAAAATCTACTTTTGAAAGCTAATGTATTTGTGATTTTTCATTTTCTTTCTTGTTCATGTGCCTTCAGCTTTTCTTCATACAGGCTTCATCCTTCTGCTGAAGTTTTATTTTGAAGTTTATACAGTCAAAGTGCCTTCTGTATATGTCATCTGAATATCAGAAGTAACATTCCTTTTTAATCCACTAGGACATTGCTGTGGGTGACATAATTTCTCTGTCTCCTTTATTTCCTTTTTTTACCCCATGTCTTGGCTTATTTTCAGAGATTAGGGATAAGCCTGGTAGGATAAAATTACCCAGGGTCTCTGAAAGGCTTTACCACTGTTTCCTGTGTTACAGCTCCAGTAAAAACACACATCTTTTGGGGCCGTGCTAAAGTCTTTGGCATGGCTTTTTTTTTCTTCCTCACCATTATGAGGCAGCTATTCAGATACCTGATTGCAGCGAGGTTGTGGGAGCAAAAGTCCATTTTAAAACTTACCTTTTCTCCTTTGGTTGCATCCTCTTATTTTCTTCTTTGATTTAATATCTCCAGTCTGCTGCTGCAAAATGCTAGCCTTAGATCTGCAGCTTCATTGTCCTTTTCAACCAGCTTCTCCCAGACATAGTCACAATGTAAGACTTGTCTTTAATGTTCTTTAGAGATCTTGCAGATGCAGCTTATCCTGGGAAACAATTATTGAAGCCTGGTTTTGGTTGGTAGTGTTTTAGCATCAGCTGTGATGACCCTCTTGTCTCATTGTTATTCATTTAAATCATTGCTGCAGAGATTTTTGTTTGGATTTCATCAGTTTTGACCTATTCCGACTCCTGGAACCCTGGGTAGGCAATTAAACTTCAGAACAAAAATGCTTTGACAGTGAACATGCAAGAACCAGAAGATGCCAGTAACTGGAATTAAGTGGTTCTTGTTTTATTAAGAATGCTGTGCTTGGATGAAGTAAGTAGGAAGAGACAAGCTGTAGTGCCAAGTGCAGTCTGATACTTGTGACTCCTTGCAACCCTATCTGATCCCTAGGGCTGACATGGTTTTTACTTTCACTTCTTGCCCTCAGAAGAAAGTTCTCCCAAGTCCTTTTCCCTCCACTTTATAGGTGTAGTCTCTCTGCCACAACAGTTTATCCCTTCTGGCTTCTGCAAGACTTCTTGCATTTTTGGACTGCTGTCTCCTATGTTCAGTTTCTTCTGTGGAAGTTTCTTCTGTTTGTCCCCATGCTTTTCTCTTCTCAGGAAGCTTAGTTCATTGAGTATTACAAAATTGAAATGGCTGAGCTGTAGCTCACTAGCTTTCTCTGTTTTCCTCCTCCATTTTAAAATTACTGTGTTTGGCTTTTTCCAGTACTTTATGAAACTTCACTTGTCTTCTCTGGCTTCATATGTGGATATAGCTAGTTCTCTTACTATCAAATCAGCACAGCAGGTACTGTGTAATTTATCAAAATAGTAATTTTAACCTGCTTTTATGCATTTGTAGGTATATGTTTGACTTGTCTGAAGTTGATTTTTTTATGAGGAGGATGGGGGGTAGTAGAAAGGAAGCATGACATACCAAGTGCCTCTTAGTGTGTTAGTAACTGTGGAGTTGCAGATTAGCTTTACCCCTTCCTGTATGTATGCATGCTGTGGAATGCTTTGGTGCTACTACCCTCATGACCATGTTAGTTGTATTTTAAATGGTGTCCTGACTTCTGCTGCTTACTTTTGCTTCTTTTTGTGTGTTTGTGGTCAGTGTATATATTTGTGATATTTGCTCCATGTCAGTTTGCATCCACTTTTTCTGTTCTTTCTTTGACATACCACTAACTTTTAAAGGAATTATGATTCTTGTGAGCCTATTCTTCTTATGTTGTTACTAGTGGGACTTCTTTTTTTATCCATATTTTTAAGTTTACTGAATTCTTCTTACTTGAAGTCCATTGTTGTATTTTTGCTGCTCTGTTTCTTTTATTTTATTGGTTGTTTCCATGAAACTTGTTATGAGTATTTCTAGTCTCAGCTAAGTTTTGCTTTATGGATATTGTTGAAGATCCTAGAGAGAGGGCTTTTCTGGAGTTCTCCTCCCTTCTGTATCCAAATGCATTGTCACTGTGTCCTACTGCTGGACTTCCTTTGTTTTGCTATCCTTGTTGAAACAAGGATATAAAGCTGTTACAATGCTCTGAAGTTGTTTGAATAGGTGGGTGTTCATGAGAAGCTTCATCTAAGTTATATGTAATTTCTGTTGCCTTCCTGTGTCCCTGCTCTTCTTAGTTTGTCTTTATTAGGAGAGTTGGCATTTCTCGAGCTGATAATCTTACGCTGTCCATTTTTCTTTACTTCCTAGTAACTATATATACACCTCACTTCAGGATTTTCCTAATTCCCAAGAATTTTAAGTGCCTTTATGCCTTAAGCATGACATTGAAATATAAAAGTGCTCTTTTTTGCCTTACGTATTTTAAAAGTGGTTAGGAGAACTTGCAGCTTTGCTAGCTCAAATTCAAAATGTGTTTTCTATCAGTGTTACAATAGATTGATTTAAAAAAATATCAAGATAGGATTGTTGAAATATATGTGCTTGATTAAGATCTCTGAAAAAAATGTTCATCCTGGACATCTCATTTGTTTTCAACATACTCTGTAAAATGGTCTGGCATTGGCAGTATGACTCTATGTTTCTTTCTTCTCTGAAATGTAGCTGAAAATACTGTAAATACTTAACAATTCTGTGTAGGATGATGCATTCTATGGAGAGCTCCCAGGACATGACTAAATAAGCTTCTGGGTTTCACTTAATTGAATCCCTTCAGTCTGCTGTACCCTGACTTCTGCAAATTGAGTAAAAGAAGAAATGAGTGAAGTTTTTTATACATGTGTTTTTGTTTTAATTCTCACAAACTTCATAGGCATTAGATGTTTAGATAAATGGATTTTTGTTCTAAATTAAAATCCTCTAGTGTAAAAAAACTGTAGATATGTAATCTTAGCTTTTATGGTGGCTCTGAAGTTATATATTCAAGGAAGGGAGGAAAGAGATGTGTGGCAATGGAACTGCCTTTACCCACATTGATTTCTTAAAGTGCTTAGAAGAAAAGTAAGCTGCATTATATAAATTATACCAGCAGAGAATATCACATGATAAGGTATCTCACAGTGGTTGTGCCATGGCTGTAACTTGTTTGTTTAGCTGTGCCTGAGTGATTAGAGTTAGCACACAATGCTAATGAGGTGAGCTATAAATGGTTGTAGGACAGTAGTGAGATTGTTGAGCAAAGCACAGCATTTCATTTTCTTAGGCTGGACAATGACTATTTTGGGGGAAAATAAATTTGGTTGAGATGGAAAACGGTTTTGTTTTGCTTTTGAGTGTGTGTTTATTCTGTCCCCCTCCCTGACCCAAGGGGAAAAAGAAGATTTATTTGAAGTTGTGATAGTTATGATCAGATATGTAAAAAACCAAAAAAACCCAAAAAAACCCTGTTTTCTAGTCAGGTACATGCCTCCACTGTGAACCTCAACAAAAGGGTCCATTTCTCTCTCCCTCCCCCCTGTGCCTGTGTTTTCATTTCCATTTTCAAACCCTCTAACATCTTATGTTTTTAAATGTTCTTTTATTGCTAGTCAGGAAGTACTTTGAAATGAAAGGATTTTGGTTTTATCCTGCTCTACTATTACATGTGACAGAGGGTAAAAAATAATGTGTAAACTTGTTAAGATACTTGACAGTGTGGCCTTATTGAGGTTATTTTTGCTTACATAAAATGGAACAGGAAGAGGTGAAGGTGTAGGTGGAGTCTTGCCTCTTACAGTGCTGCTTCTGTCTCACACAGTACTTAGAGAGATTTGGAGACCTCATTTTGAGGGCTCCCTTGCAATAGAAAGAAGGGTGGTTAGCCAGAATGGGATGCACTTGCTTAGCTACTGTCAGATGTTAATCAGATTTTAAAAAAACCCACATGGTCTGTTACTGAGTTGTATCCAAGCATAATCCCTTTAAATGGCATGAGATTACACTGAAGGGAATACAGTTTTGTACAAACTGTATTTGATATATCACAAATTTTATTCTAATTCTTTGCAGAAATTAATGTATTGTTACTGCCCTAGCCTCTGTTACGCTTTCTTGACAGTTATTAGTATCAGGCCCAGTGAAAATTATAGTGATAGTGTTTCTTTTAGTTGGATGTTAAAAAAACCAAAAACAGTGTGGGGAAAAGGTCAGAATATAGTGGAGGAGTAGAGTGTCAGCTGCTTCCATCCTGTGGTGTGTGAGGGAAAGAGAAATTACACTTTTGGCTTTTGAAAAAAAAAAAAAAGGAAAGGAAAAAATAACTAAAACTCCATGAAGAATGTTAGTTTTTCTCTCCCCAGCCATGTACACTCAGAGGAGTATTATTTTCTCTTGTAAAGTGTAACTGTACAGACATCAATAAAATAGAGGTTGGGACTAGTGAATGCTGTTGGGGCAGAAGTGTTGGTAGGGTCTGTATTGCAGAGGGGAGCACTGCAGCACTGAGCCCTCTTGAGAACTGGGGACAGGTTTGGGTCTGCCCTCCTGATGAACTGATTAGTCTAGGAAGATGGAGCTTTCTTGTAAGACTTCTCTGATAGGGACCACACAGCTTTTGGTGTTCTTATTGGCACATCTTTCCTCCCTTAATGTAGGATGAAATAGCCCAAACTGAATCTTTTCATCTGGAGCACGCCCCACGGCGCAGCAATCGCAGAAACACTCAGGGCTGTTCTTGTAGCAGTAGGGTCAAACTGCTTTAGTAAAGTATGTTGTGGAGGGAATAAACATTCTGTGGAGTAGCACAAAGTAGAGTGTTGCATGAAAATGAATATGGCATAAACTTAGAAGGGAGAGAATGTGGGAATGTCAGGTAATTTGAAGGCATGTAAGTTAAAATAGAAAGAAACAGAGTATTGGGAAAGATTGAGTAAATTGTCTTTTTACAGCCAATAAAAAGACATTTGTAAAGAATAAAATAACTTCATTTTAGGGAGTTTGTGGTATCTTGTACCACTTAGGGAAAGGTTATAAAAGCAGTTGCTTCCACTGAGGATAATTATGTGCTGGAAAAGTAATGTTAAAAAGCCTGTGCTACTCTCATTCTCCTCCCAAAGATGATCTGTTCAGTGAAGTCCATCTGGTTTATCACTAGCCACTAGACAATGCATTATCAAGTGTGGCTGAGGGCAGTTGAATGTGATGCTTTGATCACAAGAGAGATGGACAGTGGTAACTTAGCTCTTGGTTTCAGTCACCAGCAGGATACCATCTCTTCCTAAGCAGATGCCTGCCAGCTTTGGATTTGATCATACTCTGTGCCATTTTCACTGTGCTTTCAGTGTTAATGTAAGGGATGCACATTGTGGCTGGAGAAAAGTAGGGAGATGCAAAAATCTTCTGTGTGGGAAAAGCTGGTGTCTGGCTCAGGTCACACTCTTCCAGGGCTTTGAGAAATAGAGTCTCTGTGGAGTAGGCAAGGTGCCAGGGTTTTGCTGATGTTTCAGAAACCTATGGACTTCAAAAAGATGTAGTGTGCTGGATAGGGGTGGTACCTTCTTGAAATGTTTAATGAAATGTGCTCTGTTTGCAAAATACTCTAATGTTCTATTACCAAAGATAATAAATGCCACTTAACTTAGTATAAACAAAGAAAGTGATTTCTTATGTTCAAGATCAGGATTTTCTTCTCTGTAATGCATTGTGCAATAAGCTAATTGCAACAAGACTGTTTCTTATTCCTTCTTATGAAGCAAGGCACTGCTTGGAGGCAGAATACCAGACATGATAGACAGATGGACTAATTTGCTGTGTCTGATTCTGTGTTTCTGCAATAGAAGTGGCCTTTACATTTTAAAAGCTAAATGTTGATTATGACTGTTCAGGCAAAATTATATGAATGTGTGATTCTTTTTTTTCTGTCCTGCCTTTAAATCTGAATTGGACATGTGAGTGTCCCTGATGGATAACTGAATTAGCTGAACATCTGGCAATACAAATGACTCCTTATGTTTCAGCAAAAAAAATCCCTCACTTTCTTCAGCAGCATAGGGGAAGAGAGGTATTTTTTCACCCTTTAAGATAACAAAGAACCAGTATTCTGTGATCAGCCAGCTTAACAATGGTCAGCCATCTGTATTATGATAAATTCAGTGACAAGTATTTACCTTTATCCTTAAATAACTCTTGTTCCTCCTTTCAAGACACCTGTATTATGATAAATTCTGTGACAAGTATTTACTTTTATCCTTAAATAACTCTGGTTTCTCCTTTCATGCTTTTTGGCACATGATTAATAAACCTTTAGGTATTTAGTGAACCTGGAAGTCACTATAAATTGTAGGATAAGTCCAAGAGCTTCCACAGAGATTGAAAGCAAATCACCAAGTTTGTGGGAATTATATAATTTTCATCATTCAGTACAAAGAAAAGAATTTTAATTGTCCCATATAGAGAAGCATTATAGATGAATATATAAATGAGCAGCCATACATACGAGGTGATTTTAGGTCTTTTCACACTGAGTGTTTGATGGCAAATCTGCTTGAGTTTACAGCTGGGTTCTAAGGGAGTGGGAGGAGTCCTGTCATTTGGGATTACTTGGCTGTAAAGCAGAGCACGTATGTATTGCAGGGCTGGTGGCTGAGAGCATCAGTGTTCCCAGCTGGATGACTGCTGGGTCTAACAGTTTTTGTGCTGTGTGTCAGCTTAGATCTGATGTGGGCTGGGTAGGAGGGGATATTAACCAAAAGGCTTTTACTGTCATCCCTGAATGTGGTAAGAAGAATCTTTTTTTTTTCCTTTCACATGTTTGGGAACTTTAAGACTATATTTTATTTTTAGATTAGCTTCTTTGAGGGGAGTTCCACTGCAATACAGAGCAAATACCCTTAAAGAAACTTGCATTTTTGTGCTTATGGGGCCTGAGCTGCTCTTCATGGGCTGTTAGCTAAAGCCTCTGGCCTGCCTGGCTGTCCTGGTACTGGAGATGAAAGGGTGATCTGCACCTGGAGTCAGCTTTGCCTGAGATGGCATCATCCATGGGCTGCAGCTGGGAGCCTGAAGAAGCCCTAAATTGCTCAGGAGAGGCTGGTACCACAGGGAGTGTTCTGCTTATGGTGGTGCTTCCCTGGTCAGCTCTGCTGTCCATGGGAATTTTCCATAGCTGGCCCTTAACTGACTGGGCTTCTCCTGGAGAGGTGTTTGAGACTTGCATAATTTATTCTTGGCCTGAGGTATCAGGTAAACTAGAGTTAAATTATTCATATATCTTTATTAAAATGTGCTTGAAACAGGAGCTTGCTTTTAAAATAAAGGTAGAGGCTTCAGTAGGTACATTTTGGTGATGCTTCTGTGGTTTTGTTTGGGGCAGTTCAGTTGACAATTTGCTGTTTTATAGCTTGGATGCAAATTACTCAAATGCTTATTTAACATTTGCATATTAGAGATGCCTGGTTATTTTAAAAACATACAGAAATAGACAAACCAAAGCACCAAAATGTCGTGATATACACAGTCTCACAAGCATTCTCAGTTGATTGAGTGCACAGTCAAGTGTGAAAGATCAAAAAGAGATGCTGTAAATCTTACTTGTTTTTTCTGCATCATGCAGCATGTTGCTTTTGATTTTCTCTCACCTCGTGTTTGCTCCTCTGTAATTGACTTAGAGGAGTGGTAGTGGTGGGAGGGAAGGCTTTAGGAGTGTGTTTTCTCTGCCTCTCTGTACTGGGCCAGCACTTGGGTAACCCTCAGGGCTGTTGTTTTGATCTTGAAGATTAATGTTGCCCTTCTAGGAAGAGCATGTATTACTGAGGGATAGATTCCCTGTGGGTTATAGGGAGGATTTGTTTTAATGAAGAACCCTGTTCTCAAGTGCATAAGCACTTCTATTCTGTACTTCATTTATAGCAAAAGATAATTTGTTTTAAAAGATTATTTTCTAGGCATAAGGTAAGTCACTTCACTAGCATAGTGTTTTGAATCTCTATTTTGAGAATGAGTGTAATGTCTCACTTCTGGAGTGTTCATCTTTTGGTTGGTCACTTGCTTTCACAGAGTTCATCAAATCAATATTGAAACTTAATACTACTTTTGTTTGAAAGTGTGTATATGGTTTAGAAATGCCTGTTACTGGTTTTTGTTTTTTTAATTGCAGTCTATGACAACATCTTGTTTTTAAAAAATAAATTTGGAAACACAAATTTTATTAACTGACTTTCTGGTTCCAGGGAAAAGAATGGCAGTTTTACTGCTTGCCTTCGGTGAGGCTAGAGTTTCATTCATTGTGAGCATATTGATTCTTTGCCAGCAATTTCAAGTACAATTATGTATGTTTCTCAGTGAAGCACCATTTTCACTGTATCTTGATAAATATTTTAAAGCAGTTTGTTTGACCTCTAGTGTTGAGCTGTGAAATTGCAACCCACTGACCCCAAAATATCTTTTATTTCAGAAAAACCAGTCTCCCCCAAATCAGGTACATTGAAGAGTCCACCTAAAGGCTTTGATACATCTGCAATTAACAAAAGTTATTACAATGTGGTGAGTGATCATTTTCTTCTTCCATATGAGCTGTTATATACAGTAGAATGTCATTTGACTAAATGCTCTTATCTGCAAAAAAAAAAAAAAAGGGCAGTCTTGCCAGGAAGTACCAAAACTAGATGGGGTATTGGTGGATTCTCATATAAACAAGATCATTATTAGTTTAATAGAATCTCACATATGTGGATTCTTAAACATGGTGCAAAAATTATAGTCTAAGTGAAGGATTGGCATTTATGTAATATTATGCTTGTGTTTTGCTAGTTGTTAATTTCCATTTTTTCTCCCACCCCCCACATGTGACATCAATGTTCCCCAATCGCCATGAATTACTGAAATTCTGCTGGGTTAATCTAATTAAGTATACTTTTGTCCTTTTTGTTGAATAAGACTGTTTCAAAATATTCAATTTGTTTCCTTTGTATTGATGCTTGTAATCAACTCTGTTGTTAACTTAAGGAACCTCTCCCTTACACTGGTGGATAGATTTCACAGCAAGGCAGTACAGGCAGAGTGAGCCTTTAGCACACCCCCAGGAATTCTTAACCCAGTACTCAGACCTCTCTTTAGTAGATGCATGTAAGAAACATACCCAGCTCCATCTTTAAGTGTGTTGGAACCATGTTGAGAATCATTTATTTATTGAGTAGAGGCATTGGGAAGCAAAAAAGCATCTTACTGTTTTTGTTAAGCACTGCTCCCTGCTGGTGTAAAACCAGACCACAACCTTTCTATCCCTCTTCTCCCAAGCAGCTGTCATGGGTTTTCATTTTATGTGTCAGTTTTTAAAAAGGATCATAAAGCATCATTTTCTGTTTTCGTCTTGTGTGGTTGTGGCATGACTAGCACCTGAAGGAACAGAGGTGTTTTGTCTGTAATCCCTAATTGAAAGCTATGAAGCAGCCTCCTGCTCCTCCATCTGGCTCTGTTCCTGCCTCTGCCAGTAGCTGCAATTCTGTGGTAGAGGGAGGGCTGCAGTTCTTTGGCTGCTGCATCCCACAACTGCTGGTCACAATGGAAAGTATCTGTGCAGGCATACCCTTCCCTTAAACTGCAGGCAGTAAAGATCTTGCTGTGGTATATCCAGTGACAAAATAGTGGATTGATTTCATTTTTGTTTTCACTGTATCTCTTTACAGTGTTTTTTCTTTAAGTTATTGTAGTATGTGAATGCAAATTTGAGAGGTAAAAGTGTACTTAGGTGAAAATAAGGGAAAATAAGTGTTGAATTTTTTTAGGCACTTAAGTTATACCATACAGGTTTGAAATACCACCTTTGGTTTGTGTAATTTTTATAATTGTTCCCTGGATAACCTTTTCTAATTGTGGAGGCTCAAGCTACTATACTTTGGGAAATACAGCTGTGGCTGGCTTTTAAAGTAGTTTAATTAAAAAACAGTCAAAAAACCAAAAAACCCCAAACCCTAGTGACCATCATATGCCTACTCTTAGAATTAATTTATTTTATATCTTGCTCAGGTGCAACTTTCTTGGTACAATTGACCAGATGTAATGAGATGCCAACTGTTTTGACTGCTAGTTACTTAGTAACTGTTGATGACTTTGTAGGGGGTGAAAATGACCATTTCATAACAATATACAGATATGTTGTAAATTACAGCAGTGACCCTAGAGTGCTGGTCTCAAGTCTGTCTGCAATGAATTGAATAATTGTAGTTTTCACATTTTTCCACAGTGGGGAAAATACCCCTACTTTTTTTTAAGTCACCATTTTATTTTTCTAGTTTAGAAAATGAGGCTGTGCTGTACCTTGCCCATTGTTTCAGAGAAATAAGACTGTACTGCTGTGTCTGAAACCTAAGTTAGACATGTTGACATTTTGATTTTCATGAAATACATTTTGTGCTTCTGATGGTAAAATATCTATAGAATATTTTCAATATCTATTAAATATGTAAGTTTTTTATATGTTTTGCATGTAGATAAGACAAACAGCAAACCCATTCACTGAAATGAGCTCCTGAGTTGAGTTTTTGTTCTTAGTACCTAAGCTGCAGACATGGGACTTTCCTGTGCTGTATGTCATCAGCCTGTACTGATAATAAAGTTGAGGAAAAAGCAGAAGATCTCTAAAAAAACTTTTGACAACTGGTAGCTGAAAGGATGTAGCTGGAGTGAAGGTGTAAATGTTAAAATCTGTGTTTAAGGTTCTCTTGGCTACCAAGCTTGAGCTGAGGCTGCTACTCCAGGACTATGTACTGTTTTTGGGTTGTGCCTGTCCCCACATGTGGCTGTGCTGAGACTCTGTAGTCCTCACAGTTATTTATTGCTGTTTACCCTAGGGAAGGTTTTTGTGCAGCACCTGAGGGTACATTTGTTGGACTGAGGATAAAATCAAAGAGCTGTTGAGAAAGTGACAGGAGAGGTTCCCTTTCTGGGAGGAGGACTGGGATAGGCTAAAGGAAAAGTACTTAGTGTAAAGAGGAGACTGCTTGCAGCACTTTCCTCTGCTCTTCAACCCCTTGTAAACATGTGGATTCACAGCTCTGTCATATTTATTTGTGAGACAAATCACATGCCTTCTAGTCTCAGTGTGCTTAATTAATTGCTCCTTGCACTACATGTTGCTGAGAAGACAGACATTTGGTATGTATGTACATTTGGCCTGGCTCAGGAATTCAGGTTAGGAGAGAATGCTGAGGTTTTGTCCTCCATAAAATGGTACAAGTCTATAGTGGTGTGTAAGGTGAACCCGACTTGTGATGAAGCATTTTTCATGTAGAAGTAATTTAGTAACCTATTACTGGAGAAGTGGGTGTATTGTTGCATGTTATTCCCTGAAGACAGAGCAGCGTTACTCTGAGTTTTATTTTTGCTTCAGATCCCTTGAGAGTTTATAACTTTGTATCCAGAATAAAATCAGGTTCTCTCCATTTACAGTTGCTTTGAGATTAGGTAGCTGTTCTGAAAGCAGGTGAAGAAATGGGCAAATTTCTCCACAGTTATGAGTATTTGGATGCCTTGTCTCCTTTTAAGTGTTTGAGTAGTAGTAGAAAATAAACACTCCTTTTGAGGTCACGCTTTTAAAGTTGGATCAAGTTGTCTACTAAAGTTCATAAACATTTTTGAGGCCCCTCAAGATATGGTATATTTGTGCAGTGCTTTACAATGCCCCTCTCAAGGACCTGTTTTAAGGAGTTCAGCAAATTCTCATGATCCAGGAAAATGACATACTGATCACAATTTTGCTCGACTATGCGATATTTTGGTTAAGTGCCATACTACTGTGCTAAAATGTCAGTGTGCTACAGGATCATGCCCAAGTGTATCTCTTGCCTTTTCTCCCACCCATTTGGAAGGCAATCATCTTGGTGTAGGTAATTTTAAATCCATTTTTGGGTGGTAGGGAGAAGGCTGAGGTTTTGTGTGACAGGATTGTTAGCCATGCCTGAGTTTTGTGTGCCGTGTGACTGAGAGAGCCGGTGCTGAGTGAGCTCAGCTGTGTGTGCCTGCCATTCATCAGTGTCCGGGCTGCAAAGGCTGCACTTCAAGGCTGCTCCGGCCGTTCTCGGGCGGATCTGTGCAAATGTTGTGGTGGAGTTGTGGAAACAAGGTCTTGGAGGTCTCATGGGGTCTTGCAGCAGCCAGAGTGCGCAGAAAGCAGGAAAGGGAAGAAAGGTGATTATTAGATCATGCGGATGAGATGTGGATGTGAGGAATGTAAGGGATTTCTGGTGCCAAAATGCTGAGTTGCAGTAATGACTACTTGTCACTTCAAAGCACAGTCCAATAATCCTCCTAGCTTCTCAGTGAGGTAGGTAAGTCAAGCTGGAAGAATGCAAGATATCACAGAAATTATGTTTTAGAGCTATGTAAGCAAGCTTATTCTTTAAGAAATATATTCAAAGTAAAAAAAAAAAAAGTGTTGTATGCAGTGAAAACTGTACTTGTTAAAAAGAAAGGGTAATAGATTTAATATGTTCTGGGCACTGTTGAAACTGTATATTCTCAAGTATTGTGTAACATTGTGAAGTACTAGAATAAAAAGATGTGGAAGTGCATCTGGTACCCTGCACAGGTTTTGTAGCATAGTTTTATTTACAGTGGCATTAATTTTCCTTTTTCTACTAACTGTCAGGTTACTAATTCTAGTTTTTAAGCTTTCTTGTTATTACATCCCCCTGCCCTTGAGTCTTTTTCCTCTAATCCCATGTTGTCCATATGGCAAAGAAAATTCTCAAAGAAAAATCCAAGCCAGCACAAGGAAAATAATGAAGTGTGTCCAACATGAAACTAGTTTTATTTCAAACTTTTCAGACAGCTGTTTATAGCACAGAATGGAAGTAGTCTTTGAGAAAATGGGATAGTGGTGCAGTCTTTCAAGATCTTTAGCAAATTTGTTGATTTTTATCTTTCAGTGCCTTTTAATACTGTTTGGGTCTTCGTCAGGACAGTGTGGTTTTGTCCCTGGCTTTCAGTCTCCTTTTCCCTACTAATTTTTCCTGCCAGTGTAATGACTTTGGGCTGGGAGATTTTTGTGGGAAAAACCATATTGAAAAGATTGGTTTTGCACTTAGTTTTGAATCTCATGGATGCCAAGTACTTTTATATTTGCATTTGAACTATTTGCTTTCTTTGTTTTATATATATAAAAGAGAATATGGAGTTAGTTAGTGCTATGATTGGCAGAGATATTTTATTTCCCTGGTCTAAACAGTCAAAAAAACCCCTTAGCTTTTTAAAAATTTGTGTGCCCATATTGTACTTTATGCTGTAATTTCCCAGTTAGTAGCCATAACTTTCCCTGTGGCATTCTTCTGTCACAGTGTTTAGCAGAGAATGGAGACATTTTAATCTTCAGTTCAAGATTCAGACTTGCAACAAAAGAATGGACTCAAAAATGGTTTCTCTCTCTCTCTCCCCAAATGAATAGAAGCATTCAAGGAATAAGCAGAATCAGTGACACCAATGAAAGGAACAGTGAATTCTTCATTGACATACTGAACTATTTAAAGTTATTTCATCAGGTTTGCATTTAGGAATGAATGGCTTTTTTTATTTCCTAAGAAAGAGTATTGACTACAACAGTGAATAATGCACTCAATTACAGTCGTTCCTATAAATGCTGAAATGAGATATTACTGTAGGCTTGACAAATATGGCATGTAACAAAATGAGGTTTGTGCTGTGGCTTATGACCACTGACTAGCAGTAAGTTTTTGAAGTTCAGCTCTGTTCACTAAACTGCATTTAATTCTGATGCTTCTCTTGCTAAATAACTTTTGGAGGCAAAGAATAATTTGCCTTCTAAAAGCACAGTAGAACCTGATATGATTATATTGGAGCATATCCTAAAGCAGGCTCCCAAGAAATGGCCCAGTAAAATGTTTTCCTGTACATACTTGGGCTTATTCTACTTGTTTGATTTATATTCAGCCAAAACCCAACTGTGTGCTGTATTTTATAAATACCTGGCTTTGCATCAGTCTATTGTAATTTTCTTATGGTATTGTATTCCCAGTGTAAGATTAGGCAGCACTATTTAATAATAATGTAATAGTGCTAATTGTATTAGTAAGTGAAGTTGGAAATTATTTGATCTTTGTAAATCTGTTAATATTCAGGTGTTCTAGCAGGTTATTTAGTGCATCTGAACACTCCACTAGCAACATTAGTCACAATATGTTGTAATTGAGACTGAGAAACTGACACTGTTCATTTCTCTTGCAACTTCTATTGTGCTTTACTGTCCTCTGATGATCTGTGACTGTTCTGAAGTACATAGGGGGAGTAATTACCCCTGGCTTTGGAGGAAAGCTCTGTGTAACTCAAATTTTGCAGCAAAATGTAGTGATAATCCTGTAAGCTTACCATTTTTTTGTATATAGCTAAAGGGTGGCTGTAGTGTGGTTTTTTTTTTTTCCTGTGAATTTCATTGATGTATAGTATTCAGTATTTGCTGATATTTGCATTTTTGAAATAGGAACTCTCATTTAAGTTTTTCTCATGCTACATAAATTTTAGTATGCTTTAAAACTGATATTGATATATCTTAAAAAGTACCAATTAGCAATTGTCATTTATTGTAGGTGCTACAAAATATATTAGAAACAGAAAATGAATATGCTAAGGAGCTACAAACAATGCTTTCAAACTACCTGCGACCATTACAAGCCAGTGAAAAGTATGTGAGTTTGTCCTGTGTTTTGAGATCTCTCATGTACTGGGGAGGGTTAACATGGTCAAAATGTGGATGTCAGTGTGAATTTACCTCTGGGAACTGTGTGATTCTTGAGGCAGGGATTGCTTTTATTCAGTTTGCTTGCTGACTGAAACTGTCTGGTCCTTGATCTAAGAACCAGTAAGCATTTTCTTTTAATGCAATAAATGGTTTTAATGCACAGTTAGTCAATAGCTGCAAACCTAAACATGTTTTATTTGCTTTATTTGGCTCAGGTTAACCTTGACAAATACTTCATACTTAATGGGAAACCTGGAAGAAATAAGTTCTTTCCAGCAAATGCTTGTACAGTCTTTAGAAGAATGCACCAAGTAAGTACCATGCATACTGGATAGAGTAAATGCTAACATACAAATACCTTCTATTACTTTACATGTTGCATATTTTGTTGGGCATAGATTTTTTTTTTTTCCTTTTACTTCAAGAGTTGTTGCCGGAGCGGCAGAGTAATAGATGTTTGGAAAATGTATTGATTGTTTGTACAGATACATATTGCAATTGCAAAGATAGAAATTTTGATACAGTTTAAAAGAAGTTTTGTGGTTTTGTGATGCAAGTGCATCCCAGTAGGAAAGTGCTGGTTTTGGTTTTGGGGGCATGAATTTTAAATATTTTTTTCAAAGTAAGAGAAAGAAAGAATGGAGGAACCTTATGTGATGGTGGAACAGTGGAGAAGGAGGTAAGTGACTTGGATGAAGGATGCTGTATGAGAATGCTTGTACTTGGTATTCTTCTGGCCTGAGCAAAGGTGGTCATCAAAGCGTGCTGGGAGAGGTGTGCAGGACAGGCAGAAAGAGCAACCTCAATTAAATAAAACCCCTCAATGCTTGTCCTACACTATAGAGGAAGCATGGGGCACAGAAAGGAGGGCATGAAGACACTAGTCCTCCTTCCATAATTTAGGCTGAAGTGGTATTTTTTGGTATTTTTCAGCTTGTTACCTCAGCACTTGGGCATGTAAGAAGGCAGGTGACCATACTGCCTTTGGATTGTCCTAACAATTTTCTGAAACTCTACTGAAAGTGTAATTTACATTCATAACCACAGTTGTGTCATTTTCCTTGCCTATATTCTAGTTTTGTCTGACCACATGGTGAGCTAAGGCGACTTCCTAATACAAATTTTCTAGGTTTCTGCCAAGTTAGTAATTTGAAGTGCTACTGAGGGCTTAACAAGTTTCAGTTTGCTGTGAGAACGAATTAATGTCTTGGAGGGAGAAGAAAATACCTCTTTTGGCAGCAGTGAGCTTTGGATCACCTCAGTATGTTCTGTTTTGACCTCTCCCTGAGCTGCTCTGTGTGAAGAAGCAGCCTTGTCATGACAAAGGATAAGCTGCATCTCCACTAGGCAGTAACATATGCCTGATACTGTTGCTGACTTTGGGTCCCACGCCCTCCCACCACCTGCCTTCTGTCCCTCTCTCCTGCCTCTAGATAACTTAGAGCAGAGAGAGGGGGAGGGAGGATGGTGTGTGGTTCAGATGGCAATTTAGCAGTGTGATGGAAACAGTCTTGAAATGGTCTCTCATGCTGTGAGAAAAAATAGTCCTTCTGGGAAGTTTGATTTGATCAGTTAAATGTCTAAATCTCTGAAAGTGTCCATTTGTCAACATACTCAAACGTTTCCTTTTGTTTCTTGTCACTGCTCTTTGTTGTCTCATTTGCTTGTCACCATGGTTTTGTTTCTTTGTATCAGAAGTTAGGGAAATGAAATACTTTGCATGGAACAGACTGTTATCTTTTAAAACTTTTTTTTTAAGGCGGTCTTAAAAATTAGAGAAAAAGAGTATATACCTTTAAATATACCTTTATATATACCTTAAAACAAATATTAATGCAAACTTTGTTTTGAACTGCAATTAAAGTGCAGGTTTGAAGTTTTGACCTGTAAGTTAAAGTGATATCATAATGGAGCTTCAAGCTCAGAAAGCTTCATTAATAACTCTGCTTGGCTTAAACTGTTTTTAAAGCACCTTTTCATAATGTCCTTTATTTCTTCTTTCTGCTAAGTGAAATGTTGCTGTATAATAAACTAGAGGAATGGGTTGGATACTAGTAAGTGGGCAGAGAAAGTGATGCCCTAGAGTTACTGAAGCATTATTGCAAACATTTTGTCTTATTTTCATTTCATAAATATGCTCATCATGCTGAGTTGTGTTTTCAGTTTAATTTTCATTGTAGCACATTAACTTGAGCATACAGCATCCTCCTGTTTGGAATCTAATCCACTAATCCATCATAATTCCCATCATGTAGAAGAATGCTTGCTCTGCTGCCTTCTTCTTTTTATTCTTGTCATTTTGCCATGTTTTTTTGGCTGGTGAACCTGTTCTGTAAACTCAGACTAGCTCCCAGGCTGAAAATAGATTTATCATTTTATTTTATTTTTGGCAGAGAACTTATAGTTCCATCATTGAGGCACTTCATATTGCAACATCCGGTGTGGTGTTTTATTCTAACTTGATGTGTCAGAATGACCAAATACTGTCATCCTGCCAGTTGTAATGCTGCCAGCCTACCTTGCTTGACAAATTCCTTTTCTTGAGCATGAGGGTTAAATGTTTTTTGAATTCCACACCTACCTTGAGACAGTTTGTCATTTGAGTTTTCTCTTAAACAAATCCTGGCATGTACTTCAGTGGCAGAAACTTTCCTGTGCTTTCCTTCTTTTTGCCTGCGCCATTTTGGCTTGTTTAATCCTCGTGGTGTTAAACATTGGGTTGTGGGTGTAATGCTGCAGTGGGTTCTTTGTGTGTTTTGGGGGAAATGTTGTTTGGATATGGTTTGGGTTTAGTTCTGTGCCTCCCTCCCACCCTCCCACCCTACCCACAGCCTTGAAGGTCTTCTGGTTCACTGCTAAAGGTTTGTCCTCTTTGAACTTGTCCAGGTTGGTGTTATTTCCACCTTTGTAACCTCTCTTCTTAATTTACCAAACAAAAGTGGTGTATGGAATAAATCCAACTAGCACTGAGTGAGAATCTTCTAGCTGATAGGCTTCAAAGGTGGTTTTTTTTGGCTGATCAGCTTCCAGTGCACTAGGTTCATGAATGGAGAAGAACTGTAACAGACAAGGCAGAGAGATGCTTGTTGGAGCCTTCAGTTGTGATAGAGCAGATTTCTGACATTGAAACATAGCAAGAGTGCTCTGTGCTCTGGTCTCTGGAAGACAAAAAGTCGTCCAGTGCTCGAGGTCTCTGTGCCAAAGATCAGTTCTGCAGTAGTTCACACAGCAAAAGAGTCTCTGTGAACAAAGCAAGTGTCCATCAGGTGATGTCTGGCCTGATATAAATTATCTCTATTGGAAGTGTTGCTCTATGGGTATTTTTGTAGCAGGAGAGTGAACCTGATTTGATCTCCTGCTCCAGAAAAGAATCTTCCATTCACTTGGAAGTAGAAGCTGTCAGTCCATGGCTGTATTTCTCAGTAAGGAGGGACACACGGCACACAGGCTGGCTGGTGACACCAGCCTACATGGACTGCTAGATATGATCTCCTCTGTAGCAAACTGAAGGTTTTTATGTAGTATCACAGGCTTACCTCCTTGCCCTGTAACAGCCATAGCTGGGGTTTGTCCTCTTTCCCTCATGTCCCTGCTCTTGCAGTGGCAGGAACTGTTGTCTTGTTCTGTGTTTAAGTGCAAGCAGATCCTTCATGTTTGGGGATGATCCTGAACTGGAATGGAATTAAAAAAAATCCCCAAGCAACAAAAACAGAGAGGAGAGGCCAGAGTGTGAGGGGGAGACTATTTAAATCTAGTCCAAAACTCACTAGTGTTTCAGGTTTGGTTTTGGAGTGCAGATCCAAATGAAGTCTGTTAAGTCCCAGTATCATCCTTAACTTTTGGTTATCATGAATATCAACAGAAATAAGGCTATTGATATTAAGGGAATTTGGTTGAGGTCTTTAGATATCCTGAGACAAACATGCATAGTAACTGATGTCTGAGAGATAAGACAATAAGACAATTAGTGAAAGGTGTGGTAGTGAAGAGGGTGAAAATTAGACCGAAGGATTGCGAATAAGTTGAGTAGTGCCTAATTTGTGCAAGGAGTCTCTCAGAAAGTTGCAGTGGCCCCTTATTTCAGTAACCTTTTTACTGTGAAGCTTCAAGAGATTACAGTTAGTTTCTTCACAAACTGCACCCTTTGGGGGTGAATTGCACTTTTAATTTATTTCTTCAAAATACCATGGAGTGGGTGCCTGTTGTAAGTCTGGAGAGACAGAACTGATAGCTGTTGGATGCAACTCCAACAAGCAGACAATGTTAGGTAGTTTAGATGTAGTCACATGGTGATTCCTCTAGCATGTGTACAACAGCAGAGGCTTTGTTATAGTTCCTTTACATTTGCAAATAGAATTAAAACATGTATCTGGCCTTCTTTTAACTGAAGTTGGTTTAACTTAAATATATGTGTAAATATTTATATGTGATTCCTTTTTAATTAAAGTGTTAAATATGAGAATAATGTTGAGATGATAACTTCAGAGTAAAGTGTAAAATAACTATGGTCTTTATGGAGCACATTAATTACTAAAAGGTTTATATGATGTGGTGATGGGCATTAAATTGTTGATTTTTTTTTTCAGCAGGTAAAGGAGATGTAGGTTATCTGCTGAAAATAACAGAGCACTTGCAACTAAAATGCATGGATTAGAAAAGTCAAAGGGGATGAGTTACCACTCCCTTACGAAGTCTAGTAATTATCTTAATTCAACAAAGAATGTGCAGTATAAAGTGGCAATGCATGTGCAACATGTGAAAGAGAATAATGTCAGTCTTTGATTCTGCTGAAAGAAGAGCAGACTGAGAAGACACAGATGTCTGCTTGGTGCAAACAGCCATAATTCACCCTCCACCCCCATCACTACAGTATGAAATGAGAATTTAACCATTTTTAGCAACTGTTTATTGGAGCCTCTTGCTATTTAATACTGAGTTATATGCCTTGAATATGTCTTCAGAGTTTGAGACTTTGGCTGCATCTATTACTCAAAGAATGTATTATTAGCTCATGCTAGATTTATTAAAGGGGGCCAGCTGCTTGGCAGGAAATGCTGCTTGGCAAGGCTGTAAGAATAGCATTCCCTCAGTATGCTTGGTTTTCCCCAAAACACCTGCAAAAGCAGCCACTCTATTGACTTCAGAATTTAAACTTTTTAAAAATAAAAGATGCAGACTTAAAATATGAGCCCTAGCCTTTAATATAAGGAGTGTTGATACTGTGACCTGAGTGTGTCTGGTGTGATGTGTTAGCTGGGGATTCAGCTGTTGTTTTCTGGGTGTCTGTAACCAATGCTGCTCTCAAATCAGGGAGTGTGTTTCCTCTGACTTGCATTTGGAACACCTCTGCAGACAATTTTTCTTCATTTTGGGTAGTCTTCCCATACTGTGCAGAGGGACTGAACAGCTTAATAGGAGACAGACTTACTGTTTTGGAATTTGAGGGAGAATTTCTTGGGAACTCTGAATTTTGACTGCTATGAGCAAACCTAAGGACTGGGACCAGATGACTGTGTTTAAGCAGAATGGGATCATCTCCTGCCTGCAGGAGTGGTTCTCCTGGAAAGCTGAATGGTTTCTTTCCTACTGAAGTTCATTGGAGCATCTCTCACTTTTTTCAAAAGGGGATATGCTTAATATTGATGTTTAGGAGTTTTATGTACACATCTGGGACAACTACAGAAAATACTGGCTTCTGTAAAATTTCTTTTTCAGGAAAAAAATATTCTTCCAGAAAGAATTGTTGGAACTAATCTTAGAAAGAAGCTCTTTGACTGTGTTAACAGTATGTGCATCAAGTACTCAGTGAGGGCTCATTTAGCTTTTCAGCTGATGTGAAGAGAAAAAGTGAAGTGAATCAGAGAAAAACTCTGGTTTTAAGAGTAGTTAAAAAGATTAACAACAACAGTAAAATCTACTGTCATGTCTTGCAAAGAAGCAAAAATTCAGCATATTTATTTTATGCAGCCTTTATGGAAGGAGAGCAAGTGCATGGAGAAATTGAAACATTTCATCTTGCACATGTTGTACACTAGTTTAGACAAGGTGTCAGGAATAAATTTGTAATCTAGGACTGATGAAAGCTAGTGGCCCATCTTCTGGTTAGCTTCAGTGTGGATTATACAATTGGCCATACAGCCTTCTGCTGAAGAGGCTTAGTCCTTCAAGTGGGAGCTGCTCTGTAGGAAAGAAGAGTTTCATCCCTTCTGTTGCCCTTAAGCTATTGCTCAAATCCAGAACATGGTCCCCTGCCAGCCACGGTGAAGAAAATTAACTCTGTCCCAGCCAAACCCAGCACACAATATACACTGCTTTTCTGGGCTTTAATTTATTTCTCTGTCTGGTTGGTATTACAGTATTTTCATCTTTACTACTCTGTTTTTAGGTTGCCTGAAGCTCAGCAGAGGGTTGGAGGATGTTTTCTAAATTTGATGCCACAAATGAAAAGCTTATACCTTACATACTGTGCCAACCACCCATCAGCAGTAAATGTCCTCACAGAACACAGGTATGTTAGCTTTGTGGTCTTCTGAGTCTGATACAAAATTGTATGTAATATACACTTGAGTTGTAAAGCTGTGATGTCTCTTTTGACATGTTTGGTGTGATAGAACTTGTTTGAGAAAAAAAAAACCTACACTTTAAAAAAAAGACTAAATGCCTCATAAAACAAAGCTCTTTAATGTGATCAGGACAGCTTGTCACTTTGGACAGCGTATTAATAACTATTTGTGGGAATTTTTTCATTGAAAGAACACATGCTGGACTCTGAATAAGTAAAACAATCTTTACTGATTGTCTTTGTTTTAAAATGTTGAGATAAAAACAAGTTTTTGAAATTATGGCAAAACTGACACGACTTGGGCTTCTTAGACAGTTGGTGCATTGTAACTTAGCCCTGTAAATGCCTGTATATACTTAAGGTCAAAGTGTGTTATACCCTTAGCTTTACTTTTGAGTGGTATGAGAGAAGTGTCAGGTTTACAAAATTACTATTTTCTTCTATTATTTTCTCCTACTATTTCCTATTTTAGTTTTAAGAAGTAGTATGCTTAGTTTACATGACGTAGGTTGCTCAGCTTTTGAGCAGACCTGAAATTTGCATGGAAGATGCCCTGTATCACCTTGAGGGAAAAGTACTGAGGCCAGAATTGGATTAAAATAGTCAGCTTTCACAAGCTTTTGCTATGTACTTGTATTCTGATGACCCTTGTGCTGAAGCAGCTGTTTGTTGGGGCTATTTGTGCTTGCTTCTGGTGCAGGACAGAACCATGACTTCTTCTTGGAGGTTAGCTATATGACAAATTCTCACAGGATATATGTTCTTTTGCTTCACACACACCCCTCTCCTTTTTGTCTTGTTGTGTTGGACTAAAGTAACGATATTTTGAGTACTCTTAACACTTAGAAAATCAAGAGGTTTACAATAGATTTTTTCCTATAGTGTTAGTTTCTTTCAGGAACTCAAATTTCATTTTATCAGCAACAGTTGTGGTATGTTTGTGAGCTTTACTCAAAATGTTATGAAGACAAAAAACCTTCTAGTTACCAAATACTCTTAACTTTCATATATGTTGATAATACATGTAACTGTATTCCAACCCCAGCTGGAAAAATCAAGCTGCAAATTCACATTACAGTATAGGCAGAAAGAAGGTAAGTTTTTGTCATTAAAATTCAGCAAGACAAAAATATTTTTAAACCCCCCTGATGAAATCCCTGTGTTTGCTTTATGCAAATTACCCTCTTCTTAGTATTATTTTCTGTAAATGGTTTTAATACTCTTGTGATTAGAATTTTTTTTTGTTTGTTTGAGTCTTTATGCTCTTTCCCAGAGGTCTGGGGTTTAACCTATAGATGGAAGATGACATGTGACAGCAAAGTGATTATCTACATTTCTTTAGATTCCGGGCTATCTGTAAAGGATTATCTCAGAGCTCAGAGAAACAGTGATAGAAATGTGAGAGAGGAAAGCTGTTTCTTCTGCAAATGGAGAAGAGAAGCATTTCTTCTCTTTCATGTTTCTTTTTGTGTAAGATGTCCTAAGAAAAAATCAGCTTCAGGTCTCTAAAGTCAGCTTGACATCAAATCCTGGTGGAGACAATATAAGTATGATAGAGGAGTTAAGTAATTTGGTTGTGGAAGTTTGTTTGTATGAGAGAGCTCAAGGGAAGAGAAGTTGAGATGGACAGTTTTCTGTTTAATGCTGTTGTGTTACTAGGCATGAGTCAACAGAATTGCATCCTATTCTTTCTAATTACCCCCATTTTATTATTCTATTACCTTAATTTTTGTTGTTCAACATTGCTTTAGGTAGCAAGTGGCCTGACTAAATATTCTGCTTAAGACAGCTGCCATGAAAAATCAGAAGGTGGCTTTAAGCAGTTCTGAATCTCTTCCTCTCAGAATGCTGGAAAACTTTTTAATTACATTGTTTCAAAACAGAGGGAAAGAGAGAAATAACAAACTGGTTGGAGGCATGAAGAAATGTAAAGTACTCAAAGCTGTCTCTTTGTCTGTTTAGCTGAAACGATTTTAGTGTGTAAAAAAAATCCCCTATAAACCTAAATTTAAAAATTGCTGTGAGGTTTGAGGACAGCCATGATTGTAAGTAATGGTGAAACAACTACACTGTGTTTTATACTGGGTAAAATACCAAGGTTTAAGGTTTTTTAAGAAAAGGCAATGTTTTTAAGAAAAGGCAATGTTGTCAGTACAATTTTAGAGGAGGGTCCAAACCCATGTGTTTTAATGCTAGCAAAAATAGGGCAAAGAAATAAGTGTATGTGGAATACTTGGACTTTAATGTCATGTTTGTAGCATCTATGCTTTTCAGTAGCCTTTAGAGAAGAAAAGGGAGCTGTCTGGAACAGCTTGATTTGGAGCATAAATTTTTACTGTCTTCAGAAGGTTATTTCTTGCCATGAGCCCTGTGCAATTCGTAAACTGAGCACATATGCAGTTACTGTACCTCTGAAAGCCTTTCTACGAAAAAACCCTAGCTAATGTCAAATTCTTACATCACAAAATTAGTATTTTCTTCTCAGTTTATTGGGGTGCTTGTTTTTATGGGAACCCATACCAACAAAAGGAAATCTCCTAGATAATTGCTCTAGATGATTTTTTAAAATTGTATCTAATTAAATCTATTAGTAGTCTGGCTATTAAAGTCATTGGAGACTTGCGTGTATGTGAACATGAAGAAATGAGAATAAAGCCTAATGCAGCCCATACATGAGTTCAGGTTCCAGATCTATGTGTTTCTGAAGATTTATTTGCCTCTGATAATCACAGCAACAACAAAATCTTTCTATTAAGTTTTGGAACAGACTCTTTTCTTGGTTCCAGTTGTGACTTTATAAATTTTATCCAGGCGTTAAGGTTTGTGTACACAATAATTTATCCTATTTCATACTGTCTTTAAATTTGGTAGATACCTTTTTTTCTCAGGAATTATTTTTGAGCTATTACATACTTTTTTCCCAGAGTTTAAATTCCTTCTGCTTAATGAATTAAGGTTTTTGAAGGATTAAGTAATTTTTACTCAGATCTGTCATTGTATCTTATAATTGAGTCTTAAGCCACTGGCTAGAGCTGAAGAGGTGGAGTTTGCCAGGTACAGTTGGGTGGTGCTCTGGCAGAGCTCAGAGTTCCCTATGTTCCCTTCTCATAGTGGCTGTAGTGCCACTTTACACCATCCCTATTTTATTTACTTTATTCCACAACAGTCCCAGCTTTTTGGCTCCATTGTATCAGATTTAGTTTTGCTTGAAGATCCCAGTTCAGGTCTAAGGGTAGGTATTCCAATACATGGTATTATATTAGGAGATATTTTTTCTTGCTGGTGAGACCAGTACTGCCTTAAGGATGTAGAGTTTAGTCAAATTAGCACGGTTCCTGTGTGTGCTCTGATCATAAACGTATGCTTGCCTTCCGGTAAGAGAAGTAACAGAACGAGTAACCGAAGGTGTGAAACAGTGAATGTCCTGCAGATTAAAAAACCCAGTTGGATACAAAGTACAGAACTGGGTAATTGGAGCAGGATAAGGAGTGCCAGGAACATGAAATGTTACCTAGCTGGGAAGGATCACAAGCAACAAAGTTCAGTGCAACACAAAAGTCTAGCAAAAAAAAAAAAAAAAAAAAAGCAGGCAGAAGCTAGGACTGGGACTTCCTATGGACTATATCCTAAAATGACAAGAGGAAAGATATTTGAGTATGGGAATTACTGGAGTTTGGATAACATAATTTAAAAAAGAGTGTAACAGGCCCCACTGATCATTGGACAAAAAATTCTTTTGAGGAAATATGGACAGTACAGGCCTAATGTAACCAGCATCAGGTATGTAATTTTGGAGGGGTAGAGTGGGGTGTTAAACTTTTTAACTTTGTTTAAACAGCAGTATATTTATTTTGAAACAGACAGAAGAAAAATCTTACCAGAAGAAAATTTAATTTGATGAAAAGGCAGTTGAAAATTACTAACACACAGCTGCTTTTTTTTTTTTTATTTTGCAAAGTGGCAGATATCAAATCAGTTCTCAGCAGCAAGAAAGCTATTCACAAATCTTTACTTGTTGAAATGTTAATTTTACTAGATTCTTCTGTTCTGAGATAACATGTCCCAAACATATTCTACACTTGCATCACAGACCTAGCAGTCTGGATAAAATTTGTGGAGCTGGAACATGACAATTACTCTGAGTAACTGGAGCATGGAATACAGATCAGCTTGAGTCAGAAAACTCTTTGTGCTTCCCCCACTTTGGTGGATCCCTGAGCCTGCAAGTGTGCAGGCTGATGTCATACGCCGAGCAGCAGTCCCCGGGAGAGGAGCTTGACTGGGAAGTTTAGCCCTAGGAGTTAAAGCTGCAGCAGAGGGGTTGCTGAGCTAAGCTGTGTCACGGCGCTCTCAAAATGCGGTGCCTGTGTGCAGTCCTCAGACCCCTCAGCAGTGATAGCTCATGCTCCATCTATTACAAACAGAGACCTCCTTCAGAAGTGTAAGTTGTTATTTTAAATGTTTACATTTTTAGTTCCTGGATCTGTTTTCCTCAAGGTTCAATGGCCTTCTTTTTTTTTTTCTTCTGTTACTTGTAGGTACATCTGAACTTTTTCTTCCCTCTTCCAGTGTGATTTGCAGCTTTTGAGGCAGCTGTTCTGAGAAGGATTTGAATATATTAGTAGGGCTTAAAGACACTTTTCATGGTGACCTTTAAAATATCTCAAGCTGTGAACCAACTCTAGTCTGGAGTGGGGAGAACTCTTCAGCTTTAGATTTCAGAATAAATGAAGCACAGCACTTTTCTAAGCTTCTCTGCATTTTATTGTGTAAAGTGATGTGCGTGGTGAATTAAAGTCTCATCTGCCTCTTTCTGAAAAGCTACTTGCTTAGGCAGTTGTGACTGAGTTGATGATTTCACCGTTCAAAAGATTTTCCTGTTCAGCTAAATGATAGCTTTTTATTAAAACATACTCTTAGCTGTGGGCTGGAGTTTCATTTAGCATATACTGCCTAGGAGGTACTTGCAGGAGTCAGTTGAAATTGTGACATGAAAGCCATTGTCTTTGGCAAAGCAGCTGACACAGGCTTTTTTATGTTGCAATTAATTAAAAAACGATTGTGAGCTGTTGTCATGTTTGAACAGTATTTTAACCCCCCTCATATGTTTTTGAAAGTAAAAGTAAGCCCTTCCATTATGTCCTGTATGCTATTTGTCTTTAGTGACTAAATGAAAGACACTCACTTTAAGCTTTGAGCTAAAGTATCATCCACATTTTGATGGATATTTTATGCCCACAAAGCTGCAGAGATGCCAGGTTGGTATAGCATGAGTAGAATTCTACAGTGGTCTGCATGATGGAACTGCTCAGACAAAATTTTTGGGTACTATTGTATTAAAGGAGTGTGTGCCTGTGTTCAGACTAGAGCTTGAACAAGCAGGCATGTCAAAACTTGTCAGAGAGAAGCGTAGAAGTGTATGAAAGAAAACATTGTCCTCTTGGGAATGTTGGGAGGAAAACTTCGTCATTCAGTTTTAATTATACCTATTAACACTGCTCCCTGTTAAAGGCTTCATGATGATGCCATTGCTAAGCCTGTTTTTCAGGACTTTCTGTATGTTTCAAGTGAGCTGAGGTTTAAACTTGCTCCATAGATTTCTGTATTGTGATTAAGTAAAAAAAGGCGATGATCAACACCAAGTGTCACTTGAGCAGAGAATGGCATAGCCACTGAGTGTGTTTAGTTAAAGGGATTGCAGAGTAGACAGTGAAAACAACATAATACCAGCTTTTTGTTTCCAAGAAGTCAATTTTAATTCAAGCTACAGAAAATTTTCCCCTGTTTTTTCACACATCTTTCATAATGCTGAAGTTGAAGAAATGAAACAGTGATAATGAAAATTAGAAATGTTAATGTAGGTGAAATGGTAACCTAAGTTTCTCTTACAATAAAGGCATCAAAAAAAAAATTGGGAAGGGGGAAGTGCAAGCATTGTCTCAGTGGATAGCTCAGCAAATACTATTTGTATAATGTATTTGTATGCACTCAACAGTATGTGGATGGCTGAAGTAATTAGGAATGGGGGAGTTTTGCCCCTTAGCAGTCTAAGGGCAAAAAATGAGGACTGTTCAGGACAGTGTTAAAATGAGTAGCCTGTGGTATTTGAGATTGGCACATCCTGTGGAAAATGCAGCTGTGTAGGGGTGAAAGAGAATCTGTGTAATACACTTATGGATTGTGCTGCCTGAAATGGGGAAGAGTTGTAGATACTGTAAAAGGGCAGAGTTGATAGAATGAGGCAGCAGGGGCTGTGTCTGACTGAAGCAAGTACAATGCAAGGAATGAGTTTAAACAGCTACTTCCTCTTGGTTCTTGTAGGAAATGTCCTTTAACATTAAGTATCAAGTACTGTGTGTAACCTGACTTTATGATGCTGAAATGGGTGGGGGTGATTATAGGTGCAATGAATGCACATGTGCAATCATTGCACATGATCAATGTCATACCCATAGGGAATTGAAATTTAAACCCAATGAGTGCTGTCTGGCAGAAGGGCTTTCCTAGGTGAACTTTGGTAAAGGTTCCTGTGTAAACTGGGTGTCATACCTTTATTACTTACTGGAAACAGTTTCTTTCCTTTTAACTGAGTCAGGAGGAGAGTTGGTTTCACCACACTGCAGCCATGCAGCCTGATGTTTCAGTGAATTACCCTGAATATTTGACCATGAAGTAGCTGGTAACTCTGTAAACCCAAGACACAGTTACAAGTCAAAATCTGTAGTTTTGTTTAGGGTGCCACTGCAATCAGCTGTCAAGTTCTGAAGTGGTTTGATTTTATGCTAAGCAAGAACTGTGATTAAGGAAGCGTTAGGCAAAGTAGGTCTTCAGCCTCTAGGTATTCAGAGCTGGCCAGCTTTACTTAAATTTAAGCTCAAAAAGTACTTGGGTTCTTCTGTGTTCCATTATTATAACTCTACATGCAAGGTATTGTAGGAAGTTTTTCAGGGTGTTTTAATTTTGGCTAAAACCTGTTTATGTCACAGGCTGGTTTAGAAGGCCTGGAGTTGCATCCCTCTTAAACAGGATATACTAGCAAGGTCTTTCCCAAGTGTGCCCAGCTCTTTTCTTAGCATCTTTAAAATGCACAGCAGATGTTTAGAAACGCCTCACCCTCTTTCTCCACTCTGTAGTTAAATGCAGCTGAAAGGGCACAAATACATACACTGAGATGAGCCTGAGCCTCCTTAGAATGGGGACAGAAAGCTCTTGAAAGAAGCGATGTAAAATGATGGTGGACCTGACAATTCAGGAACAATGCTGGCTATACATAAGCAAGGTGTGGTGTAAGTAAATTCCAAGTAACTAATCCAAAGACAAGTAAACTTGGAGTAAACTGTATGGAAGTACCTTCTTTCCTGTGAACTGGGGAAAACTTTGGTATCTGGGAGGTGAATGATCCAGGTGGAATGGTGGGTAGAGCACTTACATTGGGATGTGAAAGTCACAGCTCCTAGAATTGAGAAATCATTTAGGTTGAAAAAGACTTTTAAGATAAAATCTAACTGTTAACCCAGCATTTCCAAGTCCACCACTAAACCACCCCCCTAAGCACCATGTTTGTGTTTTTGTTCTGTTGTCTTCATCTTTTTGGACAAATGACATGAATAATCAGTGTCACTTGTTCTGCAATGGGAAGGTGTGTGTGTGTGTCTTGAATGCAGTAAGATGTTACATTTTTAATAAATGACTTGCTTTTAATAAATGACTTTCTGTATTTTTTTTTTACGTAGATTTTTGCCTTTAGAATTCTGTGTTCTTTTGCAACTTGTATTTTATGAAGACTGGCAATCAGCCCAGATGCTGCCATATCTTCCATTCTGAATGGAGAGGGCTCATTTTGTTCTTGTTGATTTAAACTCTTGAAAAGCCATGCCTCCTCCACCATAGTCCTCTAAAATCTCTGCATTGTAAGCAGAAGATACAGCTGTTTTGTTTCCTTGATAGCAAAGGGAGCTGAAATTCTCAGATCTGGTGTTTTAACTGAGTTGCTGTAAAAGTTGAGGGGCTGGACCAGTTCTGAATTATTCAAATAAACAAAAAATATCTGGAGAGGGGAAGTAGCAATTCATGATATATGGAGAGAATGGATTTCTTACAGTGGCTTTGCTGTGAAAAGAGGTGTGTTGTATAAGTCCACACTTAATGAAACCCTAGCTCATTGTAGAATAGACTGCACGGTGATTATTTCTACCATTTGTATGAATGTTGGTAATTTTTTTGCATTAACACCTTGGATCTTAGATGTGGTCATTAAACATGTAAGTGCAAGAGAAAAAATACTTCTGAAATGTTGTCTTCTTATTAGTGCCTGACACCATGAAAATACCTATTTTTTAATTGTATATGAAGCATTTGACTCTTTCTTGTGTATTACTTGTGTAAACTAAGGTCATATGTCATTTTACTAGAATAAAGAGCTGAGTAATAAAATACAGCTTTATTCTGTAATTGTTGCTTGAATTTAGGAACTGTCTTTGAGCTTTGGTTATCTACAACAGTGGATTTGTAACTATATATGTTTTTTCCCTGGTTAGGTCCCAAATCTGCACATGGCTTTATTCTTGTATTTTGTTTAATACATAAACTGGTCACAGCACTTGAATTATTTTTTACTTGATCTCCTGTTTTATTGGCATAATTCATTGCAGTGAATCATGAATCCAATGTAATTTATTTGTTTTGACAATTTGATTTTAATATGCTTAAATATCTTGTGTACACAGTGAGGAACTAGGAGAATTCATGGAGATGAAAGGTGCAAACAGCCCTGGGATCCTTGTACTGACCACAGGCCTCAGCAAACCTTTTATGCGTCTGGATAAATACCCCACGTTACTCAAAGAACTTGAAAGGCACATGGAGGTATATCTTATCAGCATTTATGTTCCAGCTTAATGATGATTTGACAACAATTATTTTAAAGGTACATGTCAAACATGATGGGACCCAAAATTGCATTTGTTTGCTCTTCAGTCAGCCTTCTAAACTACAGGCTGCAGTGGTTTATGTAAAAGTCAGTGCAGTAAAACTTCCTGTAAAAGATAAACATCTAAAGTAAAACTATCCAGAGAAGCTAATCATCACTCCTAGAATAGTTTTACCAGGGTCTTTAGTTGACTTGACATTGAATGTGTCTACTGCACACTACTTGAGGCTACTTTATCTTGCACAGGGAGTGCTGCTTTTCACCTCAGTATGCCGAACACATTGGCAAAATAGTCCCTCTGACTTCTAGTGAGCATTGTCCAAAAGTGATCTTTACAGGACAAGAAGGTGTTTTGAGGACCTACTCTTTTCACCTTTGCATTTTATAGGTTATATGTTTGGAGTGGGGAAAAAAAGAGAGACATTGAAAGTGTGGGGGTCTTGTCACACAGATTGGTTAGTCGGCCAGTGCTAGCAGAGCGTGTAGGAAATCACCTTTGTGTCAAAGCTAACCTGCTAAACAACACTGTTAATCTTTTCCTCTTGAGATTTCAAAATCTCTTATCCACTAGGTCTTGTAAAACTTCTTTGGCTCTATTTTAAGTATAACTAGGATTGTGCTAAGTTACTGCAGTTTTACTACAAGCCAGACCCACAAGTGTTCAAGAAGGCCATGAAGAGACTAGATCAGTCCACAACTTCAATTTTGCAAAATTGTTTATTTGGTTTTAGTTAAGCCTCTTACAATTTTTAAAATTAATTTTGCTAGAACTGAACCTTTTATGTATTTTTTCTCCATTTTTTTTTTTTTTTTNTTTGTTTGTTTTTTGTTTTTTTTTTTCCTTTTTTTTTTTTTTTTTTTAGGATTATCATCCGGATCGTCCAGATATTCAAAAATCCATGACTGCCTTCAAAAATCTTTCTGTAAGAGTGATAAAAGAATAGATTATATATTTTAAGTAGAATGTTTTCTAATTACATCTTCCTATACTGCTTTAAAAAGTGAAGCTTTTTTATAAATGTGTAATAAATTTTTTAAAGCCTGGAAATCAATGGTCTATGTGGACAGAGCTAAGAATGGTAATTTGCTGGGGAGTTGTAGTAAGTAGACTATTGGTGTAAGAGTTGTGCAAAGTATTCTGCACCTCCTTGTCTTCCCTCTCATCATACTTCATCTCCCTTTCTACTAGTGCTTGCATGACTAGTGTGCTGAAGAAGGGCTTCTTTACAACCAATGAGTACATGTTCTGACTTTTTTTTTTCTACGTACATTCCTTCTCAGGGAATGGCGTTGGATTTGAGAGAGTTTGAAGAGAAAAGTGCTAGTGAAGTTCAGAAGATGCAAAACTTCTAGTAATATTGGGAACAGGAAGCCTAATTTGAACAGATAAGCTGTCTGCTACTGTCTTTACAAAAAAATGAAAAACTATGCCTCAACTGCAACAAGCAATGATTAATGCAGTCTCAGTGACAAGAAACTTAATGTGTTGTGCTTCCTCTTAGGAATGTATGCTGATGATAACCTGGCATTTTTTATTTTTTAAATCAGAAATTTAGTGTTATCAGTGTTCAGAAGAGGTTTGTGGATTACTTCCTGTTGGGTATAAAAACAAGAGGAAACAATTCTGTTGAGAGAAATTCAAATGAAAAGAAGTAGAGCAGGTTGGAGTTACTTAATAAAAGTAGGAACACAAGTTGTAAACACTCAGGTTTGCACAGGTGGCATGTCTCTTCTTTCTGAAAGAAGATGCTTTGTTGTATAGATGTGCATTTCTGACAGCTGTGTTACTCTTTGCTGTTGAGCATGTCCATTTTTGGTTAGTCATACCAAAATTTGAAGTATAAAGGAAGGAGAAAATTGAGTAACAGAGCTATGACTGAATCTGGAATGGTAATTGAAGTCAGTGTATTGAGAAGCTGTAATATTTTATTTAGTAGAACTAGTTTATAAAAAATATTGGTAGCAGTCATCTAAATGAAAATGCTTCAAGTAAGATGCTTGTGTATTACAAGCACAGCAGTAGTAGATACAACTGTAGTAGTACTTCTACCCTTAACCCATTCCAAATTGGTAGAGTTTGTAGAGATGATGTTTTTCCTGTGTTTGTTAGGCACAATGTCAAGAAGTACGGAAACGGAAAGAACTTGAACTGCAAATACTGACAGAAGCTATTCGTTGTTGGGAGGGAGAGGACATCAAAACACTTGGCAATGTGATTTACATGTCCCAAGTCATGATTCAGTGTGCTGGAAGTGAGGTAATGTCCTTCTCATCTTTACTGTCACTCTTCCAATAAAATTCATTATAATCATTATACAACAGAAAGAAAGAGAGTGCTTCAGAGATGGTAATCTAAGCTAAAGTCTTTCTGTGTTGACTTAAGGCATTTTTTACAAAACCTGAAATAAAATTCCTTGAAGATGGATGGTCTCTCCTGTAAAATTTACTGAAAAGTGACTAAATACAGCAGTTATACATATTGTAAAATTATTTTTGCAGGGCTTTTTTCAGAGGGCATAATTGAACGAGATTTTCCATGTGTTGTTATATTACAGGATCATTGTGCATAGGAGTTATTACAGTGTGTTTTAAATAGCAAAAGGTTTAAATTTTTATGTTGTAGGGTGTCTGAGACAAGCTCTTTTTCTGCTGTTATGGGCACATTGCTCAAGTAGTAAATTTTGAAACACAAGCATCAGTACCAAATGCTTTTTGAGAAATAGAATAAGAAGATACATTAGAAAGTTAAAAGCAACAAAGCTGGGTGATTTTTTTTTTCCTAACCAAAGAAGCAAGTACAACATAAAGAAAAACTTGTCCTACCAAAACTAATGTTAAATTAATCTGAAAAGCAAGTGCTGACAGAAAGGCAATGTTATACAGGTTACTGACATGTTTTTATTGTTTGTTGTTCTCCTGAAAAATCAATGAGGCTTTGAATCTGATGAGGGCTTTTGAATTGCAACCTCATTCAGTCCATTTCCTCCCTTAGAACAAAGAGGTCCATAAAGTGTTTATGCAGCTGAATATTTAGAAGTTAGTCACTTGATATTTTTCTCTCAGATATTTTGTTAGGTGTTAAAGTAAATAAATAAGATTCAGTAGAGCTGATAGTGCATCTTCTGCAGTCGTGTCTCTTTTTGAAGCCAGCAAAACAAGTCACCATCCCCCACTCTCTTCATAAGGCAAAATGTCAAATGTAATGGACTTGTAGAAATTTCTGTTTAGCATCGCAGCTTTTTGGCAAGATACAGGACAGCTTCATTTGTGCAACAGCAACTAGGTTTGGTTTTGTCTTTCTGAAAATGATACAGACATTTGGAAATGTTTACTTAAAAACATTAAAACCTGCTAAGGACTTGTAATTTTGCAAAGATGCTTGAAATTAGGATGGTGGCTTTGTCAGTTGATACACTTACATTGTCATTAAAATATTACACTTTAATGCTTCTCCCTTTTGTTGTCTGTAGCAGTGGATTCAGAGTAAACTTATTCCTCCTTCCATAAAAATACCCCAAAACAAAACCACAGTGGATGAAACCGTACATGAAACCAGAAAATTAAAACCAGAAAAAAGTAATGAGTGCTTTTTGTTGTGACTATGCTAATTATTCCTTTGCTTTTTCTACTTCTGGGCATAATCCAGTGTTTAAAAATCTGATCTCCAATTTGAGGGACCACAGTCTCGATATGACTGTTACAGTATCCATCTAAATTATAGGAAGAAATCGATCCAGTATGTGATTTTGGTTTTACTAAATTGGCCAAACAGTTGTTATCATATTAAGCAAGGTCAGTATTTCACCCAGACTGTAAAATTCCTGTTTTGAAATACAAGGCTGTACTCTTCTGGAAAAAGTATAGGCATGTGTTAGTAGTTGTAGTAGAGAGAATAGGGACAAGCGATCAGAAAATTTCAGGCTGTCACGGAAACCAGATAGGGCCCCTCTCTCCCCTAACTTAAAAAGATAAGAGATAACCACAAGAAAAGAGACCAGAAAATGTAACCTCTCCTAACACTAACCTCTCCCAGTTTCCTTACTAACCATAAAAAGTAAAAATTAAACCCCAAAAAATAAAAATAAAACCAAAAATATATATACTAAAAAAAAACCCAATAAAAAACTTTTAAACCATCTACCATATTAATATCTACAAATTCTTAACCCAAACAACCCTAAAAATTTAAACTACCATACTATATTCTAAACCAAAACACCAAACCTTAACCATAAAACAACAAGTAGTACTTTTCAAATAGAAAATAAGTAATGCTGTCTTCTTATTTCCTTTTTTTTTTTTTTTTTTTTCTTCTAAATACAATGGAGAAATAGTTTTGCACTGAGGAAATATTTGTGGAGTAATCATCCAGTTATAATGCTGATAGCTTTTAGTAATAGAAAAAATGGGAGAGGGGACTTGTGATGGTGTATTTACTTTTTCATTTTCTTTTTTTAAAAAGGAAAAGAATGAAAGGTATCTTCTTCTCTTCCCTAACATTTTGCTGATGTTGTCTGCCAGCCCAAGAATGAGTGGGTTTATCTATCAGGTAAAGTAATACATTTACATATGTGTAAAAATTTGTTGGGGGTTGTGTTCTTTCCAAATGATTTTTCATAGGAAACTTTAAATTTAAACTTTTGTATTTATAAAGATAATATCTGCAATAAGAAGTGGTCATCTGTCTTATGAAATTCTGCCCTAGAAGCTCAGGGTTTGATTTTCTTTGTAGCTGTGACTATCACCAAGGAGACATTGGGTTTTTTTACCTTGTTAGTAGTAGCTGATGAGAAAAAGTATTGGTAGCTTTTAAGATCTATGTGGGAAACCAGTGTTGCTGCATAGGTTTGTTAGGGCTCTGACTGCTGCTTGAGACTTAACAAAATTTCACATCCCTCTTAAGCTTTCATTAGTGTGAATCAGGCTGTTACCATCAGTTTGTTTAGATGCATCCACATTAGTGTTTTATCTTGGAATCAGTGGCGTGCTTTCAAAATTCATCTTCTAGATTTTTCTGTTTAATGAGCACTGAGTCACAGAGTAGAAGTTGCTTTGGGCCTCACAGACTAGATTCCATCTGGATGAAGTTGAAGTGAAAGGCATGCTCCAAATATACACTTGAGATGCTCTGACTGTGGGAAAGGATCAAGTACATGGACTGATGTTCAGCCCCTGGCCCCAGCCTCAGGCTCCCCAGTGCAACACCACCTGAAATGCACACAAGGTGGCCCTAGGGACCTTAGCACCAGGTGTTTCACTTCACAAATCCTCTGCCCACAGCTGGTAGACAGAGTCTTTGAGCTCTCTCCCAAGTTTCCTAGCTGAGTACTTGTGGCTGTTGTCCCACAGGCCTGTTCCAGAGGTGGAACAACATCTGTAGTGCAGGGGTGCCATTTGTCTTGGCTCCCCTGTAGCTCTAGGCTGTGTTTCACAAAAGCACTTGCATCTTGGGTGTATAGTTTCAGAGACTCAGAGAGGCAAATGTGCAATCCATGACTTCCCAAGTCTTGTAAATGTTCAAATAATGCCATGTGGGTTTGGGGCATCACAGTAAAATACCAAAAGACAGGGAAAAACTGCAACAAAGTTCTAAAAGGAAACAGATTTCACCTACTAGAAATACTTCTGTAAAACAGACATTTGAGCAGTTCATTCCTTTCTCCTGAGCAGTGATTTTCCTGCTTCAAAGGAATGCAGGTTGGTCATTGGGTGTTCCTATGTTATCAACCACAGTCAGTCACAAAAATGCAACTTTTTTTTTTAATTAAGAGCAATTAAATTCCAAAATCTGTGTTTGGATTTGTACTTTACCTGCCACAATTGTAGTCTGAAATGCTGCTGCATTAGGTGGTTCAAGGGGACAGTCAAGTTTGTTAACTTTGTGGCACTTCTAATTATCCCAGTGTTGATTGGAAAAAGATAGCAGAAAAGGCAAGTTAGTTCTGTGTTCCAAGTGGCACAGTCACAATTTCTGGTGAGGATAGATTCTTCTGTATTGATTACAAAGCAGCTGACTGGAAACTTAGTATGTTAACAAGCAACATGAAATTAAAACAGTCTGTCAAGCTTTATTTTTCCTCTCCTATCACTTGCATTTCTTCTTCCCACCCACTTTATCCCCTAGATGTCCAGCATTGTTCAATAAATAAATAAGCCACTTTCTGTGATTTGTCTTCAGCTTCTGCTCAGGATGGCCACAGCCCTTTCTTGATGTTCACTATCCAACCATCCCTTGAAAGCAAAACTCTTAATTTCCTCACAACCTCATGTGTGATAGTCCCAGCACTGAGAATGTCTCAGATTTTAATGACTACATGTTCACAGCAAGGTGAAATTATTTCATCACTGTTTGTGTCTGATACAGTTGATCAGAGCCCATGTCTAGAGTGCATAATGTGGGCCTCCTGGACATTTTTTTCTGAGGTTCACATCTCAGAACTGGGATGGATATGGGCAGAAGATGATGCTGTTCTCCCAGTCATTCTCAGGGAAATCATGCCACTGGAGGCATCATCCTACATAACACCTTCCCTGCATTTCTGAATAGCCCACTTGTTGTCAGGCTTCAGATTTTCTGGTTGATAGTGCTGATATCTACCACGGGAGCTAACGGGAAGAACTTTTGGCAGTGGTAAGCTGACGTCACAAGGAGCAAGGACCCTACTTCTTTGGAGGGCTACACGATTGTTTGTTGAAAGAAGGGAAATACAAATGATTCACAAGTTCACTTCAATTTTCTGTTTTGCTGACTTTGTACTTCTTCTTGCCATGTGTTTCAGGTGATCTCTGTCACATCTGTACCCCTATATTGCCTCCTCACCTGTGTCAGTAGTTCTTGCACATCTCTCTTGTTGTGGTTTTATGCTGTGTTATTCATGAACCAGCAAACATGGGAAAAAAGGGAAAAGAGCAAATTTTAGCTGCATTTAATAGTGCACATGGCCACCATGTTTCCTTCAGTGGGGAAGCTGCCACAAGGGAACTTCTTTCTCTTCAGTATTTTGGGCCTGAGCATGCTCTGTGCCTACAGAATACAAAGTGATTTTTCGTTTTCAAGCTTCTAAGAAACCTTTGTCCATTCTGCTGTCTTTAGGAAAGAGGAAAACATAAAGTTGGTTTTTATTCTTTTTGCTGTGTTGGAGCCAAAATTCCACAGTGCATAGTATTTGTGCTTTTGCCAGTATTTGCTGAATAGTGTTTCTGTGCAGGAAAATACAGGATGTATTAAAGAACTTTCCTTGAAGTTTCATTTTCAGTAAAGCCTTTCATCCCCAAAATACTCAATTTTATTTATTCTTCTGTGTTTCTAAAGGGTCAAAAAAATTATCCTAAACTGACTTTTTTTTTTTTTTTCCCTGCTTGACTGGGTTTGAAATGGGACCTCCTGCAAAATTAGTATGTTCTTCTGAAGAAAATTTACAAATTTGAAGGTGTTCACATCTTTTTTTCCCCCTCAAAGTATTTCCATGAGGGAATTTAGTAGTGGTTTTATTGGAGAAATAAATCTTCAGTAAATAATTGATGCATTTATTTAGTGAAATACTCCTTTATAAATTTACTTGTTCTACAGACTTTATTCTGGGAGCTAATAAGACAGTTTGCAAACAAATGTGTTTAAAGAAGAGTCACTGTTGCCTCCAGTCATGTAATGTGATCCGGAAGGTCTCAGTTTCAAGAACTGGAGACTGAGGAATGATCACTATTGTATTTGTATGGATTTTGTAGCCTGAATAGGTAGCAGCTAGACAGTGACATCACAGATGTCTTTTGCAGAAGTTGAACACATAAAAAACTCCCATTGTGAGATGTTTGTGTGGATTTTAAAATATTTTTAAACCCATTGTGTCAATTTACTATGAATGTCTTTTTTCAGAGCTTAAAGTTAGTCTTTTCTTTAATTGGTAATGTTTTAATGTATTTTGTATTTAATGTCAATGTTACTGTCTTTTTTTTTTTTAAGGGAAAACTGCCTATGACAGGAATGACTATAACGAAGCTAGAAGACAGTGAAAACCATAAAAATGCATTTGAAATATCAGGTATTGCCCATTAGTATTTTTATTAACTAGTTACTCCAGGATATACTGGTTCAAACATCAAATGCTTGCTCTGAACAGAGGAAAAAACCTCTTTATTGTGAGGGTGACCAAGCACTGGCACAGGGTGCCTGGGGAGATGGCTGTCCTTGGAGGTACTGGAAAGCTCCCTGGCCATGATCCGAGGCAAACAGCTCCAGGTGTCTGTGCTTGAGCAGTGGGGACTGTGACCTGCAGAGGTCCCTGACAGCCTCAGCCATCCTGTGGTTGTACAGGCTTTGTTACACAGCTACCCAGAGCCTCACTTGAAGGCTGTTTTTACTGCTTGTCTTAAGCAGTTAAGGAGCTCTTTGCATGGGATTCATCCTGGAATTTCTGTATCTTAATGAATGGAGGCAGTAGCCTTGGAGAAGATATTTTGTGATGAAGCAGTTCCAAGTACACTATTTACTGAAAGAATAGGAATTTGAGAGGCTCTGGAAGAGATTTGAACCAGTTTTCTTCTAGAAATTTTCCACCTCTTTCTGAGAAAACAAGATGCTTATTTAGCATCTCTGATGTTAATGATTGATGCCATTGTGCTTATAGGTAACTTCTATCTGTTCAGTCATTCATTTCATCATGTATGTCCTGAGACAATTTAAAGGACAGTGCAGGGTCCCCATGGTGGAGTTTTCTATCTTCATTCATTTTCTGGATCAGTTCTACATCCCAGCAGGTTGCATTTCAAGAAAGTAATTTTTTTATAAGTAATTACTGTATCAATGCCATGAGTCACAGGGCAAAAAGATTGTTTATATTGAGAAAAAAATGGGTTTTTGCAATAGTAGCTATGAAGCTGTTCTCAAGCAGAATGTGATGGGTTAAATGGTGTTAAATGGTTGTATGGTGCAGAAGTGAAAGTTATCTTTGGTTGAGATTACGTTCCCAAGTGACTTTTGCCTTAGCTTTAATTTTATGCCTTCTTCTGAGAGAAGATTGGTGAAACTCTTATTTTATAACTTTTCCTATGTTGTAGTGTACAGACTCAAGAATGACATTTTAGGCTATATGCTGGCTTTTCTGGGGAAGATGGAGAAGCATAGGCTAGTAGCTGAGCCTGTCTCCTACTCTTGTCATTTAAGGTTGTGCTTATTTACTGGAGTTAGGGGAAAAAAGTAGAACTCCTGTGCTAGGCTAAGAATAAATACATGGAAGCCATGTGTGTTACAATCTGGAAAAGTGGGATGCTGTTGTACTGAAAATATGATTTAAATTTTTGCTTAGTATTGAGAGGCCATCATGTTTTAAGAAATAAGTGTCTTTTTTAATCATGTCAGATCGACTAAACGGTTATTTTTTCGTTTCCTATGTCTTTCTGGTATCTATCACCTAGGAAATATGATTGAAAGGATATTAGTATCTTGTAACAACCAACAAGATTTGCATGAATGGGTGGATCACCTGCAGAAGCAAACCAAAGTCACAACTGTTGGGAATCCCACCATTAAACCTCACTCTGTGCCATCTCACACGGTAAGAGAGCTTCTGCACTGAAATGAATGAGCACAGTTAGATTATAATTAGGTTGTCTGGCAAATGTAACACCATGGAAAGCCTTTTTCTCTTAGCCATTAGTAGCAAGAATTGCATTTTGTCACTGTAGTTTAATAGGTAAAAAGATAATTCTGTTTTTAATTGTGTGAACAAAGAATAAAATGCTTAAAACTCAATGTAATAGTTAAATGGGGTGAAAGAAAGTTGATTATCATTACTTTTTCTGTTTTGACCAAGTGCATACATCACCTACTTAGAACAGTAGGTTGTAATTGGTGATGTACTTGACAGGCTGTGGAGAAACAGTAATTTCTTTTGGGTTCTGCATTTGAATTGTTGGATATGAATGGTTCTAAATTTAGCTCCACCCTTAGTGGTGAGAGAAGTGGGAGCAGGGCTGTTCTATCTTTAGTTTGTGCTCAGTCTGTGGTAGACAATAAAAAAAAATTTAAGCTCCTTTTTTCCAAAAAATAATTTAGTGTGAAATTTTTCAAAGGCCAGCTGTAAGAAATGCTATAACAAGTGGGATTATTTCACCAGTCCTTGATGACACTATGTCTCCATTATGACAATATGCCTTCTTTCCTTTCCCATCATGTTTGACAGCTTCCTTCCCACCCAGTAACTCCCTCCAGCAAGCATTCAGACAGCAAGCCAATACCACTGACTCCTGCCTACCACACTCTCCCTCATCCCTCACACCATGGGACTCCACATACCACAATAAACTGGGGACCGCTGGAACCTCCCAAAACGCCCAAGCCCTGGAGCCTGAGCTGCCTGCGGCCCGCGCCTCCGCTACGGCCTTCAGCAGCTCTTTGCTATAAAGAGGTGAGGTGCAGCAGCCAAGAAACAAGACAGTGTGGCAGCCTTCAGTAGGAAGTTGTAGATTTTTTTGTGGTGGCTGTGTGTAAGTGACTTTCCTTAAATTTTGTAAATCTCCTAAACAACCGGGAAAAAGTGAGAGTTGACCTGCAGCGCAAGATTGGTATTGAGACTTAGCTGCTGTAAGAGGTTCTTCTGTTTGGCTGTACTATATGCTTATTTTGTAATTTAACTTAAAATCCTTCTATGCTTTCATGTGTAAGCCACTAAATTCTCCAATGTATTAAAATTTCAATAATCTTTATACTGTTTAGCATACAATAACGTTCAAAACCTACCTTGATCATCTCTGGTAGGTCCTGCTCAGTCACCTTTTTACTTTCTTGTTCTATATTTTCACTGAAGATGTATTGTATCCTTAAGGTAAAGGGTAGACCAGCATCTTCCTTTTGTTCCTGAAACTTAGTATTGTTCCTGTAAATTACCATGACCACATTTTGAGCAGAAATGCTGCTGGGTTTGTTGTTTGTTTGTGGTTTTTGTTTGCTGGTTGTGTTGGTTTTTGATTTTTCTTCCTGTAGACCTCTGTGAAAACAGACCTAAACTTTTACAAATTTTGGCTTTGAAGGGTGTAGTACCTGCCAAGCTTCCTTGTTAGGTCCTTTTTTACTTGCTTCCCAGTAGACAAGTGAAATGGGTTGTCTCTTCAACTGTTCAGGAAAAAGACCTGTTAATGTATTCCTGCCTCTTCCCTTCACTCTAGCTCCCTAACAGGCTGAATGACTCTGCAGCAGGCTTTATGTATATTTCTGTTAATAGAACAGATAAAATACTTGGCTGTGTGTATAGTTGGAGGTAGGGTAGAGGTGAAATCAGACAGTTCAAGCAAATTGAACATGGCGAAAAATATTAGTAAACTGAATTTTGGTGCTGTTAATAGGTTTTAGTTAGTAATTCCTGTCTGCATCTTAAAAGTTAAAGTCTCGAAATGCTGTCTAGAAGCTCTACTTTTTTATTTTTCCTGTACAGGATCTCAGTAAAAGCCCTAAAACCATGAAAAAGCTGCTTCCCAAACGCAAGCCAGAGCGGAAGCCATCGGATGAAGAGTTTGCACTGAGAAAAAGTAAGAGAGACTTGAACAAATATCTGCATAATACAAAGGCTGGAATTAACATCAGTTTAAATTCTGTAAGAGTTAGATGTACAGTGTAAGCAGGTCACCTGGTTTCCTGTCTCATGTCAGGGGAGAGGGGTAGGTATCTCCAGAGGATGATTTGTTATAGTCGTCTTAGGCTATGACGGCTTTTGCAGAGCTTTACTGATTGCTACAGTGCATGTCTGCTTGTGAAGAGCCTATTTCTGTTTGTTACAGAAGGAAGGGAGGTTCACTAGAGAGCCAGTCGAAGTTCAGTGAGGTAAACCTGTCTTTTAGTACTGTAAACAACAAGGTGAAGATACTGAACCACTCTTGCAGAATACTTTGCAGAATACTTGGTAGGAGCTTCTGTTGTCCTGGGTGTTGGAAAGCTGGTTATTGCTGCTGATTTGAGGACAAGTTGCTTCCACAATCACTCGTTCTAGGATCCAATAGTCTTCTCTTATCTCCTGTAAATAAAGTAATTTGCTCATGTCTGTATCTAAATAGATTGCAGATATTTAGGCTGCCTGAAGTCTGAAGAAAAACACTGATCTGAGAGAGACTTAGTAATGTACAAAAAGAGAGAGGTCAAAATCTGTATGTTGGGATAATTTGAAGTGGAGGGAGCATTAATGTTATCAAGCAAACACAGTATTCACTTAGTTGTCAGTGTTGCTGTAATTCTTCCTTAGAAATGTGTGTGTTAATTAAATAATCTGATTGCTTGTATCAATAAAAGACAGGGTGTTTTATTGGACAGATTTTTTGCTGTAGCTTTTGCTTCTCTGTGTCTGTCCTTTGCTCATGGGCTTTTTAAGATAGTCTGTGCCATGAGTGTTCAGTGCATGAAGTTTGTTATTGTGGCAGTTGTCTCTCACAGGCTTATATAGAGTTGGAGAGAAAAAGCTTTTCCTCAGGGTGCTCTTGGTTTGTCTGAGGTGTTAGTCCTTCTGAATGTTCTGTGGCAAAGGTTAAGGTAGTGAGTAGAATGATTCTCTGTTCATGGATATGCAGGTGGATGTTGTAGTCCAGGATGTTTTATCCTTACAGCATGGCATCTGTTTAGGAAAAATAAAAGCACTGTAATACAGTATCATTTCAGATGTTGGAGAATGGAGATTCAGTAGTTGTAATGATGATGATGAAGCCGTTGACTTGCAGGTTTAGCAATTGTTAAAGAACACAGTGGGAGGAGTTAAGGGTTTTTACTTGGGGGAGGGAAGAAGTCTGTGGACAATAGAATATATTGTTCTACTCCTGATTCAATAACTTTTACAGAGAGATATTTTTGTAGCTTTTAGTCAAAGAGTGTTTCTTACAGATTCTTGGTATTCATCTTCTCTAATCAGTAATTAGAAGCTTCTTCAACTTTGTCAACTTTTTTGTGAAGCTATAAAAGTTTCCCACTGCTATCGAACTTAAGTGATATTGATAGAGAGGTCTGGGTTTTGTTGCTTCCCTTCTCAGGAATCCAGAGGATTTATGGGCTATGTTTTGAGAACTGCTGTGTCAAATTAGCATTTCTACAGACAAAACAACTGAGATGTTTCAACTGACTGCCCTCAAAATGCTATTTCAGAAGTGTAGTAATTGTCCTGCTACTGTGATTATATAGTGCTGCATTCTAACTACAAAATCCAATTATTTTCCCTGCCTTGAAAGAGGAATAACCTGTACTTTGGAGTTCCTGCATCTCTTAAACTGTAGGAAAATTATATTGGATCAAGATAATTTCTGCAGTAGCTAGCTTGTCCCAACAAATGTTTGGAAAGGTCGCTTTGTTCTGGTGATAAATCACAAAACCCAACAGGATGCATTGGCTGGTAGAGAATACAACTGCATTTTGATGTTGAAGGCTGCTCAAATTCATGTAGCAGGACATCTTCAAACCTAGTTATTTCACAGGGAAAGGAGGAAAAATGCTTTTAAAACAACAAATTGTCTTGCCTTGCACGTAGACTTCTGCTTTAATCTAAACCAATAATGGTAGAGGTAGAGGTTCACTCTATTGTGAGTGAACAATTTGACACTATTTTTACTGAGTCACCCAATGAGATTTGCTGTGGAGCTTCACCTTTTGGAAAATGCTGCCACATTAAGCTTGAATAGTAAATTTGTTCAGTAGTGCTGTTGCTGTGTTGAAGTCTGAGTAGTTTAGAGTAGTCACTTTTCAGATACATGTGGTGTCTTCCCTTCTGCACGCTGGACTGAAGTTATGCTGTTAATTCTGAGTTCTGTTTTCAATTGTGTGCTGTTGAAAGGGGTAAATTTGATTTTATATGTATAGAAACATATATATATATAAGCAAATGCAAAAAGTTTTCAAGATGTTTTCTGTGAATTAGTATTATGTTTCTTGATTTCTTTGACTAAACAATGGAATAGTATGCATATTGAATTGTGTGTTTATATAATACTTGAGTATATAGGGATTTTTCAGTAAAATGACTGGTTTAGAATGAGAGTCCTCACACTTCAAAACACATTTTGTACAACATCAGATGCTCAGAAAATATCTTGAATGTGTGGGTGGTTACTCTGAATTGAATTATTTCTAAGCATTTCAAAATAGTATTTGTCTTTCTAAACTGTTACTTTTGTTCATTGAAGTTTGATTTTTAAAACGATATGATTAAAATAATTTTAAAGGGTTGATTTGGCCCATGTTTAAAATTCTGTTTTTCCTATTGATTCTAGGTACAGCTGCTTTAGAAGAAGATGCTCAAATTCTTAAAGTTATTGAAGCATATTGCACAAGTGCCAAAACACGTCAAACATTAAATTCAAGTAAGTTAGCCATTTCTACCCATTTCAGTACTTTCTAACTAAAACACCAATAAGATAGTTTGCAAAAGAAAGTGCTGTATATTCTCAGCCCTTTGCAAATAGCAAGCTGGACCTGCAAATGATAATAACCTGTTTCTGGTTCAACATCAATGCCAGGTGTTAATGTATTGGATGCCAAGGACCATGGTTAGAGACTATCATTTTTTCAGTATTTTAAAACAATCCAAAACAACAAAAACCTGAATGTAACTACTTGTCATGGTTTAAAATTGTGCTAAAGCTTCAGCAATGAATAAGAGGTGTCTGAACTGAATATAACAGCTAATCAGTATGCTTTTGGATAAATTTCAAGAAACTGGTAAGTAGGAGGAACGAAGAAGTCATTGTAATTTTGGAGGACTGTATTTTTGTTGTGTTCTGTTCAGCAAAAACTTTGTCCGTGGAAAAGTAACCTAGACCTATAAAAACTTCTTTCATTTTATTTCCACTAGTTGTTTTTAGTATTAATTACAAATTTTAATCCCGTCTCATAATTTCAGGAGAAATTGTTCTCAGATGTGTGTTGCCTAAAGCCATTTTTAGTTTCTTAGATCAATACCTAGCATATTGAAAACCTGTAACGTGCCTCTGGGGTCCTACTTCATTTAATCCAAATCAAGGTTGCCATTTGGAGTTCCTCTGTATTGTAAGTAAAACACTGCTCAAAGCAGGGGAGTCCACCAGCATGTGTTCCATTTACACAAGGAAGAAGAAAATGCTGTTGCGTTTGTTCCTTTTTTGCACTGTTGAATACAAACTTAATTTGGAGATCCTTGGAACACAGTATAATGAATTTGAAGTATTGGCTAGTTTTGCTGGAACTAGAAGACTGGACATCATAACTTCTTGTCCACTAAAGCTATTTAAATTTTGCAATATTAATCACTCTTACTGCTGCCTACAGTGCTCTAGGCCTATTTTGCTTCCAAGCAAAAGCACTTTGTGCTGACAGTTGAAGTCTTAAAACGCAATTGCAGACTTAGTTCTTAAATTTTCCTAATACATGTTTATTTGCTATTGCCACCTTGAAAAAAACACAGCTACTTTGTATTCCTATGTAACTTACAATGGGAATATGACAGTTATATTAGACTGTAAAAATGTCTCAAATAACAACAAAAGCCTTTATTTTAATTTTTCTGTCTTAATAAACTGTAGATCTCCAAGATCATGAAATCAGCTACTACTACTTTTTTCTTATTAATACTAATCTTATTATAGTCCTACTACAGTGATTACAGTAGTGTGTTTAATTGGATAAAGGGAATTAATGAGTTCAAAGTTTCTGAAGATATACTGTTGTTCCAAACAAAATCAAATGAGATGATTGCTGTTTGAACAGCTCAACTGTGATCTGTTATTTCCAAGGATAACGTGACAAGAAATGGTTGGGAAAACATTTGCACTTGCACAGTAGTGTGTGTGTGTGCAGATATGAAGTGGAAACTATCTTTTTTTTGCTTGCCTATTTTTCCTGTCTATGTATATTTAAGAAATATACATAGTGCTGTGGGTATCATTGCATACATCAGAAGTCAGCAGCTTTTATTGGCTCTTAATTGCAGCAAGAAACAATTTTTTATTGATTAGGCACATAGCTGCTTTGTTTGGAAAAGCATAGTGTTGTCATCTAAGGCTAGGTTTCAGAAGGTCCATTTGTAAACTGGAATTGGAAATGGAGAAAGAACCAATAAAGCTGGAATTGCTTCTGTTGGAGCAGTAGTCAGTGTAGAATAATAGAGTGAGGGAATTGCCTGTCATCTGTGAAGTATGCTGGTTTTTTACATACTCCATTTTTCCCTCCCAGTTAATATTCTGCCTGTCCCTCACAGCACTCACTGGGCAATTCCCCTACTGCACCTTAATCTGCTGCTTTTGGCAGTGTCAGTACTGCAGAGCTATGACACCAGTGCAAACTGGTAAAGTGTGGTATTAGAGGTAGCAGAGCAGCTTTTTATCAGTTGTTTGGGTGGGAAAAAGTGGGATTTAATTTGGGTAGGTAGATGGAAATGAAAGAGCAGAGCCTGACTTTCTCATGCTTTTTGAACACTGAGCTTATTTTGCATTTCTGCTTCAAATGAAGACTTAAAATCCTCTGCAATATCATGTGTATGGTGCCTCATAACATGGCCACTTACATGGCTTCAATCCTTGGATATTGCCAGGCCTTGAAAAATTAGAAAACTGTCCTTACTATGTTTGACCAACGACCCTAGAGATCTAAAAGTATTTAATTGGGGGGGTGGACTCAGGCATGTAGGAAGAGGTGTTTGAGGGGTCAGAATGGGCTAGGCTGTGTCACTGTTAGGCTCTTGGCCATGTTTTTCTGTGAGTCAATTTACCACATTTAAATAATGAGGGGTGTGGGCACAGAAGAAAATGTACTCTGATAATCTCCTTCAGTGGGTGCAAGATGTTGCTGCTGATTTAGTAATCAGCAGCCCTGCTCTGCATGAGAACCTTTGCTTTTCTTTTTCCCCCTTCATTTTCCTCTTCACAGTGGTGACACAAGCACTTCTGTTGGCTGTGTTGTGAGCTGGTGGGAAAATTACCTGCTTGAAAAAACTAACCCTACAAAAGATTTTTTTCATCTGAAGCTGTTTTCTGACCTGGCTCATAAAGCAGCTGTACAAAAGACTGTGTCATTGCAAGGGAGGGAAAGGATGAGGTACAGATATGTGATGGGGAAGGGGCTGTTGCTTTTCACATTGGTGCTGGATCATGCTGGCTTACTGTGTTTGTTTACTGCTCTGTGCCCAGTCAAATCCTCCCCAGACCAGAACTGACTCTGTATTTCAAAAGAACCTGACTTCCTCTTCAAAAAATTCTACTTTCAAACAATATTTTGTTACTCAAAATTCTCAACTGAGACTGCCTAGAAACTTAAAAACCACTCCAAAATTGTATTGTAACCGTTCAAACATTGTGCTGAGTGTAATTTATATCTAAATCCCAAACAAATTTGAAAAAAAAAAAAAAAAAAAAAGAAAAACCCAAGTTTGGTGCCTTTTTAACAATATTTTCTCTTTTCCTTCTCTTCCCATCACCTTTTTGCTTTTATTTCATGTGTTTGGTTGTGGCTATTCCTTACGTTCTCCTCCTCATCCCACCTCTGCCTATCCACATCCACCATTTCATTTCACCTATACATCCTTAGCATGGCAAGGCACTGACCTGATGCATAATCACGTCTTGGCTGATGATGACCAATCAAGTCTAGACTCCTTGGGTCGTCGCAGTAGCCTTTCTCGTTTGGAGCCTTCAGACCTCTCAGAAGACTCTGACTATGACAGTATATGGACAGCCCATAGTTACAGAATGGGGTCTACATCTCGTAAGAGCTGTTGCTCATATATCTCTCACCAGAACTAATGCACTTCTGAGCTTTTTCTTAACAAATGCTTGTTGTATCACAGCCTGCTTTTCTTAGATGTTTTCTTGCTGTTCCTTGTCTCTTTAATGTGATATTTTAATAACTTCTGAGGGAGCTCCTGAAACTTCAGTTATACCTGGTGGAAGGCTCTATTGTCAATTCGGTACACGTACAAATAAGTCATTCTAAAAAGTGTATATCCTGTTAAGGATGATACTCCTTGAGGGTTTTTTTAACTGACAGATGTTAATTTGTAGCTCTGAATGGTCTTTTTTTTTCTTTTGACTTGGTCAGTGTAGTAACAGGTCCTTTATTTTCTTTTTTTTTTTTAATTTTGGATAAGCACATTTTTATATTTTGTACTGAAGCCATACTGGTTTGAGAGCTGAGTGCCAGCTATATGGAAATACCTTAGTGGTAGTGGTTGGATTTTCTACATATTAACAAAAAACATAGCTGGTAGAGTAAGTGAAATGCAGCTTAAAAATAAGCAGTACAAGAGCTGTAAAATCACTCAGATATTCACATATCTGGCCTCTTTGTTTGGAAGAGCATTTGCTAGTCCACAAAAATTTCTGGTTTTATACTGCTGTCTTTTGCTCATTGCTTAAAACGTTTATATGAAGGACCTCGCTGCTCTTTCCCCACCCCAGTCCGGCAATTGTCATGAAAACTTGGCAGTCCATGCTCATTACATGCAGTGTTTTGGTACTCTCATGTTACCTGTGGTCATACTGTCACTTTACTGTGTGCAGTAGTGTGGCAGAAAGCAGGGTTTAGATGTTTACTTGCCTGTTAAAATACACAACTGTCAACTCTCAATTGACCATTCTTCTTGAAAAGACGAGAGGAAAATGATTCCCCTGATGGAGGCTCCAGTGTTCAGCATCTGAAACTCTAGGTACAACTGTGATCAAATTGGCTTGTTTGAAGTTCTGAATAATAGAATGCTTGGCTTTTGGGTTGTACTGTTTGGAGCATGTCTGTGACAGATTTTATTGTGTCTTGTAACTTCTCTCATAAGCAGGTTTGTTTTCATCAGAAGCTCTTCACTTACAGTCATGTTGGCTTTTTCAGAGAACTGTGACATGCTGTGCACAGCTGAAGGTCTCAAACCTGCACCTGGGGCACTGCTGGGGTGAACTGTGTGTGTGTGTTCTGTCTTGTTGCTAAAGTAATTGGCATCAAAACAAAAACGGCATGTTTTCCAAATCTTTGTAAGCATTAGGGAAAAGTGTGGTGAAAGTGTTGAAAGGACAGAAGCAGTTCTCAGTTTCGCCAGGGTTCCCAAGTGCAACACCCTTATCACTTTTCACGTAAGCATGTTATCCAGTGTTCAGATACTGCTCTGTGAACAAGTTCAGAATAATCATGATGAAATTTAACTGCAGCCTGGGAACTTGATCACACTGTTTAAAAGGTAATCAGTACCTTTCTGCGGGTTACATGATCAGAGGGTTGCAACTGCTAGACATGCATGATTCCAGAGGGTGGTCAGTGTGGAGAAGATGTTTCAAGGCAGTTCATGTCTTCAATTTACATTTAGTCTTGTTTGATCCCCTGCTTTATCCTCTCTTACTGTTGTTGGCATTCTATAAGGTGACTAACAAAAGCAGTGGTGCTTACCTAGGAGGGTTTTCAGGGGTACATTTTACTGCTGGTCATATTTTAATGTAATGACCAGGAACTTGTGTATGTTGAACCTTTTGCAAATGGAGGAGTCTTGCTTAGAGAAATGAGATAAGTATATGTGCTCCATATCATTTCACAGCACATTTGTAACCCACTTCACTCCCTTCTTCTTTTCAGTCAGTTTTTTTGTTTTGTTTTTTTAACATATATGGAAATTGGGTTGTTTTTTTCCCTGTTTCTTATGATGTGGTGTTCTAGTTGAATAATGTTTTCTGCACTGGATAAATGATAATTTCTTTATGTCTGTTTCATGTTATTATAGTGTAAATATGAGTTTGTAATGAGTTGTTGCACTTGAACTTTCCTTACCACACAGAAAGTTTTGTTATCCAGATCCGAAGATTTTGACTTTTTATGCACCAAAGCTTTGACAGTTTACCACCATTAATTATTGTAGCATTTATGTCATTAGGTACTATCATGATTAGGATCTCTCATATTGTGTATTCTCATATTAACATCGCAGCACATTTAAAACCATTCTACGTCTTCAATGTTACAGGCTGTAAACTATTGTGAATTGATCAGGAGTATTAATGCAAAATGCTTGAAACAAAAAAAGGACAAATGTGGAAATGATGGTATTCAGTCCAAAGGTTCAGTGTTTCTATTTTTGTGGAACTTTAGTCATGGTAATAACAGTACCTTATGTTTATGCAATTCTGTAAATTGTATGTGTACAGTTACAAATACACTGGAAGGATGGAGAACCTGAATTGGAAGGTAGGTTCAAGCCATTGTCAGGCCCTCTTCTCATGGCTTATGCAGTGTTTCCATATAAATTAGTACTTACCATAAGCTGAAGCCAACCAATATTGATTGGGTGTTTTGCATAATCTTGCCAAAACACAGTAATGTGTATATAGTGACGTAAAACATAGAAAGAGTAATATATATTGTGCACTTCATTTGTGAATGGGAGAAGCCATCTTTAGTAGGTGACTGCCTTTGGAAAATGCAAAATGGATGTATATCTGAATGTTTCATTGTACTGTACAGTATGCATATTGTTTGTGGTTGCATATATCAATTAAGTGTTTTGTTTTATATGAAAAGGACATCTGTTATGTACAGTTGAAATAAATTTTGCATTTGCTAGACTGTGACTTTAATATTTGATTATTACACAGGGGGAAAGGACAGCAGAACTTGTAACTTAACACATACTCTTCTCCCTATGCCTCCTTTCTCTTCCTCCCTTTTTCCCAGAGGGATCAAATGCTGACATGAAAGATCTTTTTTGACATAAGTGTGTAATCTTTGTTTAATGTAGTTGACATCTACAGGAAATTTAATGTAATGGGAAGTATGTATTCTTCTATATCCTCCTTTTTGTAAAAATAATTTCAGAGACATTGCCATCTATAGATTGTTTTTCTGTTGCCTTCTTCTCCTGTTTAATTGATTTTATTTCCTTCATTTTAGTTTTTTGGTTGGGGTTTTTTTTGGTGGTTGTTGTTTTTTTGGGGTTTTTTTTTGTTTTTTTATGTGGGTTTTTGTTGGTTTTTTGGTGGGTTTTTTTATTGTTGGGTTTTTTTTTTGATTTTTCTTTGTTGGTATATTCTCAGTAGAAGTATGGGCTGAATTATTGGAACAATCTAAAACCTACTTCTGCAGGCCCTATCGCCAGAAAGAAATTGTATGAATATACTAAGGGTGTATATAACCTTATGTGTTTTCATGATTTAATATTACAACATTTTTCTTTTAAAAGCAAGAGTTATCTTTAGTGTTTCTGCTTAAAAGATGCTTACGTGTGAGTGAATTTAAACAAATCAGCAAGCTAATATATGTGCTAAAATGTTTACATCAGAATAAATTAGATATAATAAATATAATAATTATATTTATTATGTAATTAAATATAATAAATAGTCACCCCTCTCTATTAAAAGGTCATAACTTTGTTTTGCTATGGTTGTAGCAGCTCTAGTCCTGCAGCCATGTAATTGGAAGTTTTTGTATTGGTTAGCAAAATACAGGCAGTTTAGTGGAGTAGCTCTTTCCAAATGTTGTCTTAGGAATCTTCCATGTCTTCAGATGGTGTCTGTCTTCTCAAACTATTCATTCTGTTCTTACATGACTAACATTTACATATGAAGTTATATTTTGGTCCACTTTAATTGTTTCCATTTTACACATCTCAGCATATTGCTGTAAACTGCCTAAATCAGTCATCTGAGTCATGTGGGGTTTTATTCCTGTTTGTGGTTCTCTATTAGTTAAAAAAAGACAAAACAACTTCATGCCCAAACCTTTTTTATTATTCCCAAGAATTTGCAAACAATGTTGTATCTTATACAGTGAACTAAAATTTAGCTGATATTTGGCTTCTGATTTGTGTTTTCTTTAGAAAGATAGTAAAGGATATCCTTTTGATTTTGGCAGATCTTTTGATTTTGGCACAGATTTCTTTCCAGTTTTTAAATCTTAACACATGCAGAGTCTGGGAGCAGCATTTTTAGAATTGTTTGTATTAGGACCTCATGAAAAACTTATTAAGAAAGAGAAGGTTAATTTGTTAGGTCTGCTTATCTGCTTTAACATATTTAATTTAACAAATGCAGTGATACACTGAATATTTAAAATGACAAGTAATTTTTTTTGTCTAACATTTGCTTCAATAGGAAATGTATGTGTCTGTGCAGCCAGTGGTTAATGGTAGATCTAAACAGTTGTGTACGTACACACCTGTTTTTCAGTGGCAAGTCACACTCCTGTCATTGAAACTCAAGTAAATTTAATTTCTGAGAGCTTCTTAGCTTGTAGAGTTGGTAAAAAACAGAGTTGTGTATTTACAAGTACTGTTTCAAATTTTTTGTCTTTATCCCTGCCTTGTTCCCCTCCTTTCCTCTCCTAATCACAGTAAAGGTATGAAGAAGTGAAGAAAACAGCAATACTTACAAGCTGTGCAACAGAGTCTTTGCTTATGGCCTCAGATAATGCTGTGTACTTCTTGAAATTACCACCATCCCCACACATCTGGCTTCCATACCTTAAATTAGGACACTTATAGTCTTCTGTGACTATGAGCCTTCTCCTCCCTTTCCCCAGCTGGAGGAAGCTGTTCTTGGTTGGCTGGGGAGAGCTGTCTTTAGCTGATGCCCTGATGTTAGCTGCTTTAAACGGATGATGTGAATGCCCACCTCCAGTTTACTCTTGGCTTAAATGGCTCCTGGACAGACAAGGTCTTTGGACATAGGCAGAGGTTTAATATCCAGTTAAAGTGTAAAGGTTTCTGAATTTCATTCCCCTTTTCTTACTTCCCTTCTGCAAAACTTATGAACTGCTTTCATATTTGTCTGCTAAATGATTCAAAACAAAGGACCAAGCTGTTTACCAGTACAGCTCTTTCTGAAGCCTGGCTTCTTCCAGGAGCCAGGATGGTGCCATATAAAAATAGCATGGTGCCCAGAGAAATTGTGAATGCCCCATCCCTGGGAGTGCTCAAGGCCTGTTTGGATGGGGCTTTGAGCAGCCTGGTCTAGGGGAAGGTATCTCTGCTCATGGCAAGGAGGTTGATTCTGTCAACCATTTTGATGTAAGATGTCATGCTCCTTTTGGGGAAGAGTGAATGAAAGGTTGAGGTTGTGAGTTAGGATTGCAAACAGACATCAGTGAGAACTTCTGTAACATTCAGTCTCTGCTGTAGTCTCTTCCTGGTTTGGTGTTAAGACCATACTCCAGGGCAAGGAGTGACACTCCACCTGTTTTAGGCAGGTATAAAGTGAACTTTTGTTATGAAGCCTTTCAACCATATAAATACCCAAATACAGGTTCCAGCTTTCCTTATTTCTAGAAATGCTCAGAACTGCTTGCTTGTTTTAGACTGATTGATTTAGCTGGAAGGGGGATCAGACACTGAAAACCAAAAGCAGGGGCTGTTCCTCACAGGCCTCTTCTTGTATTTCAGGTGTTCTGCCACATTATGTAGGGGGTATTGCACTGCTCTAAAAGTCAGGTGGGCTGTGTTGTTACTGGCTTTACTCTGGAGGCTTAATTTGCTAAACCTATAATTTAAGGAAAGGTTTTGTCAAAAAGCACTGTAATTCTTTATTCTCCACTCTAGCGCTGAGAGGTATTGATATTGAATGGATACCTTTATTATTTTCATGGAATTTAATTTATGGAAACTTAATTGAATCTTGATTGTAGTGGTCAGTTGTTTGCCTTAATTACGCAACAGACTTCTAAACAGTGGGATCATTCTTCCAAGACCCTGGTTTTAAGAGTTCCCTATTGAGAAGTGACGGCAACTTACTTGGCCTTAATGTTTGTTTGCCAATCTTGAAGTAATTGGGTTTGTCAAACATACTTTTTCCTCCCATCTGCCTTACTTCCCTCAATACCCACCCCTCCAAAAAAAACCCCAAACCAAATGAAACTCTGTTTTGTGTAGCTTGGGGTGCGGGGTGTCCACCTTAAAAAAACCCAACAAACAAACAAACAAAAACCCCCCAAACCCAAACTAAACAAAAAAAACAACAGCAACAAATCCCCGCATGAAAAACCCCTACAAACTAACTGACTAGTACTTGTGGTTATGTTATCTCAAGGTGAATTGGGCAGTTGTTTGAGGTCAATTTAAATATAGTAATTTGGCCTTTTTGACTTGGAATAGTGTCTTGTAATAAAATTCAGTGTGAAATTTGGATGCTTAGGATTGAGAAATAGCAGATATAGAGGACTAAAGTAACTTGATTCTTCCACCCTATTTCATGAAAACATGGAGTATGTCTCAAAAGTGTTTAGGATTATCTGAGCTGTATGAACTTCCTAGACTGCACAATCTTTCAGTATTAATTCAGTGGCAAGTGCCCACTGTACTGTAACACAACCTTCTCTTCATATCCTAAAGCTGTAGCTTTTGCAGAGGGAAATGATTGCACAAGGGGTAGGCCTAAAGAACTTGATGAAAGCATAAGGTGGAATTTAGGGGATATTGCTGAGTGCCAGCAATGACTCTGCTTGAAGTTACTTCCAGATGTGTAATTGCAAAAAAAAAAACAAAAAACCAAAAAACAAAAAAACAAACAAGCACCTTAAAAAAAAAGGATAACTGCTGGCATAAGTGGTGCAGAAAAGCAGGATTTTGAAATAGCTTTCTTTTGCCTTTAGAACTTGGCACCTCATGTCTGATGTTACTGTGCATGTACACATTTGATGACTGGATCCTTTGTGGCAGGATAGATGTGCAGTGTGTTTGTACCTTTGATACTCAGCATGTGCTTGTGGGGTTTAGGAAAAGAAATCTATAATAAAGAAAACCCTCCAAAGCTCACAAAACCCAAACCACAATCAAGGAGAAAGTGTGGGGGTTTTTACATAAGTTTGAACCATAAGAGCAGCAAGAGTTCTGACATGCAAATAAGGGTTTGTATGACCAAGGGTATTGGAGCAGTGAAGGCAAGAGTGGAACTTGTGTTCCACAGTAGTTACTGTTCTGTGGCACAGGAAGGTCAGTGTTCCATTGTAAGTGTTTGTGTAGCGTGAGGTCTCCTTGTGTGTATAATGTTGGTGAAGTGCTTTGTGTGTCTGTGCAGTGTTGTGTGCTGTGCTCTGCTGTGCTTTCATCAGGATGTGCTGCTGTAGACATCTGCTTCACATGCTTGTGTGTGTATAACTGAACAGCTGGGACATTTGTTGTCAAGCTGTCTCCTCCATGCTGTTTGTGCTTTGCAAGGACCCATGTTACCCTGCCCAGGCTGACAGCTGGATGCAGCTCTATACAAAGGGAAAAACGTGTGCTCTGTTTGGGTGATGGGAGTTACGGGTGAGAAACGTGTGGCAGTTCTCTCCCCTTGGCCAGTGTCTCCCTTGGCCAGTGCTGGGCTGAGGTGTGCTCCACATCAGTCCAGAGACCCAAAATGCAGTGATCTGGTAGCAGCTGCTGCCAACTAATTCCTAATACAACATTTAATTCAGTTCTGTGTTAGCTGCAAGGCTAATAAAGCAGAGCAGTAAGCAATTAACTGAAATAAACGTAAGAGAGCTTTTTACAGAGACTGACAGCACAAACAGGGAAGTGTCCTTGAGCTCCCTACAGAATTTGGATGTGTTTGTTTTATAGGTTGTTCCTCCTGGAAAATAAGTGGAAGTGTATTAACCCTTAAAAGATTTCTTCGCTCCGTAAGAAGAACATGCAGCTCTCGAGGACAAGATTCTTTCTCAAATCTGCTGTTCTCTTTAGTCTATATAATTTTGACAATCATATACTGATACGTTAGATCTTTACTGTAAGCTTAAGGAAACTTTTTTCTGCATTAAAGACATTTGTCATTGTTTGCTAAAATAATTTATATAGCTAAACATGTACAGCTAAGATAGGATCCCTACAAGCTCACTGTTCAGAACTCAAGACTGCAGCTGTTCAGGAAGTTAATAGTTTGCAATGAGTGTGATTTATCCAACATTTTTATTTATTTGTTTATATATTGTATTTTACCCATGAACCATAAAAAGAAAGCGCTGCTAGCACAAAGCAGCTGTTCAGCAACTAATTTCTCTGCACAGGCATGTGCTCTGTAGTACCAAGTTATCAGTTTGAATTGTATGAGTCTTGAGAAATTCCTGGTTAATGAAAGTTCGCTACAGTGAATTGGTGAAGGTGTACCTTGTTTGTTAAAACCGATGTCTCAGTTAAAAAATGTGAGAACTTCAGTGCTTTATCTGCAGTATTTGAATTCTGAACAAATGCTTAGACATCAAATTATTTACAGACCTTCTTAAAAAAATACAACTTGTAATTCGTTGCAGTCAAATTGAATAATGTTTATAGAATTATGGGTGGATGCACATATCTGAGTTGTAGCTTTTCTAGTCAGAACTACATTTTTATAATCTACATGTTTTATCTCGATGTTATGTAATGTGTGGGAAAAAGTTCTGAAGATGTTGGAATGTTTTGAGTTTTTATCATCAAACCATGAAGTGCTTTTTAAAACATCTATTAAATACAAAGAGTGTGTGTTATTTGGTAGGAATGTGTTGTAGGACTAAAAGGGTATCTGTAAGAGTATTTGCATGTATATGTATGCACACACAAAGTGGGGTGCTTACAGTGTTTTGGGGAAAAGGGTTTTTACATCTTTTTCTTTAATTGCTGTGTCATTTGATACCACTATTCTGCTCCTTATTGACAGAGTAATGGGTTTAGAGCAGAATTATATCTTGGATTTCTATCAGTGTGAGATCAGAATCTGTCCTTGATGCTTAAATCACTGTTACTTAAACACAGCTATGTCTTTCTCAGTCTGCTGTGGGGAATTTGCACAGCTTTTACTGATGGTTGAATAGTGCACTGTTCCTTGAGCAGTGTAACATCCCTGTTAATGACTCGGGAGTTATGTCACCAGTGGGGTAGGGGTGTCAGACAACCTTTTGTTGTTGTAAGGCTGTGGTTTCAAAAGTAAAAAAAGTGTCAGTAACTCATGTATAGAGGGAAGGGGGAAATGGAAAGTATACCTTGGTCATGAGGGTGTATCATGCAGTGAATGAAAGAGTAATCTTTAAAATGCCACAGTGGTATTTGTGAGTTGCTCATTTTGTAATTTATTTTTACAACAGGTTCCCGTAAAGAATCAGCTCCTCAAGTCCTGCTTCCAGAAGAAGAAAAAATTATTGTAGAAGAAACTAAAAGTAATGGTCAGACTGTTATAGAAGAGAAGTAAGAAAATGTTTAATGAATGATGAATTATAGTAGTAAACTTTGCACTCTTCTTCCTCCTCCTGTCTCCCATTATAGTAGGGTGTGTGTGGTATGTTTGTAGTTGGAATAGAGCTGTTTGGAGTATGCCACTCCTCTAGGTGCAGTTTGCCTTCATTTGAATGTCTGGTTTCTTTGTATATGCTGTGCAACCTATTCCACCCATGCCAAGAAGTGATGTGCTTCACTTGCAAGTAATTTTTCCAAGTGCTGTCATATTTCAGTATTAAATTGGTGTCATCCTTCTAGTTAGCGTGTGGCGTTGTTCTACTTTTTTGATAAAGTGTATGGTGGAAATGAAACTACAGTTCTGTTGTAGAAAGCTGTAATGCAGAAACCAGCAGAGGTCCGTAAGTGCTTGAGAGGTGTTTCCTGTCACAGAAGCTGGTAACAAGTCCTTGCCTTACTGAATATAAATCAGGATTAGAGACAGGGGCTTTTTTTAACACAGGTCTGAAATTAGCTATTATGTGTGGGGTGTTTTTTATTTAATTGCATTTCATTTAACAGTTTTGTCTAATAATAGATTTAGATGTGTATTTCTGAAAACTGTTGTTACAGATATCTTCTTTTTTTCATTTTAGAAGCCTTGTTGACACAGTATATGCATTAAAGGATGAAGTACAGGAGTTAAGACAGGTTGGTAACTTGCTACATTTATAACAACATGGAGAAAGAAAAGATGGAAGGCTTGTTATAAAACTAAATATGGCTTGCAAATTCACTTTGACAGTCATGAGCTTGAATTTTGGACTAGATTTACTTTTAAAAGTAAAATACCATTTGCAAGAAAGCACTTCCTATTGTTGTCATCAGTCTTTTGAGAATAGCATTGAGGATTGCTTCTCTGAAGTGAATTATTAAGCTGTTTTTGGATGTTGCAGCTTCTGAAATGGTGGAAGTGTTAAGCACATTCAATTGTGCTGTATCACCAGCAAAGTAAGCTCACAGAGACTGAGAAATCATAATTGCTTGAGAACACTAATAAAGGCCTAAATAGAGCCAGATATTTATAGTTCTAAAATGATACAATCTTAAAGTAACCTGAACACCTCTATGGATCAGTTCTTAAAACTGCTCATTTCCAGAGACAAGAGTCCTTTTCGGTGCATATCACTTTTTTTAAGTAGGGGCTTCATAGTAGCTCTGGGTGCTTTTTTGTCACTTGTTCTAAATATCCACCGTGATTAAATCAAAATATCACCTTATCAGGACGTAGCTTGTTTTAACCATGTTAATGGTGCTGCATGTAGTCTTTGCTTAATGTATAGGTGAAAAGAAGCATTGGATTTTCCTCACTTTGCAAGGTGTAAATTTGCTTACCACTGTGACCCGGAAGTTGGATAAAATTTTTTGTATTAATGTAAAAAGGATTTGTATTCAAATATCTCCAGGTCTGGGGCTATAAATGTGATTTTTTTTTTTTTTTTTTTTTTTTTTTTTTTTTTCCATCTGTAACCATGCCTAGTATTTCTAAGGATGTCATGCATATTCGTTGAAATAGGACAGCTGATGTATTACATACTTAAATTCTGCTGGGTTCAGCATATAAAGAATGAGTATCCCAGAGCTGAATTTGGCAGTCTTTTTAAAAAAGAAAATTCATATAATAAAAGTAGCAATAATAGCCCACTAATACTTCTGTGGCCTCCTGCTTTTGTACAAAGAAAAAATGTGCAACCTCACTGGGGCTCTGCACAGCTCCGTGACCCTTAAACAAAAAGTCACTTTCTCCTGAGCTTCATGCAACAGCTTTCTTTTCTGGTGCCTTTTGCAAATAGATGTTCTTCAGAACCTTATCTCTTCCAAGCCAAGACATATTAAAGCCTGATTTCATTTTCTTACGTATCAGGAAATCAGGAATCTCATCTTAAAAGCATTTCTTGGTCCTCTGCTGTGATGCTGCCAACCAGAGAAGGGGCAGAAATAATCTGTGAGCTGGCAAGGGCATTTTGGATAAAGGCTCTCCTGGAGTACATGTGTCCTGGTTGGTGTAGACAGCAGACTGCAAAGTGGGATCCTTCCTGTAGCAGCTTCCATCAGTTATTCATAGCTGTTGTTCCACAGGCAATACACTTGAACTGGTTCTGAATAGGCAGACTTAACTTAAATCTGTTCTTACATAAAATAATCAACTTTCCAAGTTTCTTAACAGACTTGAGGAGGGAATGGAGTTAATGAGGTGACAGACCATGGCTGTGTGTACAGACTAGAAAAAAAGAAGCTGCAAAGCAGTGCCTTGGAAAGAGACCTGGGGGTCCTGGTCCATGGCAAGTTGAACACGTGCCAGCAGTGCCCTGGCAGCCAGGAGGGCCAACCCTGTCCTGGGGGACATCAGGCACAGCATGGCCAGCTGGGCAAGGGAGGGGATTGTCCTGCTCTGCTCTGAGCTGGGGCAGCCTCACCTCAAGTGCTGGGGGCAGTTTTGGGTGCCACAATAAAAGAAAGATATTGAACTATTGGAGAGTGTCCAAAGGAGGGCACAAAGATGGTGAGGGGCCTTGAGGGGAAGCTGGCTGAGGTCACCTGGTCTGTTCAGCCTGGAGAAGAGGAGGCTGAGGGAGACCACACTGTGGTCTACAACTTCCTTGTGAGGGGAAGAAGAGGAGCAGGTACCAATCTCCTCTGGTGACCAGTGAAAGGACTTGTTGAAACAGCATGAAACTGAGTCAGGGGAGGTTCAAGTTGGATATTAGGAAAAAGATTTTTGCCCAGGGGGTAGTTGGGCACTGGAACAGGCTCCCCAGGGAGCCCAGCACCTCAGGTCACAGCACCAAGCCTGTCTGAATTCAGGAATCATTTGGACAATGCTCTCTGGCACATGGTGTGATTCTTGGGGTGTCCTGTGCAAGGTCAGGAGATGGACTTAATGATCTTGATGAGTCCCTTCCCACTCAACTCATATTCTATGACTTTATGATCCTATCCTTTTTCTAAAATGTCTGTAAAGGACAGCTAATGGGAGTCCAGTTGGACCCTTGGATTGAAGGCCTGTGTTTGTTAAACACCATTAGACTTGTCTTGGGGCCTTATTTGAATGTTATTTTACCTTCTGGTTGCTTCCCTACTGTTCCCAGCATCACCTTGACCTGTACAGGATTAAATAGTGTAAGCATTCCTGTGTATTGATCCCTGTCATCCTTGTGGTCCTATTGTTCATTTATTTCAATATTGCCTGATGGCACTAAACAGTGAGAACTCACTTGTTAATATACATGTGGAGAGATGCTGTTCCTTGAAATTCAGACTTCTCTTAGATTGCTGGTAGTCATCAATCTAGTTTAAAATTTAGTCACAAAACACTTTTCAGGGAACGTATTGGGTTTCAGGATACTCCTTTCAACTATTTACATTCCTGATGAAGCAAGTTGATTTGCATTAAGTTTTAAGAAGCTTTTTGGAGATGAAAACCAGTTAAAATCACAGGAGGTTCTTACAGGGGATATTTAGTCTGCTTACTGCTCCATTTCCCTTCTCCATTAGCAACAAATATATTCTGCTCCTCATTGATCAGATTTGAGCAGAAGAATTCATGATTGGTGGCCATCTGTTACTAGCACTTGCTGTATAAAGGCCCCCTAAGTACAAATAGGAAGTAGCTCAGTTTCCATTTGGTAGCTTTTGTTGCATTGTGTGAAATAACTGTGTGTAACTTGTGAAGTTAATAGAAGCTTTGCTTTTGAATAGCTAATATTGGTTTTATTGGGAAGAGCCTTCAGAGTTTCTAATTGATAGTGTATGTGTAGTCAGATCTGTTAAAAGCCCCCAGAACCAACCAGTAATATCTCTGTCTCTGTTAAACAGGATAACAAAAAGATGAAGAAATCATTAGAAGAGGAACAAAGAGCTCGCAAGGACTTGGAGAAGCTTGTTAGAAAAGTTTTAAAGAATATGAATGATCCATCTTGGGATGAAACCAACTTATAACCACTTTTTCTTTTCCCCTTCTTTCTATTGAAAGACCAGTTGCAGAACTGAGCTGAGAAGCCTTCTGACATTAGTCAGTGTTGCATCAAGAGCACTATAAAACAGGATTTAACTGGATCTAGTGATTTCTTGCTCTGAACATACAGAAAGAGTCAAGCCATTTACTGCAGCAATCTGTACTTTAAGCATGGAGACTGTGGATCCTGAACTGTACTAAACTTAATTTGTTTGTATCCAAATTACCTCATTTTGCAGAAAGTGCAGCACCTGACTAAAAGTCCATGTTTTTCAGTGGCTTTTTAATTAAATATATATATTTTCATGTAAATAGCTGTAATTTAGAATGCATATGTGATTGATGTATCAGGGCTGATATGTTGGGTTTTTTTCCTTGTGTTATTATAATGGTCACAAGTGTTAGAAATGATGGCAGTACTGTCTTATCTAAGAAAGGTCAGAGTTCTTTGTGGATAATTATGAATTAGTTCCAAATTACCTACTCACCACACACGCAAATTTAAACCCCTATTTTTCCTATTTACCACTATATTTAAATCCTTTACTGTTACCTGTTATTTTAAACAGTTTACAGTTTCTTAAGAACAGTATTAAAATACTGGAAATTGTTTATTGACAGTAGAAACAATTTTTAACAAATCTAATGCCCACAATTTACATTCACATACACTTGTTTGGCAGACTAATCTATTGTGCTTTGGCCACCAAGAGACTGATGTACTTGCCTGCTTTTTATGACTGTGATTTTTAGGTGTTTATGTACTACATTTTCTATTGTTGTGCTTAAACGTACAACTGGCTGATAACAGATCATACAGTTTGTTAAAGGAAAAAAATCAATCTAATCCAAAATTTTGTGAATAAATTGTTGCTATTTATATTTTATGGTCACAGCAATTAAATTTTAGCTAACCTTTGTGCATAAGACACATGGGCTAGGCCAAACTTCATTCAGAGCTTTGTTTCTATACCACTATAAGACTCTGTGTTTTGAGTTCCCATACTGTGGAAGCAGTCATTCCTTTCCCACCCTTTTTTCTTTGCATGTTGCTGATTTCTGTCCTACTAGGATTTAAATGGAAAGAAATGTGGAAGTAAGATTTTTTTTTTTAATTGTACTGTAACTCATAATTTGCACTGCTGACAGATTTTAAAACACATAAAGGAACATTAATTCCCTAGTCTGATAGGTGCAATCACTGCAGTTTCTTTTATTTAAGATAGGAGATGATACATCACTGCAAACGGTGAGCTTCAGATGAAGCACTTAAAATACTAATCCCATTAAAGCTCATTGTTTTCATGGATTTCATCAAACTTTGGATTTAACTCCAGATAGTGCAGCTTTCTGAGGGGTTTGTGTTCAGTTGAGTCAGAAGTGCAGGTATAGCATAGACTTGAGTCACACCTTTTGTCATTCTGATTTTCTACTGCTCTTTTAACTCCTGCTTAATGTAATGCTCAGACTTAAGCAAATGTTTATACTTTAGTGAGTTGGAGCCAGGATGATTTGGGTTGTAAAAATTGTCATGCACATTTTGAATCTAATGAAAAATCTACTTTTAAAGCTACCCACTTTTTTCAGTCAAGAACAGCTTTTTTTAAATAGGAAATTCTTCCAATGATTACTTACTTGAGAAACAATTCTGTGAGAATGGATGCTTCATAACCTGAGTAAACAAGTTGTCTCTTTTAGAAAGCAGAATATATTTGTAGGTGTCTTGTGTTCCTGCAATTTAAAAATGTTTTCCTTTAATTCTAAAGGAGGAGAAAATGAAAAACATCTAGATTACCAGTTATGTATATTCACAGAACTTTAAATTTGTTAATTTTTGTTACCAAAGTCTGTCCTTGATGTTTGTGGTTGCACAAAATTGTGGACTGACATTATATTTATCTTTGCATTTAGAAAATATCCTTGCTAAAAACGAAGTGATGCTAACCCCTGCAAATGCATAGTATCATGGCCAAATTTAGACTTGGGAAAACCACTTTAATTGGAATTTTGCTAACATTTTCACTGTCTGACATCCAGGGTATTTTCAGAGTGATTTTTAATTTTTCAATTGAGCATATGCAAAAGGACATTCCAGAGGAAGAAGTATAAAAGGAAGACATTAACCTTAGCAGTGTTCAGCAAATTTTAACTCAGGAACAACTTCCTTCATAAGAATTTGTTTTGCATTATATTGTAAAGAGTGGTGTTGCTATGTAAATCTGCTGACTCTTAGTACCTGTGATATTATCATTTCTGACAGTACCCCTACATTGGCATCTAATGAACATGCCTTAAACACTGGGATGAAGCAGTTGTTAAATATGATCAGGACTTAGGGACTGATTTTATTCAAGGTGGATTGGGAGGACTAATTTTTACACAAACACACACACAAAAAAAGGAGGCAGAAAAGAAAACTGACCTAATGTTGAAGGTAGCTTTTGTCTCTAGTGCAGAGAGCAGCTTCCGACTTCTGGGAACCAAGAAGTACCTGAACTTGTTTTCATTGACAATTTGTTACAGTGTATATAGATTGTAAATGTCACCATGGACCTTCTGAATTGTTGGAAACTTTCCATAAGCATGGATAAATGGGGCACTGTTTATTTAACCTATTAAAGGGTTGTTTGTTTGCTCTCATCATTTAGGGATGAGGAGATGAAGCCATTTCTTATCCTATAGATGTGAAGCACTTTCAGTTCTGAACTGTCCAAAATGTAGCATAACATTTCTCTGTACTTACTGATGTATGTGTGTTTGTCTCACCATGTCATGACATCCTAAAGATTGAATAACTGACTGCTTTTGTATAAACCTTTTTAATGCAAATCATTTAGGGAATTTAGAGTATCTGTTTACAGTGTCTGTGAAGAACTCTAGTTTAGATGTCACAATAATATCCTGGTATCCACTACTAAAGCGTTTATGCTACATGTAATTAAACCATGAATTTTTCCCCTACCCTGTGAAGTGTTACGTTTCATCTAATATGTGGGCTATGAGATAAAGAAGGGAAATTGCTTTAATTTTTTTACCATTCATATAAATGAGCACCTCTCCAATTTAGTAGCTGCTATGCTATCTTGAAAGAGCTTTTTCATGGTCTTTTATAATAGTAAATTGATGTCTGTAAAAAAAAAAAAAAACCCAAAAAAACCCCCAAAAACAAAGCAAGGGTTGTTTAGAGGGGTGAGAAGGAGGACCTTAACTGTCTTACATTGCGAAATGTTCACTTTCTTTGGCAACCTGACCTGCTCAGGTAATGTAAGAAATTGAAAAATGGTAATGTAAGAAATGGAAGAGATAAAAGACAAAAAATAGTGAAAGGAAATACAGCAAGAAACACTAGAAACTGCATCAATTGAGTAAAATATGTCTACATGCATGATTTATCTGAATAGACAGAAATTTGTGATATGTGTGTCATAGAGACTTTTTGTGGTTGGTACTGCCTGAAATAGGGGGAGAGGGGTGATTTTTATGGTAGCAGAATCATCGGTATGGCTTTATGCCAGATGGTGGGATGGGCTGAGGAAAGTGCAGGGAGCCATTTGTTTGAAAAGATGGTTTCAGTCTTTGGACAAGGCATTTGAAGGGATTAGTAACATCTTGGGTGTTTGAAATGATAGATTTATTCCAGCTTAGTTCAGAAAGGAGATACACTTAGAACAGAGGACTTTATTTGTAGTAGTTTATAATTATTTTCAGAAGTCTCACTTTCCAACTTTTCTCTGGGTTCATCACTGTAAAGATGGATATTTTACACAGTTTGAAATGGTCACCTCCTTGTCACCTGAAGTGATTTGGGGATTTTTCTTTTTGAATGTTTTTTATTGTGGTGGGTTGACCATTGCTGGCTGCCAGACCCCACACAGCCTCTCTCTTACTCTTTTCCCTCAGCAAGATATGGGAGAATAAGATGGAAAAGCTTGTGCATTGAGATAAAAACCACTGGTTTCTTATTGTTCGCAAACAGAAAAACTAAGCCACCTTTCCCTTACCCCACTTCTTAGGCTGAACTTGACTCTTCCATTTCTGTTGCCCCTGTCTTCCAGTCTCCCCCCAGCAGTGCAGGAGTGTGGGAATGGGGGTTTTGGTCTGTCTATAACAATTCCTCTTTCCTGCTCCCCCTTCATGCTTTTCCCTGCTCCAGTGTTAGTCTTCTCCATGGCTGGCAGTCCTTCAAGGATAGATATGCTCCAAGGTGGGTTCATCCCTGGCTACAGTTCCTGCCAATGAGCCTGCCCCACTGAGGGCTCACTATGGAATGCAGATTCCATCAGTGCATCTGCTGCAGTGTGGAGTCCTCCATGGGCTTTGAGGGAAAACCTGCTTCACTGTAGTGTTCTCCACAGGCTTCAGGGGAGCTTTTTCCAGCACCTGTGGCAGCTTGTTCCCCTCCTTCTCCAACCTGGGTGTTTACAGGACTTTTTGTTGCACTTTTCCCTCCCTGCTGCACTATAAAATGGGTGTTCCTCAAGGCACTGTCATTTTGCCTGAGGCTTAGCTGTGTCCTGCTTGTTCAAGGGAAGTCTCAGTTACATCCTGTTGGACCTGCTACACCTACCAGGCTCAGAAATTCAGGTGCAGAACTTGCTGTCACCTGCTTTCATACCTTCACTCTCTGTGATAGGTCATGAGAAGGGGAAAGAAGGAGCATGTAACCCTTAATTATGGGAGTGAGTGGCCTACAATTGTCAGGGGTGGTGTGGGTTAATGTGTGTGTGTATCTGTAGATACTCCATAATTCGCACCATGCTGATGCTGAAGGATCCCAGAAAAGGGGAGTTCACACTTTGGAACAATGCTGAGATGAAATTTGAGATGAATTTGCTCTGCAAGACATGCTTCATCATCTGGAAAAATGATGGAGGCTTGCCATTTTTACCTTGTGTGGCTGCCTTTGAGTGGCTGCCTTAAAGCCACTGTCCAGGCCTAATCTAACTCTTGTGTCCTTAGGAAGAAATGAGAGCTACAGTTCTGCAAGTTACTATGAATAGTTACAACTGTGGTACCACCTGCTTAGTGCAGGTCTTCACGGTGCAAAATTTGCTCAGGTGCTCCCATTAGTTCCTGCACATTCTCACTGATCTCATTGTGTTTCTCTGTTGAACATGCACAGGCTCTCCTTTGTGCATGGCAGAGCTCACTTCTGTGGTGTTCTTCTCCTCATCCACTGTCTTGAATCCGTGCCTGTTTGTGGGGGTGTGCACACCTGCAGGCATATTTGCTGGCTTTCCATGGCAGTGCTAATCAGCCTGGGAAAGGAAGCATATTTTGCTGAATCCAAAACTTAGCACTGTACCAGCTAGTAAGAAGAAAATGAACTCTGCCCCAGTTGACACCAGGACAAACCTTTTCCTAATGTCCATTCTGCTGTCATATGTAGGCCTGGTGAGATTCCCCAAACAATTAATTTTTTTCTTAGTGTATTGCTAGCCTCCTCTTGTCAGTCAAGCAGCCTGTGATAGCTGTGTGTTTGCAGTAGACAGAGATGAACAATACAGAAATAGCATGTTTTTGCAATATTTTTCCAGCAGGGGACTGTGTTAGCTTCTGCTATGTCAGAAAGTACTCACTTTCCCTGGATTTGTTAATATTTCTATTTTTGTATGCTTTTATAACCAAATGGAGTTAGCTTTTTGTATATTTTGGAGCAGCTTTTCAAACTCCAGTAAGTACATATATTAAATACCTTTTGTCTATTAAATACCTTTTGTCCTGTGGTACAGAGGTAGATAGTCACAGTTGGAAGTGTTCATGTAGCATTTGACCGAGCTGTGCCATGGGATTTGTGTGGGGTTTTCAGCACTTCCCCACGGCACTCGTGACTTATTATAGCATCTGTACATTCAGCATCACAAGGGCTCTTTCAGCATAATGCAGTGTGGAGGTAACACAGGATCAGGTTTATTGTCAGGCAGAACTAAGCAAGGAATTTTCTGTGATCACTAACACATTTAAATCTCTGGCCTTGGTCTACAACAGGCAGAATTTCAGAGGAACTGAGAAAAATCTACAACATCTAACACATGAAATCTCCATTCTGAGACTGAGTTAAGAAAACACTGGCGTGATGCAATACATACTCCATCCACTGCACTTGATTTCCTCACTGCTGGGAATTTATGATATAGGACTACTAACAGTGCTGGGAGGGGCAAAGAGCTGTGCATTGAGGGAGCTTGGTAACTTCCCTGTGCTTGAAGCTAAGCGTTTGAGAATACAGGTTCAAGAAAGTGCCCCTGCTCTGCCATGACCACCAGATTTTCAGCAGGATTTCTGCCACTGGACCCAGACCTGGCTGCATGTTCTGTTGTCTGTCTCATCTTTACTTCTCAGGCCCCCACTGAGCCTTCTTTACCAGGCGAAACAGTTCCAGCTCCCTCAGCCACTCCTATGATTCATTCTCCAGACCCTTCACCAGCTCTGTTGCCCTTCCCTGGACACTCTCCATCCCCTCAATGTCTTGTAGTGAGGACCCAGACTGACCACAGGATTGGAGGTGTGGCCTCACCAGTACCCAGTGCAGGGGGACAATCAGTGCCCTGGCCACACTATTGCTCATGCAAACCAGGCTGCCACTGGCCTTCTTGGCCACCTGGGCACTACTGGTTCATGTTCAGCTGCTGTTGGCTGGTCCTCCTGGTCCTTTTCTTCCAGGCAGCTTTCCAGCCTCTCTGCTCTGTAGTGCTGCCTGAGGTTGTTGTGACCCAAGAGCAGGACCTGACACTTGGCCTTGTTGAACCTCATACTCTTGGCCTCAACCCATCAAACCAACCCGTCCAGATCTCTCTGCAGAACCTTCCTGCCCTCCAGCAGATCAATATCCTGCCCAATCTGGTCTTGTCTGCAAATTTACTGAGGGTGCACTTGATCCTCTCATCCAGATTATTGAAGATTTTAAACACAACCAGCCCAGTGCTGAGCCCTGGGGAACACCACTTGTGACCATCCAGCAACTGGATGCAACTCCATTCACCACCATTCTCTGGGTCTGGTCATCCAGACAGTTTTTTACCCCCTTAGCAGTGCACCCATCTGTGCCATGAGCAGCCAGTTTCTCCAGGAAAATGCTGCAGAAGACTGTTTCAAAGGCTTTACTGAAGTCCGGGTAAACAATGCCCACAGCAGGGACATTGGAATAGATGGCCCACTGGTGGTACTTTTAAATACTTACCTGTCTGTGACTCTGTGAAATGAAGGAAAGTGTCTCAATGAGGATTTCCACCAGTGCCCCCAGTATGCTCAGGTGAATCCCATTCAGCCCCATAGGCTTGTGTGACTAAGTGGTGTAGCAGATCTCTTTGGATTATGGGAACTTTGTTCTGCTCCCCATCTCCCCATTTACAGTGCTAGTATTTTGGAATCTGCTTAGACTTTAAAACAATTTAGATAAACTGGGTTCTATTAGGAAGTGAAATGCAAGAAAAAAATGTAACATTTCAATGTATTTCCCACTAGTAGGGAAGCACTCGATTGAAAGGAAAAACATATAATTCTCTGGCTATTCTGAATTACTTCCTGCTCATTAAAAGCATCAGATTTTATCAACATCCACCATGAAATTCTTAACATGAAGAGTTCTGTGTTCTGCAAGTCAGTATATAAAGAGATCAGATGCATCTGTGTAAGTTGAGAGGCACTGGTGTATGACAGGAGGAAAAGTAATTTCTACCTTAATCATTATACATGTCTGTAAGGCTGGAATCATGTGCACAGCCTGATGTGGTGTGTGCCAGGGGGATTCTTCTTGGCAGAGACTTTTGAAGGCTAGTTCAACCACCCTGTGGAAACAACAGTCATGCTTTGAGCTGCACTCCAAACCAAAAGCATGGTAGAAGTGGGTTTGCACTCAGGGAAAGTGGGCAGCCTTGCAAAGGTGCACTATGGGGGGGACATGACAAAGGAAACAGGGAGCTGTGACACAGGGCTGACTTGTGACGTAAGAAAACCACAGTGAAAATGCCCTTATCTCATGATCCTGATAGGGGAAATACTGCTGTGCTCCTTCAGCAAGGCAGCATGTCCTGTGTGCTGTGCACACTGGGAAGAACAGGAGTGTGAAAATTTGAGTGGGAAGTGGCAGACAAGTTGTTGCCTGGCATTACTGAAAACCCTGGCTATTGGAAGAGGTTGGAGTGACAGGCTTTCTTTGATGGGGAAGCAGGACTGAAAACACTGCGCAACCCACAGGCACTGTCACGGATGAGGTGGAAATTTTGGAGGGTTTTTGTCCACAGAACATTAACTCCTTATTCTGCTCTTTTCTGCTAGTGTTCTCTTCTATGTTATGCCTCCCATGTCCATGTGCTGACAACTATGATGCTATGTGAAACACCATGTGACCTCACTGAGCATCAGCCCACATTGTGGGGAAAGAAGGGTGGGATGCAGCTCCTGAGCAGCTGGAAAAGCTTCTACCCTGAAACTTTGAGCTACTGATCTTGGCTGCACTGAACACTTCATTTTTTCTCAACCACATTGGAATCCCTTGTGCCTTTTTTCTGTTTTATTTCCAACTGAACCCATGGCTTTCCAAAAGTCCTCTTCATAGATTTGCTGCAAACAAAGTCAGCAGACTGCCATGAAGAAGCACTTTTTGTTAATGTGTTTCCTCACAGCTTCCCTTCAGCTTTCAGGTTTGGCCTTTGCCTCTAAGTCACAGGTCATCATTGACTGTAAATTCACCACTGTCTGTGTTCAGGCAAGATCTCCACAGAGGAGATCTGGATCTCTGTGTACTGGGAACCTTGTCCAGTAAGTTTTGAAAGCAGAGATGTAGTTTACTCTGTGCATTCATGCATTGTGCAGGCAGCTACTGTGCACATTGTAATATATTAAACTACTCAGTGAGCTATTACTTGGTTCCTAGGCAGAAACATGCTGCTGTAAGACTGTTCTGTGTCTTGCCTTGGCTGTGTCTCGCAGCATTTGGAAGTGCTCTATGATCAGACTTAGTAAGGTAGAATCTTTTATTTAATCTTTAATTAAAGATTAAATCAGTGGTTTTGGGTCTAATGAGTGCTGGTTTATGGAAAATTAAAGAACTCATTCCCTTTGTCAAACATGGTTGAAGTCTGAACCTCCCCCAGGAGGTTCAGAAATCGTTCAGATTGGGAAGGAGTATGGAAAGCAGAGGAGCTGGCCATTTTTGCCAGATTTTGTGTCTTTTGCAGGTACATTAGGAAAGTGAGACAAAAACTATGTACAGACTTGCAATGAATCGAGTAATTTCTTGTCAGTCTTGAAACAACTGAAAATAACACGATGGAGCTGAGCTACATCAGACACCTCTATGAGACACTGGCACAGGTTGCCCAGAGAAGCTGTGGATACCCCATCCCTGGATATATTCAAGGTCAGGTTTGATGGGGCTCTGAGCAACCTGGTCTAGCAGGTCTATAGCAAGAGCTTGGAACTAGATGATCCCTAGGATCCCTTCTAGGCTAAGCCTCTCTGTGTTTTTGTGGGGTGCTGGGATGTGGGTGCCGGGGTGGCAGTGGCTGCTGCCCAGCACAGCTGAGGTCTGCCAGCTGCTGCAGGCTGTGCCTGTGGACAGCCATAAGGTTATGTGGATGTCTGCAGTTCTGCTAAAATCCCCTTTCTAAAGCCAGTAACACTTTGCTGCTTAGTTGCCAAGTTCTGTTTTAAGAACAGCTGCCCAACAATTTTGGAATGTTGTTTCTGGACTTCTGTCCCCCTATTCAGAGTGAAGTAATGCCATGGAAATAAGAAGGGAAAAAAACCCCAAAAAGTTGAGGCATATTGATTGAGGGAAATCCACTGACTTACAGGAACTGTCTGCATTTTGAACAAAACTGACTAGAGCAAAACTAAACTTATAAAGCCCACTCTATGAACTTGTCACAGACTTGCACCCTCTTGTGTCTTTGGTGCATTGTCCTCCTGCTCGTGGCTCAGGGTCTGTTGCTTCCATCACTCTCTCCTCTTTGATTGCTGGCTCTTGACTGCAGTGTCCTTGCATTTTGTGCTGGCTGATGTGGTCCTGGACAAACTCTTTCATCCAGCTCAAGGCCTCTGCAAAGGTTGTTTTCCAGGCAACCCCGATCATATCTCTTTCTGAACTTGCCTCTTTTTCATCTCTCCATGAGAGCCCCTGGTCTGAACCAAAAACTCACAACTGGCTGCTTAGATGCTGCTTAGTTGCTGTCCTTGAGCAGTAATTGTAGGGCATTGTTTGGATGTGTTCTGTAATTGTTCACAGAAAAATATTTTAAATTTATCTGATTAAATGGATATGAAAGCAACATGACTGTCCACATTAAGCTGAGAAGTAAATGAAAAGTTGTGTAAAACAAAAAATAAAACCCCTCCTACATGACAGAAGTATATTTGTGGAAGTATACATGTACAGGTGAAAACTGCAAAAATTGAATATTCGAGGGACTAAATCCAGCCATTTGCTGTAGCTGATACTGTTGTATAAGTAAGTATTTCCCTCTGTTCTGCTAAATTTGGGGTATTAAAACATACCTGGAATACAATGACTGACAATCTTGTGACTTTTCCTTCCTTCTAGGCTTTGGAAATGACTCAAAGAAAGTTATCTCTGAGCATTTGGCTTTGAAATAGTGATAGATGGGACAAGTTGTTACTTCATAAGTTGTGGTTTAGGAAGCAAACTGCTTTGGATGAAAATATTTACTCAGGGTTTACATACCTAAAGTGCGAAAAGCAAATGCTGTACTTCCATTATGTGAGGCCCCAGGAGAATACACAACCTGTCTTCAGGGCCAGAAAAAGCCACACTGGATGAGAGATAATTCTGAAATGTAAACAGTCAATATTATAGCACTTCACCACAAAATGGTACATATTCTAAATGAGTCATGCCACTACTTTAAACTGTGGTAAAGCAGTAAACAGGATCCAGAAGTTCAATGGTGCAGTTCAGTCCTGTACCCATCAGAAAAACAAAACAGAAGGAGAGTTTTTGCAAAAGCTGTGTGCTTCTGAAATCTGGTGCAATTGACAAGATTTTGAAACATGACAGACAGATAAGGTTCACAGAACATTTCAGTAAAGTCTAATTTATCTTTGTTCACTGTATGGGACATTGCATCATGAGGAGATTGTGTGGTTTGGTGGATAATCCTATATAATGCATTTTCAATGTGGACAAATTTGTAGAAAAAGAAAACCAGGTCCAGAGAAGCTTGTCATATATATTGTATTATCTTTCAAACAAGCACAATCCTAACAAAAGCCATGTTGTTGAGATACAGGCTGGGGAAGTTAGAGGTCTGCTAGCCCCTCTTCTTTCATTTGTTCTTATCCCAGTGTTGTGCTATTTGTGTGTGAAACAGACAATGAAATGTGTGTTTTATTCTGATGCTTGGGAGCACTGAGCCTGGATGAACTCCCCAGAGCTCCTGGGTAATGCTCTTGGCTACCTGGATACCTGCATCCTCTAAAGTGCCACTCACCCAGGGCTCTGTGAATGCCTGCAGTGAGGAGGTGACTCCAAGCGTGGCTGTTCACCAGCCAGTGTAGGAATTTGGTTCACTACACAAGGATCAGGAGCAGTGGCACATAGGAGCAGTGGTGGTAAAAGAAGCCCATGAAGAAGATGTAAACTAAGGACAGCTCACAGAGTATAAGCAGAACAAAGAAACATCTTGTGAACTCAGTATGAGTCCCCAAAGGACGGAGAACAAGCTGCTGTAAGGTTTTCTGTGCTCGACGTGAGGGCAGTGGGACTTGGAGGAATCACATCAGTCAGCAGCAGCAAAGCAGTATCATGTGCTGTGCTGTACCGTAATAGTGCCTTTCAAATTAGATGCAGAAAGCCCTAAGAAACTCTGAAGTCCAGGGAGATCCCTTCCCATACATCTTCCTCCTGCAAGTCTGGCAAAATCCCACCTGCTGTGCTACATCGGAGTGTCCTTGGCACGCTGGGCTGAGGAAACAACGCGCTCTGCTTTTGTCACTGGGGTGTTCTGTATGTACATTTTTACCTCTCCTCGACAGGAGAGCACGGCCCGCCCCGTGAGGGGGGTCGCTCCGGCCGGGCTTTCCCACAGGAGAGCACGGCCT
>VZRH01007068.1:326850-401317 GCA_013397555.1 Urocynchramus pylzowi | reverse complement strand
CGTGAGGGGGGACGCTCCGGCCGGGCTTTCCCCACAGGAGAGCACGGCCCGCCCCGTGAGGGGGGACGCTCCGGCCGGGCTTTCCCTGCGAAGGAGCCGCGGGTCCATCCGCGGGGGAGCGGCGCTCCCTGCTGGCAGCGCCGGGCCCGGGCAGCGCCGCACCCACGGGTTGCCTAAAATCCTCCCAAATAATCCCTTCTCTCAGCACCTCTTCTTGTTGCTCTGGCGTTCTCTTCATTGCTCTGTCTGCCTTCCTGTGGTCGAACCCCAGCCGGCAGCCCAGCCCCAGGCAGCCGCTCACTCATTCTCCCTCGCTGGGAGTGGGAAGAGGGGTAAAAGTGAGAAAACTCGTGGTTTAAGATAAAGACCATTTAACAGGCAAAGTAAAATCCGCACATACCAGCAAGGCAGAACAAGGAATTCATCCACCACTTCCTGTGAATAAACAGGTGTTCAGACATCTCCGGTGAAGCCAGGCTGCACAGCCCCTAATGGCAACTTCAGAAGAAAAAGGCCATCTCTCCGAATGTCTCCCTGCCCCTTCCTCTTTCTTACCCCATCTTTATATGCTGGACATGACACCATATGGTGTGGGATATCCCTCTGGTCACTTTGGGGTCAGCTGTTTTCGTTGTGTCCTCTCCCAGCTCCTTGTGCACCCCCAGCCCCTTTGCTGGGGTGAGAGGCAGAAAAAGCCCTAACATTGTGCAAGCCCTGCCCAACAATAACACTGTGTTAACACTGCTTTCATCACAAATCTAAACATAGCACCAGCATAGAAACTACTATGAAGAAAAAGAACTAGATTCTGATCAAACCAAATACACCTTTCAGATACTTCACAGGTTTCTAGAGACTGCATCTGGCTGGATCCAACCTTCTGCATTTTCAGTAGAATATGCTTTTGTTGGTCCTAATGAATTGGCAGATCTGTGGTATTGTGTGGTAGTTTCTATCACCATAGATCTCATTTTCCCAAAAAAGACCCAATTTTTTTCCTGCAGCTATCATCAAGGATAGCTGCAGCCCAACAAGTGGTATTGAGAACTACTGGGAAATTTTATTCCTAGTTGGAACTGGGATTTGGAACCACTATCTCGTGTTAGTAGTGAGGCGCAGAAAACCTGAACCCATATTGAAAAAGAAAAACATCCTTCCAAACTATGGCTCCTGTTTCAGCTCAAGGATATTTAAGTATCTAAATTCTATTAGTTCTTCAGAAAATTTCCCCATTGGCCAAGACAGAGCAAGCTGGTCAAGCTGGTCTTTTTTTTTTTTTTACTTAGCTTTGTTTTCTTAGTCAAGATTTGACTCCAGCAAGACAGGCATTAAACCCATACCAAATATTCTCCACAGTTAGGCTGGGTTCCCACATGCTTGCTTTAAAAAAAAAAAAAGGTGGGCCTTTGCTCAGATTTGCCATAGTTACTGCATTTCAGAGCTCCTAGGCCTGTATTGGGGATTAAAAATTTGACTGTAGCAGAGAGGAACAATCCTGAGCTTGACTACGTCATCATCTCCACCTGAGCACTGATGGTAGGATCAGCTAAAGCAGTACAGGCTTTGTCCTGGGCTAGGTACCTTATTAAAAACATTCAGGCTAGAAGGGACCTTGAAAGTTCTTTAGTCCAGCCTCCTGCCCAGAGCAGGGACAGCTCTGAGGTCTGACCTGATTGCTCAAAGCTTTGTCCAGTGAGGTCTCAAAACCCCTCAAGGATGAAAAACTCACCAGAGAACTCAGCGGGCTTGAGCTGCTCATGCTGCTGAAGGAACTTTACTCAAAAGTAGGCTGGGCACATCTGTAAGGCTGCAGTGTTGGTCCTAGCTCAAGTAACAGTGTGCTGCTCTCTTGGCTGCTTTGTGTTGAGCATCAGGGTATGTACCCCTATACCACAGCCACGTTGTGTAGGGCAGCATAAAATACCCTGGGATGGTGCACTACAATGCCTCTACTTCCATAATATACATATAATTTTTAAAATGGGACAGAGCTAATTGGGAATGGGCTTTCCCTTTCTTCTTGGTGGTTATGGGGAGGCAGGTTTGCAGGTCATGCCTATGGGCTCTGGACCACAGACACCTCCAAAAACGCAGCTCAAAGGGTTTCTGTTGAAACAAAACCCTTTTAAAATTTTGATCCATTAATGTTTGTGTTCCATTAATATTAGCTCTGTATCTCAGAGATGTCCCCTGACGTGGGTTCAGTGTGTCCTTTCCTGTTGCAGGCAGTGTCCTGTGTGAGCCCTTCAATGTGCCAGCACATAGCTATCCCCCCAGTTTTACTTTTTACCTAGTTGTGCTGATTTTACAATTCCATTTCCACTTTATATTATAAAAAGATTTCTTGATTAAAATGTTGAACTACTTGTAAATATATTGAAATTGGTCAGTCACAGAGCTGTACTTTTCTTTATTCTTCTTCTGCAGTACATATTCATTATCTTCCTCCTTTCCTGTCAGAATGGGACTAAAAAATTCTATTCTATTACACAGGTTTGAAATACTAAAACCTCTGATGTGGATAATTTAAACTTATAATACAGTAAAATGTGGAATAATTATATATTACAAATCGAATCTCAACATTTCTATTGTATTCAGTCTGTCTTGTGTTCTACTGGACTATTCAGACTGGCATCAGCAAGAGTCTTCCACTGAAGTGTATTATGACTTGAAGACTGTGTTGTTATGAATAGTCAATTCTACCTTTATTTTGTTTGCTTCAAACTTTAATTTATTCTACATATGCATTACAGATTTCATTTTCAGTGATTATGAAGATAATGCAGCCACTTGCAGTGAAGTTAAATGAAAAGCTAATGTTAAATCCACTGCCATTTTTTCCTCTCTCCTTTTTTTGTTTTCTATTTTGCACTTTTTGAACGCCGTGCTTATGAAATACATGACCAAACAATTCCAGGAGAGGTGTATGTAACCACAGACTGCTCCTTCTATGGGCAAGTTGTTTATCTGATAAGTAACATTATTCAGAGGTCAGACTTTGCTTCTAATTTTGGGATTAATGTCTTTTCATGGGCCAACTTTGTGGTGCTCATGTCTTAAGCAGAAAGAGATGGATCTGTGCCCATGAAGCTCACCACAGTCTTTCTGTTCTCATTTTGAGTTATTGATGCCCTTGTGCCCCTGAATCCTCCTCTGACGACTGCCATCACATTGCTCATACTAAAATAACCAAGAGAACTTCATCAACTGTGTGGCTAATGTGGGAAGAGAATTTGAAGGAATAATACCCAGATTCCAATAAAAAATTATTTAAAGGCTCTTATAAAAATGTCTGGGACAGGCTATGTCTGTTAATCATTGAGCAATCAGCCTGTGGGGAGGCAGCTAAGGACTGATTAGTGTTTCAGTTCTGTCCAAAACTTAAGCTAGCACTCATAAATTGCATTTTAGAGGGCTGGTTTCAGCTTCCTCTCATAGAGCCACAGGACAAGGAGACATATGACAGAAGAGAACAAAATCGTTATGAGTAAAGGGGCAGAAATAAGTTTACTCAGAAAAATTATTGAAGATGTTTGCAAAAATGTAGAGCAGGCATGTATTCTCCATGAAGGAGAAATAAACCTGCAAAAGAGCACCTTCAGAGAGAAGTGCAACAGACAATTTTCCCTTACTTTTTCTTCTATCGGTTATACATATCTAAGTTAAATCTGTATTTATGCAATTCTGTGATTCTTTAAATACTGTGTAGTTAAAAATCTTGTTGTTGAAAATATCTGGTTTCCATATAAGAAGTCTACCTGGACTAACTGGAGAAAGTTAACTAGATCAGTGCAAGAATTCCTCCCAGGACTTCCAGGGATACTGAGCAAGTTCACAGATGATAAAAAAGGAACTCTTGAGAGGAACTCTTGACTCCCTTGAAGGCAGGGAGGCCCTGCAGAGAGACCTCAACAAATTAGAGGATTGGACAATCACCAACTGTATGAAGTTCAGCAAGGGAAAGTGCTGGATTGTGCACTTGGGATGAGGCAACCCTGGATGTAGAGACTGGGGAATGAGAGGCTGGAAAGCAGTGCCTTGGAAAGAGACCTGGGGGTCCTGGTCGAGGGCAAGTTGAACACGTGCCAGCAGTGCCCTGGCAGCCAGGAGGGCCAACCCTGTCCTGGGGGGCATCAGGCACAGCATGGCCAGCTGGGCAAGGGAGGGGATTGTCCTGCTCTGCTCTGAGCTGGGGCAGCCTCACCTCAAGTGCTGGGGGCAGTTTTGGGTGTCACAATAAAAGAAAGATCTTGAACTATTGGAGAGTGTCCAAAGGAGGGCCATGAGGATGGTGAAGGGCCTTGAGGGGAAGCCGTGTGAGGAGCAGCTGAGTGCACTTGGTCTGTTCAGCCTGGAGTAGGCTGAGGGGAGATCTCAGTGCAGTTACAGCTTCCTTGTGAGGCAAAGTGTAGGGGCAGGCATTGACCTGTTCTCTCTGGTGACCAGTGATAGGATGCGTTTGAATGGTCTGAAATTGTGTCAGGGGAGGTTCAGGTTGGAAACCAGGAAAAGCTTCTTCACCCACAGGGTGGTTGGGTGTTGGAAAGGGCTCCCCAGCACCAAGCCTGGAAGAATTCAAGAAGTGTTTGAACAATGCTTACAGGGACAGGGATGGTGCTGTGCAGAGTTGGGAGTTGGACTTAATGATCCTGATGTGTCCCTTCCAACTCAGCATATTCTGTCAGAAGCTTGGACAAATAATAATGAAGAATAAAAATACAAAATGTATAAATCCAGAGATAGGAGAGGAATTTTTATAAAAAATTGTATTAAAATGAAGACAGTATCTGTGTGAAAGTGGGTAATGGGATAAAGGGAAACTCAAAAAGGGGAAAATTACTGACCTATAACTGTTCAGCCTGGAGACTCTTGCAAGTGAGGAACTCATCTTTGCTCAACAGATTTTAATTTCCGACTGAAGAGAAAGGTTTCTGACATACAATTTAGGGTATTCAAGGAACACCAAAATGAGCTGCACAGGCATGTTTTCATTTTCAGAAATATGTCCCTGCCTATAGCAGTGGGACTGGAACTAAATGATCCTTATGGTCCCTTCCAACCCAGGCTGTTCTATCATCACAGCATTATGAGCTTACAAGACCCAACGTGCCCCTAATTTTATTTTTTTCTCCTCCTAATTCCTTTTTCTTTGTGAAACAAGTGCAAAACACACACACAAGTGTATGCACATCATTCAGCACCTTTTTCTGAGATCTGGGTTATCTCATATGTTACAACATTTACTTCTCTGCATTTCCCCATTTATTTTAATTTTCTCACTGTTGAAGTAGCAGGTTCATGCTGAGTGCAGGGAAGATGGTGTGTGGTATTGTTTCTTCTGGCATAGGGCACCTTTAACTCAGACTCAGTATGAGGCTTTGCTGAAAGACTGTTGTGCACAGAAAAGGGTATTGTTTTTCATACAAATCTCTTTGCCAAAAAAGTGCACATCCTGATTGAATCACATGAATAGTTTTGGCCAAAAGAGGGGAAAATACACGGCATTTTTCAATGCTTGATTCAAATGACCCATAAAGAAACATCACAGTGCTTCAGGATGGGTTTACAGAGAAGTGCAGGTCTGTGCAGGGAGGATGCAGTGCTGCTTTTCTCCCTTACTGAGTGGTAACCTCGGGAGGGATCTGCTGGGTGGTGGGGACACAGGGTTCAAACCTTCCTTGTCCTGATGCCAGTGAGTCTGTAAAGCAGGGATAGAAATCCCTTGACCCTTTGCCTTAGCTGCGTAAATAGAACACCGAAATGCTTCCTATTTTATGTAAGTTTATTTACGTGCCTGTACAAAGATATTCAGGGATTTGATTCCTTCATGGTAAAGGAAATGTGTTTTAAGGTGCCTTTGTGCCTTTGCCAGTGTTTCAGAAGTCAAACCCTGGCCTTTTAAAATCTGGGGTTTTTTTTAAATGTCATGACAGTTAAGATAATATTAACAGTACATCTAATGATACATATGGGGGCTTTTTTATTAGGCATCTTATCTTTTAGCATAAAATTATTATTTTTTTCCTCAATGAGCAAGGCTAAAAAGTATGATTTTGTGGAGGGTTCCAAAGGTAGAATTATCTTCCAGATTGCAAGAAAAAAAGAAAAATCTTGTAAGATCCTAAATCATTATTTTTCTTCTCATTTTTTTCTCAAAGGAATCAGTCACTTAATCTTCCAATCAAGATAATTCCCTTGTTATAAGTTGAAGGTGGAGACTAGACTCTTCATTTAAGGAAAATTAAAAGAAAGTCTCAGTTAAGGGTCTAAATTACCCATATCTATTCCAGCAGTACCCTACAAGTGTCTCAAATTTGTGAACAAGTGTTATATGTTGGAAGAGAAAAACTGTTCCAGTGATACCTAATATTAATCACACTCCTAAGAGTGTGCTGTCCATGCCACTCCTGTATGTAATGTGCAGGCTGCTGCCATCATTATTCAAAGAAGGAGGAAGAAACAATGTTGAGGAGTTGTAGATGTCAAAGTGTAATTGTTTTTCAGCCTTTGTGAAAGTGCTTGCCAACTTGATAATACTTGTCCTGGGCATCTTCATTGTATTTATGTATACAGCAGGCGAGTGCTTTTACTCTATGAAGAAAATGTAATTCTATTGACTTTGCCAAAATTGAATTAGTACCATCTATAACTTGATTTCAAGCTTATAGGAGCTTTCACAGATATTGAATTTTTTTTCTTTTTTTTTTTATCCCCAGAAATGTCTGTGCTGCCAGCCCAGGGAATACTGAATGAAGATAGGGTATGTGAATAAACTGTGTGCTAAGGCACAAACAGGCTGTTTTGAGTATCCTGTCCTATGAGCTTGGAGGGTGATTCAAGGCAACTCACTCCCTTCAGCCATGGAAAAAGGATGATGGATGGATTATGACTTTATCCTACTGTAGAGAGGGTTTCAGAAAAATGGTTTGTGCCCTTTTGGACAGGCCTGAGCTGCTCAAGCAGCTGGATCCTGCCGTGACTGTGCAGTTCAGCTGCAATTAAGACATCTAAACGTGTGCACCTTTGTGTGTGTGCTAGGTGTCTAAGCTCTCCTGACAGCAAGTCACTGTAGTCTGTGGAGCCTAGAGAAGTATTCATCTGATGTGTGCTTTAGCATGTGAGCTAAGCCTTGCTCTGGGATACCATTACTCTGCTGAAAAGTGGAACTCATTCCAGTTACCTTAATAAAATATAAGCATGTCTTGACAAATCTGGCATGCTAGAGAAGTAGCTAGCTGAAGACACCTTCAGTCTCATGCAGATGTCTTAGAGGACCTGTGGGGAAATCTCTGCCCGCTGGAGGCCACTCAGAAAACCCAGCTCATCTCAATGATAGTAGTCATACTGACTGCCATCTGCATAGGTCCTGAAATATTCCTGACACCAATAGAACATACTGAAAAGATTCTGGTCTCCCTCATTCATTCACAAAAGTAATTTGTCTATAAGGTACTGGTCACCACTTCAAAGGGTTCCCATTTCAGTGTGTTCCCTGGGATTTGTGAGGGAATTGTGTTAGTGATTTTGGCCCTGTGGTAAGACATAACTTCTTTATGGACCTTTAGTACTCATAAATGAGTATTAAAAATTAAAAATGTAAAAAAAAAGAGATTTTTTTTTACATTTTTAATTATGAAAATTTGGAGCCAGATGGATACTTGTTTTAGCAAAGGTTTTTGAGCATTCCTAGATGGGACAATGGGGAAAGAGGTTGTGAACTTGTTTATAATACCTTCTCTTGGTCTTAGAAATACCAGGGGTTGTGAGGTGTGGGGCTGAGGAAAGGCTGAGTGTTGTGATGTTTGCTTGTGGCTCAACAGTGGCTGAAGTTTTTCTTCCTGTTACACAAGTTAAACCAATGAAAACGATATTTGGCTTCTCCACACTGTAATTTTTGCTGCATTGTAAGGTGACTAAGGTCCACAGGCAATATTTACCACTGTTTTCCCCCTATGCCTTAGGCTTCCACTCATTAATAACAGCCTCCCTCTGCTCCATGGGTAGTAGCAATTGCTTTTACAATGACTGGAGGAATGGAGGGTCACTATGGGAAAGGTAAGATGTTGCAGATGTTCTAAGTTCCAGAATTTCTAGAGAGGGTTTCTTGTTCCTCCAGTAGGAGTCTAAAGAAGTTGCTTCACTTGGATTGATTGATTTCAACTTTTTCATTCCTGACTGAGGTTTTAAAGTTACCTTCCTTTTCAAAGGAAGATGCCTATAACATGTTGTTTGCTATCTTGTATGAAGAGCTCCTATGAAAAATGAAAATGTGTCATTTTGGTTAAAATACTTTATCCAGGAATTAAAAAAAAACACCTGGGACTTGTTTTGTGGCTCATCATAAATCCATAATCAATATTCATTTAATAGAGGCAGGCTTTAGCAATCATTCCAATGATACACTTTCATCAAATATATTTTGATGTTGAAATAATCAAGTTATCCAGAGAAATTTAGAGCAGTATCAGATCAAAGTCAAACTAACATGGGACCATTGGCAGCATGATATGCTCTCATTATAAACTGGTCATTAATGCCTGGTTAAATGATATATAGAGACTTAGAACATTTATCCAAATAAATTGTTATTTTTAAAGTCAATTAAATGGTAGTTGGAAAAGAAAACAATGGGATTGCTGTTAAAACACTGGCTTGTATTCATGAGATAATGGCCATGTCATTCACACCGCCTGCCTGCCTGCCTGTCTGGTGAATATTGGGTTTTTTTGTTTTATATATTTAAAAAACTCACATGCCTTAAAGATGTGATGAGATATAAACATAGAAACTCTTGTCATGGGTCCAAAGGCACAAATATTTATTATCACTAGAAGTCAGAGAGGGCTTTCAATTTCTTGTGTTCCTAAACTAGGTGTTCCAAATATTTGCAAAGAATGCTTATCTGTAGTCACATCACAGCTGGATGATGTAATTTGTAACCCAGATGAATGAGCCTAAGCAGATCTCTTCAAGATTGTAAGCATAGAATCAGCAGTAATAAGGAAAGAAAGAGCATATATTTAATTTCCCTGGTGTAAAGAGAATCCATAAAAGGAGGGCCTTTTCTAGCAACAGATTTGAAATCAAGATGAGGAGTTCACCTGGTTGTCCTTGTTTCCCTAAAGACAGGGGCTAGCTCACAGCTAGCCATTCTGAAACTCTGGTTCTGCAGCTGGTACCTACAACAGAGGCTTTTATGACAATGGGACCTATCTGAGGTCTAAGAAGAGAGATGACTCACCTGACCAAGGGGGAAAATGCTTCGTAGCTAACAAGCTGACCAACCTGGTATGAAGAGCTTTAACAAGGAGTAACAGGAGTGGGAGGTGATGACCACATTCAAGTGAGGTGGTTGGTGGTTGGCAAGTAAAAGGTGCAGGGTGATATTGTCAAGACAGACCCTGCAAACAGCAAAAGAGGACTTGAAAGGACCTCTGAGTGTATACACATAAATGCAGAATACATACAGGAAAGCATGGTGGGCAAAGCTCTTACCATTTCTGGGCTGCCAGTGCACTTGGGTGCCTCTCTGAATGCCTGTACAGCCATACATGCAGCTCAGGAACAAATGGAAGGGTTTAGAGGTCTGTGTGCACTTGCACAGAGATGTGGTGGGGTAGCTCATGCTCCTGAAGTGCTGCAATGGAGGGATACAGGCTCTGTAGAGGGGCAGGCTAGGAAGACAAGGAGAGAGACAGCATTTGTGAGAGGACAGCAGGACTGCATAGAGCTCTGCCTAGGCAAGGATGATGAGCCAGCCTAGCACTTACAGGATCAGGGTTAGCTGGTGGTGTTGCAGTGGGTGTCTGCTGCACACTGCCTGATCAGGAAGAAGTAGATGAAGCAGCTTTTTCAGAAAACTGAAAAAAGTGGACTTCAGGATCCTTAGAAGAAGGAATAAGTCAAAAAGCCAGACAATAAGCCCAGACTTCAGAAGGGCAGAATTTGGCTTCTTCAGGGTTATGCTTAGAATAATCCTATGGGAGATCCTCCTTCAGAAATGTGGGGACCCAGAGGAAAGTCTGGAGCAAGAAAGACTTACCTTTGGTAGAAAAAAACATGATTAGAGAATACTTAAGCAAACCAGACTTGCATAAATCCATGGGGCCTGATAGGATGCACCCATGAGTGCTGGGGAAGCTGCCAGATGTTATTGAGAGACCACTGTGTATTATCTTTGAATGATAATGGTGACTGGGAGAGATGCCTGAGGACTGGAGGAAAGCAAATGTCCCTCCTATCTTCAAGAAGGGCAAGGAGGAGAGCCCAGGGAACTATAAGCTTAAATGGTAAGATTAAAATGCCTTAAAACAAAGGAAAATGTCACTTGATATTTGGCACTGCAGTGCTGGGGTTTGTAAGACATGTTCCAAGCTTTGAAGGTTACAAAAGGAGGGATTATTCTGGGCATTATATGATTTCAGGCTGCAGCATCTTGCCATGGCAAGGTGTTCTCTGGGTAAGGGCATAAGGCTTCCAGAGAACTTCAGCATGGAAAGGGACATGTTCATGTTTTTTGCCCAATGTCAAGAAACAGTGAAGAAAATTAAAAAGATGGTTGAAATTTTAGTACTCTAATTTAATACTCTGAATGTCAAGTTATATGTTCTTTAATGGGTGATTTGAAGTTCCTGTCCTTAAATATACCAACATTACCAGGACAGGTAGGCTGAAAATGTTTGTGGCGTTAGTTTGTATGTCTAGTTGCAGAAACGTTTAAACTGTAGCACTTCTTTTAACTGCTTATTTTCCAGGTATGCTCCAGGAAAGAAATAGACAGAGAGTGAAGGAGGCAGAGGTCCCTATTTACCATCCTCAGTTGCTTGCTGAGCTTTTCTACTGAACAGCTCAATACGGTACAGATGATGAAATAGTTTCTAAGAAAAAAATTATCTATTGTGCACTAATGTAGTTTTCAAGGAAAATCCCTTCTGAATCATCACAAATGTTCTGTAATAGTTATTAGAGGACCTATTTTGCATCCATAAATAGTTTCTTTTCCTATCTTCTTCAAACCAAGTGTCTTTCCAGCTTGAATTAAAGTGTTGCTTTGTCAGACCATTTGTTGTTGCAGTAGCTGGTTGATTACAGATGTACATCTTTTTTTTTTTTTCTGGTCTTTTTAGAGGGCAAATCACTATGGTAACCACATTACAGAAAATTGCTTGTTCTCCTTAAAATACCCTTCAGAAAAAGGTCATTTGCTATTAACATTTTCTGACTAAACCCAAAATGTTAACAACATCAAGAATATTGTCACTGTTTCTATACTTACATGATTTTTTTTTTCTTTACCATGCACCTATCAGTTAACTATCAAAACAGGACAAAATATTGAGACTCCAAAACAATTATGAAGCTGTAGACTTTTAGGTGTGTTTGAAATATCAAGCTTCACTCACGTTTCTGCGTTTCAGCTGCTGGCGTGCATGCCTTTGTTCAATTGTTTTCAGTTCTCTGATTCTGAGAAAAATCCAGGCTGAAGTTACCCTTTCAGCCTCTGCGTTCTATGATGGAAAGGAAGGGCAGGCAGGCATATGACTATTATGGGCAGCTGTCTGTTGTTGACTTATGAAATAGCTGTTCTGGATAGTTGTTCAAAAGCCTGGAAATGGCTGGTTAAAGGTTTTTACTCTCAGGGTAAAATGTGTCCAAGGGGTGTTAGATGGGACAAATCAGGTCTGATTGTAAAATAGGGTCCTAGCCTGTGAAGTGAGAACATACAAAGTTGTTCTCTTCCTGGCATATGCCAGGTGATGCCTGGCACCACCAAACAGGTGGTGTCTGATTGGACATGTTTCTTTGCCATTTTACATTATTTACATTGCCTGCAAAGGATCTTCACATTTGTATAGTTTTTTTTGGTTTGCAGATAGCTATTTGCAGCTTTTATCTACGCTCAGTAAACATCAACAAAAAAAAAATCCCCCTTCTTGGAGTTCCATCATTTTGGAATTGACAAACAAGTTAAAAAGGCTGCCAAAAGAAAGCAGGAGTTGGAGGAAGTTAATTCACATTGATGTGTGCATGCCACTGATAGCAAGTTATGCCTATGACATTCTGACATTGCCTCTCAAAAAAGAGAAAGAGTGGAGTGGAGTGAAAGACTAAGAGGATGTTCATTTAATTGGAAAGCCTACTGAGATCTGAGACAGCTGAGGCAAAGGATGCACCCTTTTTCTGCACAATGGCATTGGCTGAAGGTTGTATATAAGGTGGCCTTATTAAAGTGACAAGGCAATTTAATTCTTTTGTGCACAATGATTCTACTTCATTGATTTACAATGGGAAGGATATAATTTTGCTAGTGTTGGCAAAAAGCTCAAATGTCAGGCTTTTCAAATTGCCATACTTGCCTTGTTCAGGATGAATAATGAATAAGTCACCTTTTGTCTACAGTTAAATATTCTTGAATAAATACAAAGAACATAAAAGACATAAATGATTGCCTGATTTATATTTAAAATAAAGATCAACATTGTGATAAATGGTTGAAAATGCTTAGTGTGAAGTAATATGACTATGCTGATAATTACATTATCAATTAAGGGGCAGCCCAGGTGTGGAGTGTTATAGAATGGATGCCAGAGAGAAACCCCCAGGGTGGAACATGCCAAACTTGTCTATCTGGGAAATGTGGGTGAGGGAGTGAAGAGACCCTTAGCTATGCAGGGGATCACATGTTTTAAATTGCACCATTTCATGTACTGAAACATCCATTCTCTCAGGAATCTGTGGCTATTCCTTCTTGCTTTGTCATTAGCAGGATGCACTGATCTAATTTCCGGAAACAGATATTGCTTCATTTATTCTTGGTGGTTTGAGTGGTCAGAGAAGGCTACTCATAAGTTCTCAGGATCTCTCTTTAGTCAGAGAGGAACAGATCTTAAAAACCTGCTGAGTCAAATGTTTATAGCTGGCAAAGTTGTCAACACCTCAGTAAAATCTGGAACAACTTTGAAGAAAAAAAAGATTCAAAAATATACTGAATACTCTTCATTGTGTGATTCTTAGACCATGAGCAGCAATGCTTGCACAAACACACAGGTTCCAGTTTATCTAAAGTAATTGTGTTGACACTATGCCTACGCCTGATCTGTTCTTTTTCTTTTAGAAAGTTTTCTTTATTTAATTTCTCAGTGTCTTAAGATGATCAGAAAGATGGTGCTGACCACAAGAGTGTGGTAAGATTCCTCAGCCTCATGCAGGGGCAGCATGTGCTCTTCTCTCACTCTCTTCTGTGGCAACTTTGATTGTATTTTGTCCATCCAGGCTCTTCTGATCTCATATTCTCATTCTTCCACACTTTTCTTTGTTTAGTGGGTAAAAATATTCTCCTTTTTACTTCTTGTCCCGAATCACTAATCTTCAGACCATCCTTGCTTTCCATGTATATATGCTCCATTTCTTTTATCCTATTGCATTTCTCACTTTCATGGGATATGTTACAATGCAAAGTGGGAAAGAGCATATTTCACCCTCTTTCCTGCCCTTTTGCTCTAAAAGCCCAATAAAAACTAATATCTCAAAGAAAAGTGCCCCTGCCTTACCCACTATCAGTGTGTGCAGACACACGGTTTGTGGTCATTGGGAGTGGGGCTGTGCCAACCTCATCCCCAGTGGGTACAGCTGTGAGCAGCAGGTGAGCAGCATTGACAGCAGTGAGCCATGGAGTGCCCAGGGGCACTGACCAACCACCAAAGGGACCAGAGGGCACACAGGGGCACTGCATGAACATGAGGGGTAGAAAAGGTTTGGCTAAAGAACAAGAAGTGCAGATTTTTGCAGTCTTCTGAAGTGATGTGCTGTTAGCTCTGTATGGGTAGACACCTGAGGCCTTCTGATGAGGTATGGTGTTACCCTGTTTGTGTGAATGCTTAAAGTCTTCTACTGTTGTGTGGCGATACTTTGTGTATCGTGGTTGTCTGAACTGAAACCTATGCTGCAACAAGTGTGCTGCTTGTTTATCTCCACATGGGGTGATGGTAATGGCCAGTACTAGTCCAGAAGCAGAAGGTGCCTTATTCTACTCTATCCTGGAGTTTTAAACCAGATGTTGAGAGGGACTGTTTTTTCCCTTGCTGCTAAGAGTTCCTGTGGGTGTCCCTCAGCCTCTCTACTGCAGGTTTCTCACTACTTGACTGTTTTCTGAAGGAGTTAGTGTTTTGGCAGCTGCTCTGTAGCAGCTTAAGGTGTTTCCTGCTTTTTCTAAAATATTGTTGGCTGGTGATTCCTGTAGTACCTGTTTCTGGTATGTCTTTTAATTCCTAGGGCTGAGTAGTTTTAAAGTTATGTTAAATAACTCTTTTGTAGTGGGTTGCTGTTAGAAAAGAAAATCTAATTTCTTATTATACAATCTAAAAAATATATTGGTAGGGATTTATCATTCTGAAGCTGCCAGGTGTGTTTCTTTCTTTGCTTTCACTCATCTCCCTTTGAATAGGGTGAAGTTATGCTACAAAGAAAGAAGCGCATGAGAAGAACATGACTATTGCATGCTACTTTTAGAGAGTCTTAATGATTTTAAGCTACATATAGCTTAAAAATACTGGGCAAAAAAATGCATCCAGTGTGTGCTTCCATTTAGCCACACTGTATGGAATAACATAGCCTTGACTGTGCCCTTTTGTTCAAACTTGTTGGTACAGATTTAAATGACAGAGAATCTGCTGTACTTCTGGATCTGTGGAAAAAAACTGCTTTATGATTTCTTTAGGTCCTGTGATAACAGTACAGTTAGAGGGGTTTTACTTGCAAAAGGAGTCTTGTATGGCTAAGTGTGGTGAGCTACAAGGGTAGAAGGTAGAAAACATAGTGTGCAATAACATTCCTCTTGGACCCTGGGCAGAGTAAATCAGTGCTTTATCTACAGCAATTGCAACATTGTTTTCCCAATAAGGCTGCATGAGCCAATTTCTGCTCAAACCTTGCTTCCTCTGGTTCTGTTCCAGGTCTAGCTGAGATCTTATGTTCTTCCTGGATTAAGAGATTTTGATAAATCTTTTTCAGCTATTTTTGGGTAACTCCACCTTCACAATATGACTACGAGACAGAGGAGTGAGGTATGTTTTCTGTATAATAAAAGCATCAGACCCTTCATAGAAAACTTGTAAGAGATTGAAATAATGTGTCTGTGTTCACACACCTGTTAGTTATGATTAGTAAGAGCCCCCATGGGATTGCTCTTCACTTTTTTTTTTTTGGCCGCTTGCTGTCACAAAAAGCAAATGTAAAATATCATCCTGGACTTAACTGATAGTATAATCAGAATAATACATGTAGTTTGGACACTACTCCTCTGCAGAGGGAGAATGGGCAGATGAGGCATACACCTGTTATTCCAGTCAGGACCAAATGGGCACCGAATTTTCACTCAAAAGAAGACTTACAGAGGACATGATTTCCAGATCAAGATCCATTAAGCAAGAGAATTTAGTATACAATGACAATTTCACAGAATTTTCATATATACTAGTTTATGTTGGAATATATAACATTTCACACAATGTTTTATACATTTCACATATACTAGTTTATGTTGGAAGGGATCTCAAAAGATCACCTGGCTCAACCTTTTGGTCTAATGCAAAGGCTGATAGAAAAAATAGCATAATTAGACTTCTTTCTTAACTCCAAATACTTGGCATGCATCCAGAAAATGTTGACATAATGGGCTATTTAAAATATTCACTTACCTAGCAATGCATTTCAGGACTTCTTTGCTAGGTTTGTTTTTACAAGAATATACTCAGAAGGATCTCTTTGTACTGGGGACTATTAGTGCTAAGAGCCCAAATCTGAGAAAAAGAGTTTTGCCAATTGCATCAGTTTCTGCCATCCTCACCTCTCCCAGCTCCATTCCTTCACCACAAGAAATATCCTATAAGGTGCTTTTAAAAAAAAAAATCCAAACATTTGATAAGGTGGTTTATATTTCAAAGATAAAGATTGAGGAAACTGGAACTATAAGGATGAATACTGGTTTTTACTCACTTATGTAATTTTAGCATCTCTTTTTGTTTTGACATTAAACTAAGTCTCCTAAGTAGAAACTGAATATTGTACTTGCAAGATGCCACTTTTTGGAAGGATTTATAAAGCACTGTTCAGGTAAATGGCTCTCCAAATCTCCTTTGTGTGAGCTTGTGTGAGAAGCCACTGCAGTAACAAGCAGAAAGTAGACTACATTGTCTTCATCCTTCTTTCAGAAAAATTTGGAGAACTGTGCAAACTACTGGACTTATGTAAACTGCATTTTTCAGGTTATTCAATTACTCTGACCTGTCAGCATAGTTTAGGTATAATTTGAGGTCCAGGAAGAGATCAGTGACTGCTGTTCAGAAACTGTCTTGTGTGTATACAAAGATTTCTTTATAATGGGAAAAACTCAGGTTAAAAATTAATTCAGTTCAAAATAGGAAGTCAATGTATCTTTTTTTTTCCCCAGGTGGAAGTGGGTTGTTTTCTTTGTGCTTTAAGGATCTGCTGAAGTAAAGCAGTGTGTGTGCTATGTTGATGCTTCTCAGCAATCAAGCTGGGTCTCTTCCTTGGTGCATGACAAAACACCACACACTTGTGGCCCAAATATTTTAGTTCCTCATCTTCAATTTTCACTTGAGTGTTTTTAAGGTCAGTGTGATGTGTTGTCTTTTCTATTTATCCTTGTGGCTGACTTGTGGTAAATATTTAATTTTTTTTTTAAAGCAGGAGAGGTAATGTGCATGTATGTCAGGCTAGGTGGCCCCCAGAAGAAGCTCCTGCAATGCCACTGCAGAGGGCAGTTTTGGCTGTTGTGAAACAGTAATGTGAGGAGATAGGCTAGCAAAGAGTGGCTGGGAGGGCACTTATTTGCTTACAATCTTGTCCCCTCATAGGCTTGTGTGCTTCATTTCTGGCCCTCACAGGGGGATGGACAGGAGCATGGGTAGAAGCTGAAGAGGCGTGATGGGTCTTTGCAGGGACTTGAATTTCAGCACTTGGGTTGCTTCTGAAACTGTGGGAAAGGAGGAATTGATGGGAAAGGTGATTGCCAAGGGCTTCAACTCATTTTCTGGGAGAAAGAGAATGTCTGTGACTGTCAGCCCCTTCTGGTGTGAGCACCAGGTGACATGAAGGTATAGTCTGGGTGAGAGAACTCCCTACAGGCTTTGTGCATCATCAGGATCAGCAAAGAGAGATCGTGCTCTGAGGCCACTGGAGGAGCACAGCTCAAGTTCTGGATTCAACCTGTTAATTGAGAGAGAATTTTGGAGAAAAATGGTTTTAAGGCTCTCTTTGAAGGTTGCCTTTGGCTGATGTGGTACAAATGCTAATGCACATGTTGGCTTCCTGTAAGACCAACATTTGTTCTAATTTGATTTGCTTTTAGGAAGCCCATGCAAGATTTAATCAACAAAGGCCTATCTTGCCAGCAAGTAAAGACCAATGGGAGCAGATATGCAATAAGCAGAAAGAAAAATGATGAGCAGTTCCTCCTTCTTTACCCAAGAGTCATCTATAAATTCCATCCCAGGCACAGTTTTCCCATGTTCTCTGAGCCTGGTTGCTAGAGTAGACTGTCAATAGGGTAGCCTAAAAGACGATCCTTCAGCAATGAATTCTCTTCCCTCCTTTTCAGTACTTGCTTTGCCTTCTGCCTTTTTTTGGATTTAAATGTTTGTGATTTTCACCTCTTTATCCATCATAGCATACCATTGACTGAATAATACACTTTTATTAAGCTGCCCTCTTTCTGTGAAATAAATGCCAGCAATAATCAGTCAATCATTCAATTCATATGAATGTGGAATTTAGATGTGGCTGTTTGAATTGGGTTTATAATATACCATTTCTTGGTACAGCATGTTCTTTGATAGTATTCTTTTAAATGACTGTTTCCAACTGCACTGGAAAGCACCTATGAAAGAAATTGTTTGTGATGCTATACTTAGTTTAAACGTCCTTTTTTCTTCAGCATTTCTGTCTGTATTTCATTTCTATGCAAATTATATCTTTGTGAGTTAGTAAAATTTTGCAAACCAGTTGAAATGCAGCTATGGAATGAATTATCAGAGAAAATTTGGAAAATACGCCCATGAAAGGAAAATTGAGAAAAACATTTAAATCTAATTGTGTATTATTCAAAGAGAATTCCAGAGCAACTCTTGGGCGAATATTACGTAAATGTATACCTACATTAAATGATTAATTTACCACAGGTAATATACTTGAAGTTCAGGGACTATTTTCCCGTTAGCCTGTGCATGTAGCACTTCTCAGCTGAAATACAGCCTAGGTACACAAATGCACTTACTCATGGGGAATTGCAGAGAAGGAACTGTGAGTGTAATGCTGTCAGCAGCTACAGAGCAGTGGCACTGCTCCCCACTCTCCCAGTGCTTCGTCTCCATTACAGCAACAATGACTGAGTTTAACCTTGAAGGAAGTCAACCCTTGATGACCAAGAACCATTTCATCTCCTCCCAAATATAAAGTATTCAACCCCTCTAAATTCATTAGCAGCTGGCAGATTAACTGTGAATACTCTGAATAACTACCAGAGTGAGCCATTGATCTCCAAAATGGGAGACTTGATAGCTGTGTATTTGTCAGCCAAGAATAGTTTCCATGATCTGTGTCTCCATGAGATGTCTGCTTCCCTCCATGAGATATATGCCTCCCCTCATGAGACAGACTGGCTTTGTGAGTGGCTTTGCCCCTCACTTTACCATTTGCCTAGGAAGACTGTGGGCTGATGTACAGAGGCAAAGGTACTAAAGGGCCTTCTGTACTTTCAGAGCTACCAGGGGAGAAAGCAACTGAAGTCCGATCCAAAGGTTGTGCTGGTGTCTCCAGAATCCAGGAGATACCGTAGCAAAGCTCAACACGAACCTTTTTTTTTAATATGTATTTTAAAAATGGCTAATTCTACTCATTCCTCCCTATTCATGAGTCCTAGCTGTCCAGAGGGACTGGCTTGAGCAGGAGGATGATGGGTGCCAGTTATCTTCCACTCCTTGGATCTCCTGGGCTTTTCAGCATGTGGTTGACAAGCTGAGGTCACCAAGATGCACCTTTAAGGAACTGACTGCAACCGTGGTCTTTTGAGACATCCTGACCTGTTTGTGTAACTCCTTAATACTTGTTCCTTTTTAGTTTATGTTTATGTCTTAACATTGCTGTCCTGCCCATTACCTTTCTGTCATCTCCTCATAATGCACACTGTCCACTGTTTAGGTGCCTCCTCTGCCTGGTTGCTCTGTGAAGGTGTGTGTCTGAATGCTGGGAACTTGCATATCTGGGTATCATTGGCACCTGCCACTGTTACAGCTCTGCTTCTGGGGTTTTTTCCCCTTCCTTTCCTTCCACACCCAGATATACCCATCCACTCTCCATTCCTACCAACCTTAATACTTCTATTACAAGTATTTTTTTTTTTTTCCCACAGATGAGTTTAATCAGTTTGGGTTTCTGCACCCAGCAGAATGTCTCCTCGTTTCTTATGGGCTGTTAGTGATGGCCTATTTCTTCTGTGGTGCAAATACACCCCAAAATCCTGAATTTTCTGGGGTGTACCTGTGTAGCTAAGGACCAGATTAACTAGACCACTTGGGGACAAACCTGAAGTGCAGTAAAATTTAAGGTACTGAAGGATAATACTGCACCCCCAGCTCCCTCCTTCTAGTAGCCTACTCAGCCTGGAGGTTTATATGGTGCTTCCAGCTTGAGTTCCAAGTTTCTTTGACAGTTCCTAGTTTGAGTAGATGGCTGCTTAGATGATGCCTAACGTGGCTGAAGGTCTATCAGTACTTGTACCTGCCTCTGAAAAACTTAGTCTTCCAGGAGCTGTGCCACACACACTCAGACAACTCAGCCCCTGGTGAAAATCCACAGAATTCTGCCTCGAGGGGCTGGATTGGAGCTGCTAAGGTCACTGCCTCAGGGCTCCCAGCTCAGCCTGTGGCTCTGAAAGGAGCTGTGGTGCTGAACAAGGCATTCTGGCTGACACTTCAGGGCACAGGTACCCTACACTGGGCTTTCTAATGAAGCAGAAATGACATACAAAGCCTCCACTAAAAACATGTGCCACAGCTATGCAGTGAAATCCATCCATTTATGAATAGTTGTCAACTGTAGGAACACTTATACTGAACAAAGACAACATGAAGCTTACACATTCCTCTTATTTAAATAGTCACAGTAGTCCTCAGCAGCAATAGCTCTAGTATGGTAATTCTGGTAATTCTATTTTTTTTTTTTTTAATGAATGACAGAGGAAATTTAATCTTTAAGATTCCATCAAGAATAACTTACATTGTAAGCTAGCAGTGAGGTTTCAATGTCTGTCAGTATCTGAAGGGGGAATGTCAGAGGATGGAGCCAGGCTCTGCTCAGGGATGCCAAGCAATAGGAAAAAGAGGCAATGGGCAGAAACTGAGGCACAGTTTCTGAACATGAGGAATAACTTTTTTACTGGGAATAGATTGTCCAGAAAGGCTGTGGGTTGCCCCTTATTGGAGATATTCAAGAACCAGCTAGACACCGTCCTGTGAAATGTGCTCTAGTGTGACCCTGCTTGAGCAGGGAGGCTGGACCAGATGACCAACTGTGGTCCCTTCCAACCTCACCCATTCTGTGATTCTGATTCCATAATACAGAATAGAGGGTTGTGTGTGTGTTAGGGTTTTTTCTACAGCATTTTCTGCTATGATGGGTACAAAAAAAGTCATGTTTATAAAAAGTTCATAGTTCTGTACTAAATGCATAAGTTCATACATTCAGTATATTAAATATGTGGTGCATACAATGCATAGCAGCTCATAGGTATTAGACCTTATGTTAATTTCTGATGCTCTTGAAAAACCAAGGGGGTTCATTAGTTGGATGTAATTCAACAAAATCACAAAAATTGAGTGTTCAAATAGTAGCCATATTCAGACAATATTTTTCAGGATAGTAAAGGATAGGATTAATCTTCCTTAATTTTAATAAATTTAGATTAGATGTCGAAGTCCAACTTGAAGGCTTCTCCAAGCCTTCTAGGTTTTCTGTAGGAAGCATTTAGAGACAGTCATCTCTAACTGAATTGCAATGGATGACTGTAAATTTGCAGATGATCTAGAAAGATGACAAGGCAATTATTACTCATTATTTTTCACAAGTGAAGGGCTATGGAACACATAGCTAAGTCAACATCCTGTCTTTAAAATGAACATGGTGGGTAATTAAATCATCTTTCACAGGATCTAGTAAAATAATAATAATAAAAAAATATTTTAAAGGCCGTAGATAAGTACAAGAATAGGTCCTGGGTTATTGCATGTACTTATTTGACTGTGATGCTTGACTTGGAAAACCCCTGTGCTTCTCAATGGGATATACTGGGGACAAATACTTCTAGCTGCTGGCCAGCATCAGAAACAGGATATTATTCTGAACTGATTTTTGCCCTGATCAGTTTTGGGGTTTTATGTTCCTTTGTCTCCTTAGGTCTAAAGAGTATCACTGAAATAACACTGCAGTAATACAGAATAATCTCAGCACTGTCAAAATCTTTGTAGGCGTTATGTTCCAAGAACAATTTATTGTAATATTTCTAAAGGCAGTTCTGAGGTTGTTTTTCCAAGGGGGCTCATGACAGCAAGAGCAAAAGCTGACTTCCTCAAACACAGTGACCCTGGACTTATGAAGTAAACATATATTGTGGGTTTTGATGCCAAATTCCCACCAAAGCCTTTCTATCACTTCATCCTAAACTGGACAGGGAGGAAAAAGGAAAATGAAAGGTTTGTAGGCTGAGGTAAGGACAGGGAGTTACCAGTCACTGTTATGAGCAAAACAGACAAGATTTTGCTAATATATTAATTTTCTATCTGAGCAGAGGAGGATAATGAATAGCAAACCTAAATATTAAAAAAAAAAAAAAAAAAAAAAAAAAAAAAAAAAATCTTTCCTCATCCTTCCCTCCTTCTTGGATTTAAATTTCCTCCTGATTCTCTACTTCAATGGCTCATACTCCCTCAATGGCTCAGGTAGGTGGAAAATGGGGGCTGCAGTCAGTTCATTATATGGTGTCCTGCCCCACTGGCCCTCCATGGGCTGCAGGGCACAGCTGCCTCACCTTGGTCTGCACCATGGGCTGCAGGGGAATCTCTGCTCTGCCTGGAGCACCTCCACCCCCTCCTTCACCTGGGTGTCTGCAGGGCTGTTGCTCTCACTTATCACTCCTTGCTCTGTCTAAAACTGATATTGTGCAGTAATTTTTTTGCCTCCTTAAATTTGTTATTCCAAAGGTGCTACCACCATCACAGATGGACTCGGCCTTAGTCAGGTCTGTCTTGCAGCCAATTGGCACTGCCTCCATCAGACATGGGGGAAGCTTCTGGCACCTTCTCAGACCAACCACCCCTGTAACCCTCTGCATACCGAAACCTGGCCACACAAACAATACAAAAAATATGTAATTCTGCATTGGACATCTGATTGTAGCTTCAGTTTGCCTGACTGACAGATGACAATGTTTCCACTCGGAGTGTTGATTCTTGAACAAGATATGGAGGTGAGTTGGGAAAAGTATTGCAGAGTTTACAAGAAGAGCCTTCAAGAGAGTTATCTTCTATGCACAGTTCTTGGTTTCTCACCTTGGAATAGGAAGTGTTGAAATAGAGCAAAGTCACCCACTTCTTGTTCTGGACATTCCAAGGTATGAATTGAAGATTTGGTTATTTTTCTTTCTTGCTCCTAAATAGTCACACAGAAATGGATGGGATAGTAGAACAACATGATAAAAACCTGCAGAACTATTACTATTAGTTTGAGTAGTTCTCTCTGTGACTGTCACTCTCTGGTCTAACCTGCTGACTAAGTCTGTACCTTCAACTTTCACTTTCCTTCTATGACATCTGACCTTGGGGTAGAGTTCTACCCTGCTACATACTTTATAAGAAGGAAAAATCTAGAATGGTTTGATAATCTAGACTATTAGAGCAAAATATGCCATACCCTGCAGCCCTGGGGAGGTAAGGGTACTGCAGCTATATGCCTGCAGCTCCTCCCTGTTGTGATGCAGGAAATGTACTCCCAGGAGGCACAGACACATGCAGTACACACATACACCACATCTGTATATACATGGGTGTTCACAAGGTCAGACAGGCACACAGAGCACTCACACAAACACAGGCAACAACAACAGCCTCATCCTGCTCATCCCTGAGCAGAACCAGGAGGTCTCTAGAGAGAGTATACCTACCTAAACAGGATGGACCACTCCAATGGCTCAGCTCAGACACTCAGTCTGCCTCATAGATGGCCCCTGGATCCCAGTCCCCCAGCTGCTGGCACCTGGATGTATGAGACCCTCTATGTAGTTGCTGGTAAAGACCACATCACTCATCCCCCTACCCCCCACCCTGAGCTGGCTGGTTCTCCTCTGGGCCCACAGCCACCACCACACATGGTGTCACCCTTAGAGACACACACAAAGTGCGTGTCACTCCTAGAGACCCCACTAACTCTGGGAGCTGGTGGGACTCCACTGGTCCCCCCTATAACCTGCTCCTCCCATGTTCTCATTCTTGCAGACAGACACCTGGCCCGTACTTCATGTACCCACAGGTATCCCTGCTCATGCTCACCAGCACACCCACACTCACTGTCCACCATGGACATACAGACCCCCTGTGACCCAAGGGCACCTCGGGTTCTGCACTCAGATCCCATAGCACACATGTACACAGAAAGCAGAGATCCTGCACCCAGGAAAGGAGAAAGGAGTTTAATGAGGGAATAAACTGGACTGTCTTCATCAGAAAAAAGGCATGGAAAGACAAGTGTGCTGACCAGGTCCCTATTTACATGTATCCAGCCCTTTTCATCGGCCTATCCCTCTATTTTCCCACATTTGTTCCTTCCTCAAATCACCTAGATGCCTTCTTTTCTTTACCCTAATCCTAAGTGTTTCACAATAAATCCTGGATAATCCCAAACTACTACTTCCCTGCCCCCCTTATGCCCCACCCCTGGCAGCACCTCCCGAGTCAGAAGGATGACATGGAGGGCTCTTCCTGATGCCTCATCCCATGGACTTCTGGGCCCCTGTATTGGTGGCTCTGCTGGGTCCACTTGGGAGGGCATCCATGTCCTGAGTCCTTCACTCAGGATCCCTGCCTTCTATTGTCTTTCTCTGTTCCTTTGTGGGAACATAACTTGTGACACTTTCCTGTGCAGCAGGAAGTAGGGGCAAGTCTTGGATTTCTACCTTTCTGCATTGCAGCTAGGGAAGTTGGAACTCCAGGTCTATGCAGTTGTCTGGCCAGGCTGTTCTCCATCTGCCATGTTCCAGTTTCTCCTTATGCAACCATTGCACAGGCTCTAGGTACCATAGGACAAGCTTTGTATGTAGAGTGGGACAGGACCAAGACATTTTTTTCTAGAAATACAATTATGAAGAACATTGACACCAGAATATGTGAACATCTCAGAATAGAAATTAAAATTTTGCTCCAGGCCCCCAGCAGAGTGCTCTTTTCCCCAAATATAGATAAGGAGATTGATAACTTGATTTACTATTTTTAGAAAAGTATTGAAACTTTATTCTTCTTAGGAGCATCATGGTCATTTTAGAGTTCATCTGTACATGCAGGATTTCTTAAATTGCTCCACTGAAGAGGATTAATGAGCTGGGTAAAGTTGCAAAGGGAATCCTTTGCTGGGTCTTTTTCATGGGGGCAGCTTTGCAAAAATGAAAATTCCAGTTACCTGTTTGCAAAGTTGGGTCTTGCTAATGCCACATTACATTTCCACCAGACTGCTTGAGGCCTTCAACTGGCCAGCTGCCAGTAGGCTGAGAGGACAATTGACTTATTCAAGTGTGCTGGGGATGTGTGTAGTACAGAGAAAAGAGTGAGTAGCACTGCTAGTTCAGACATATTTGTCCTCAGAAGAAGAACAAAATCAGGACACGTTCTTGCTGCAGAGGCTTGAATAGTCTTTCTCTTTACAGTGGCTGAAAGACAAATTCAGCCTAAAAGTAAGAGTATGATGAAGGAAACTCTAACAGTACAGAAAATTAACCATTGTTATAATTTATCAAGGTCAGCAATGCTCTTCATTGAACAAATTTTCGCTCAGTATTCAGGCATACATTCCAGTACAAGAAAGGCTTTTGAGCTTGAAATAACACATAGAAAGACAATCTTATAGTGCCACAATGCACAAGGTTGGACTAGGTGATTTTCTTTTTGTCCTTCAGGTCTGTGAGTTTTATGTAGTTCTGTCTGCAAGAAAGAGAAGCCTTTTTAGTACGTGCTAAAGGTGTAGTGTTTTTCAATGAGCACATGTGAAAATGGGATGACTGTGATGGGAAATGGGGAGATTGGTTTATAGGGTGATAAAAAGCAGCTGGTGCTAGGATATTAAGACATATTAAAAATACACCTTTCTCCATTACTAGAGATAAAACAACTAAATTTGCATAGAGAGGAAGCTAATGCAATGTGGTAATGACCAAATACCAAATGAAAGAGAGAAACACAATAGAAGAGAGGTCAGCAGACCAGAAAGGGATTTAGGATAGTGAAAAGCAGTAGAAAGAAGAAGTGATTGTGTTTGCCGAAGATGCTGCTGTGATACCTGTGTGCACAGAGTCCCATTCAATGAGAAGAACTGGATCACCATTCTTTGAAATGTCTTTTTTTTTTGGTGCTTGAGAGCATCACTTAAGATTCACATGTCTGGTACATCACACATACCTACTTGAATGCCTTTCTCCACGAGAAAAATTGTATCTTTCATCAAGGTAATGTATTTTTTTTAAACTGTCAGAATCATTCGAATGAAATGCTTGAAGAAATCAATAGTAGAATTGTATTAAAGAAAAGCCACAGCTTTGCTCACAGTTAAAGGTTTCAAGTTCAATAATGTTGGACTTTAAAGAGAAGGAAAGAAATTTCCTTCATTTTTACTATAATGCACTTAATGCACCATACAGAGAATAATAGAAATGCTGTCCAATAGATCCTTTGTGTTTTCCTCAACCTTTGCTGTCAGCCTCCTTCCCCATTTCTTTTTAATTCTCATTCATTTTCAAAAAAGACCCCTCCACTGCGAACAAATTTAATTCCTTCCAGTGGCACTGCACCAGATATCACTGCATCCTGTCACAAACCATATCTGTGATGTTTAGAGAACTGTCTTTTATTTTGAAATATTTGTAGAAAATATATTCCTGGTTCTGTTCTTCCCGGGGTAAGAAAGGAAAAAAGAAAGATAAAAGAGTGGGCTACTGCCACAATGAGTACATTTTTTTCAAACAAACCTGTTCTCAGTATGTTTATACACAGTGAAGAAAAGAACCAGATAAGCAAGATGTAATTTCCTTCTGTCACAAATAAGACTATTTATTGAGGATTGTTTTCTTAGGCAAAGAAAATAATCTTTCTTTTCCTTTTATGTCAGAAATACAGGACTGCCCTAAATCAGCTGCTTCTGTTTGGAACTATTCTCATCTACCTAGCTGTGATTCCTGGCTATACCTTAGGGATTGTTGTCCTCAGTGTTTGTCTTTTTGGTGTCTCTAAGTTGTCTTCTTCCATTTAAGTGTACTTCAGGCAGTCATTTATCACAACCTGCCTTTGAATTGAGCTTGCTTTTTTCCCTTGCTGTCTTTGAATATTCCTCCCACCGACAGCTACTCTTTCTTTACATTCTTTTTACATTACTTTGCGTAGGTTTTTCTGCCAGCTACCTCTTACAAGAGGGTTTTGCTTTCTGAGTTTAAATAACATTTCTAATAAATATTATTTAATTTTCTAAAGTAAATACTTTTCTGGTGAGGGAGAAAGGATTTCAGCCATGGAGCAGACAATTGGCTGTATCCTTGCAAATACTTAAACTGGGGTTTAGGTTTGCATGGTTTAGGTTCTGACCATCACTGTGTTAATAACTTGCATAATGGCTCAACACTTCCCTGTCCCACTCTAACTGGAAAAACTGGTTACCTTCCACCAGGAAACTCTGGTCTAGTTTCCATCTGAAAATCAGAGTCTCTAAGAATACTTATGAAAACATGAATGAGATTCAAGACCTGATGTCCTGGGAGACCACAGTCAACAGGACTGACTGAAAATAAAGCCTTATCTTCACTTGCTCCCACATCCATGGTATTGGTTTGGGCTCTTCACTCCCAACACCAGGGAACAGTTTCTGTTTGACATAATGGGCTGAGTCCATCAGCAGTTTTCCCACCTGCTGCTATAATGCAAGCAGCAATGACAAGGTACCTCTTGGCTCTTTTTCCAAAGATCCCATCAAAATACCCCTCCTTTTGGGAGAGGAGAAAAAAAGGGTGCTGGTGAACACTTATTTACCTCCTCACATGCACAATAGTAATGCTGTTAGCCAGTTTGTACCAACTTCTCTCTTTGTAAATTTAGACTGGATAGAGGCATGATCTCTGCTTGAGACCCAAACTGGTGAAAAAGCAAGCAGCTGTGCCAGCAAAAAAGCTGCTTGAAGGTTTGCCTATGGTAGAATTATAAAAATTGAGAGGATGTTTACTTTTAATTTAGTAGTAAATCTAATGCATTTCCTAGAGAGCAGACAAAACGCAAAAGGTGTGAATAATAAAAATTCAATAAATTAATCAATCGGACTTACATTTATCTGATCCTAGTTGAATTGGAGATAATATCAAAAGAGAAATTTAGTTTGTATTTTCAAGTTCTACAATGCCTATTCCTTCCCTTTCTGTAAAAAGCCTCTGTGGTGTCCTGTGTGTAACTTAGCATCCAAGTGCTAAAGTGCAGGCTGAACTGGGATCTGGGAGAGCAGGTGGATGACTGAGAGTGCTTTGACCCACACTTGTAAGGCAACAATGAAACAGTGAGCCTGTCTCTAAAATGTTAGGGATTGCCTAGTACTAGCTGGTTCAAACAGTTTCAAATGGACTGTGTCACCTCCTTTTGGAAAAACAACAGTTTCTCAGTGTTGGGCAAGTAGTGAATTTACTACTCACGTTCTAATGGGTCAGACCCTCTAGCTTTTTCATTTCAAGCAGCTTTTACATCCTAGCTTTGCACCCAGAGGCACTTATTCCCTGTCTCTCTTGTACCAGCACATTCCACTCTCACTGCAGTCACTTAAGTCAGTGGAGGTGAAGGAAACAGGAGGGTCAAAGCACAGCCTTTACCTGTTGGGGAGGATGTGATGGGACAAAGTTTAAGGTTGCTGCTGGAGTTAGATCTGACAAGGAGCACACTGGGCTGGTGGAAGGTGTCCCTGACCATGGCAGGCAGGTTGGAACTAGATGATCTCAAAGGTCCTTCCCAACACAATCTGTGATTCTATGAAACACTGAAAGGGTCTATGGCAAAGGCTTGTGGAAATATTAAAGATCAGGAAGCCACCTGGAGCAAAGTTGTGTCTGCTAGAAACCCTGCTGTTGGTATTGCTCTTCTGTGTGCCCAAGGGCATCTTGATCACATTTTGTCCAAGGATGAAAGCATGGGAGGGATAACTCTGAATCATCACTCTTGTGGAAAGATTAATGATGAAGACCTGGTACAGACAAGTCCATTTGTTTTAAATAAACTCTTGTGCTTAACTGGTGGCTTGGCAGCTTCCCTTGGTTTTTCCTGTGTAATGCTCTAATGAAATAGTGTGGACAAATCCTGTGACTATTTCCCTAGTTACTGTTGTCCTGGCAGAATGCTTAATGCACATTCATGACTATAGCTTTCAAAGACATCTCCCAGCTCCACGGCATCAGCCTCTTGTGGGTGTTGAGGGATTGAAAACTATCATGTGTTTTCACCCCTGGTCTCTTACATGGGAACTGTCCATTGGTGTAGCACCATGCCAGCCATTCCTGCAGTGGGGGTTTACCAAGGAGACAGCAGGCTGTTTGCTGCTGGTTTGCATGGTGCCTTGTGTGAAGGACTTTTTACATCTGCCCTGAGGAAGATAGTAAATGTTAATGAGTGGGAAAAGAGATAGGGTGCATCTATGGATTATCAGAAGGGTCCAAATCCACTGTTAGCTCAGCCTTTCAGGGAGCAGCAATATATTAAAATACTGTTTATTTGTAAGCTTCCCTAGTCTGTCAGATCCTCTATGTTTAAAAAATGAGGGATATGAGACAATAGATATTTCCAGAAAGCATCTGCTGTAAACAAAAATGTGCACGTGCGTGTGGCTGCATACAATGGTTACACACAAAATATGAGAGTGCTGCAAAACCAGCTAGATTTTGTGTGCAGATATATGTGGAGACCACTTTTATAGTCTGCATGTGTGTGCACACACATTTAAATACACAACAGTATGAGATCTCTTTTGGTGCTCAATACTCTTCTGGTCTTCAGTAGTTTTTTCACTCAGAAATGGTGCCAAGGATAACTGAATTTGTGGTCAAAAATTGTGTGCCTGGGCAGTGGTATTGTACCAGGTGCTCTTACTGCCTTCATGCACCAACAAAGCTTGTGAGTAGGAACTGGAATTGCTCTATGTAGACAAATAGTTTTTACTAGTTGCAGTACGCTTGCCTGAAAAAATACTATTTTTCGGAATGTAAGCAGTTGTAGCCATCCTTTCTTTACTAGGACATACTTACATAAGTATATAACATTCTCAATATTCTATAGGTGTTAAATTACTGTGGAATTAGAACTTCTTGAATTTGAAAACTGTTTGAGCAATTGTTCATAGTCTGTGGTCTATGCCACTCTCTTTTTTCTCTTTTTTCTTCTTCTTTTTTTTTTTTTTCCTTTTCTTGGTTTGGATGTAAAATTTTCCAGTTTCAGTTTCCACATTGGTTTGCCAGAGTTTGGTTGTGTCTCAAGTGAATGCATAGTCATTGCCACCAACTATTTAGAAAAGTTTCAAACACAGTAAAAATCCCAAAATGAAATATTGAAAACACTTGAAGATGTGAGACAGGACTGTGTAGCAAGCTGCATGTTGGAATTTTGAAACACTCCTTTGTACTCAGCTCCTGTGAGCTGACAGTGGTCTGTGTGTACACTGAATTTCGTAGCAAGCTACCCTACTGTCAGAAATAGCTGTAAAAAAACCCAAACTGCACTATTTCCCTAAAAAATCAGTTCTTTTTAAGTACATGCTCTTTCTTTCTGGCACTGAAGGAGGGGCTTTCAGGCTTCTTTGATTTTATAAACTCTCCAGATATTTTTCAGTGAGAATACTCCATAATAAAATGTAACATAACAAGAATAGGTTATTTTTTCATCTTAATTGCAGTTCACAAAGGACTTTTGCAGTCAGAACATCCAAGTACAGAAACTCTGACCCACTGAAGTGAGTATCAAGAACCCAAACCCTTTTGGACCTAGAGATGAACCTCAGGAGTAGCATCTGCCTTTTGCCAGAGCTTAAGCCTTTCAGCTTTTCGGTGTGAGCTGTGCCCATTCTGAAAGACAACCAGAAAGGAAGTTCAGATTATTCTGAAATTCCAGGTTTGGACTCCACCAAAACCCAACGATAACCTTTTCTTTCTCCCTGAAATCTACATGAGATTAAGGGGAACGCCTGAAGTGTGAATCTCTGCTCAGGACAGGTAATGTTAAAAAATGCACAACGAAGTGAAAGGTATAAACACGGCATGAGCCGAGACTTGTTGGCTTACTTGTAAAACTAATACAGATTTGGGGGTTTTTTCCAAAGTTTCTGCGTTAGACAAAGAGCCTCAAACGGGCCCTATGGTAGCAACTACAGTTTATTTTCCACTTTAGCTTTTCAAAAGTTGATGTCCAATGATTGAAAAATGAAAATTAATTAATGGCATTTTTATGGTAGCTATGAAAAGAGAGAAAAATTGTCTCAGAATTAGTAGCCTTAATTTTGCTGCATTTGAGTCATTCCAATCTGCTGTATGCGAATTTTTGTGGAGACTTTTTAATTTAGTGACTGAACCAATTCAAATTGTAGTAGTACAGAAGCTGCTCTCATAATGTGGCATCCAGTTGTCTCTGGCAAAGTCCATGCACTAGCAGTTTAATCTGCTCTTCTGTCATACATATCCTACAAAACATTTTAAAAAAGTAAATAATTCAAAAATCTTTCTGTCCAATACAGCAAAACCAATTTATGCCCTTTATGGTCTGACAGCTTAATTTTTATTTCTTGAAGAAAGAAAAATCATTCAATTCCTAAACCCAATTTGGAGTTATACAATTTGTTAAAAGCCTCAGAAATTAGCAAGCAGCTTTTACAAATGTTTAACTTAAAAACAGCCAGGAAGGTTTGGGTTTTTTTACATTTGTTTAAAAAAATTATATTCCCTCAAAATGAGACCTTTGTGCCAAGTTTTATTCTGGAGCACAGCTTTACAGCTGAGCTAAAACCCCCTATAATAGGAGAAAAGTGACAGACCCTTAACTATAGTAGCACGAACAGCACTGCTATAATTCCTGGGTGAACTTTGTCCCTGGATGTGTGTTTTTGGAGTGTGCCGGGGTGACATTCAGCCTCTACATTCATTTTTATGATAATTCAGAGTAAATTGTGGTGCAATAAACTCTTCAAGCCTGTCTTTCTTGTGAAAGCCATGAATCAATCAGCTGCAGGCTTTTTTGGGTCTTTTCAATGTATAGTGATCATTTAGATTTGACATGCATTGTGAGACCTTGGCTTAGCTCCTCTCTATGGTCTGTCATTAATTCCAGCCTTTACTGTTCTGAAGTACAGTGAAGGATGACTGAGAAATCATTGCCCCTCTTCAGCTCTGTTATTGCACAAAATAGCAGCGCAATAATTTTTTGTCAATGTTTTACTCTAAAAGCTTTCTACATCAGTTTTGAAAAGGAAGCAATAAAGCCCATTCAATGGTATGAATAAAAATCCTTTGAGGTTTAGGCGCAGGGCTGCTTTTCTTCAGCTGGTAATCAAATTGGAGCTAAAATGAAATTGAGTTTTCTTATGAAAATAGCCTTTGTTGCTGGGAAGGCTGGTAATTCATAAACAATAACCTGCTCTTTTGTGTGGATAATAATATATTCATGTTCTTTCAATAGGGTAAAAGCCAGACCTAGTGCATTATGGTACAGTAAAAATAGCAGAAGGAGCTTGCTGGAATAATCTTGAAGAAGAGATGTAGCATTCGGTGACTTAAGCTTTCAGCTCCCATCTGAAATTGTACTTTGCTTTTATTTGCGAGCAGGGTTTTAGTTGTTGATTTGTTGCCTCTATACAATATTTGGTTAATTGTGGAAGATCTCAAGCTGTGCTCATCACTGCTCCTGCGAAAGCTGCTGCCAGCTGCTAGAAACAGAGCCTGCTGCTACAGGATGTACACTATTCACAGGAGCAGCCTCTCAGCGCTGATTATCACTGAAGAGTTGCCTGCTCTCCATCACTGTGCGCCCTGCACGCAGCCGGACCGCGGAGCGCGGGGAGGCAGCCTGCCTGCCCTCTCCTCAGGGTAAGGAAAGGCGTGCGCCGGGAGAACTTGGCTGGGAATTTTCCAAGCGCTGGTGGGGAAACAGGCTCCCAGCCCCTGGGAGGATGGCGTGGGCTCAGCCACTTTGGAGCCGAGCGGGGGCTGGAGGAGGACGTGAGGGGCAAAGAGTGAGGGTTTCCAAATGCTCTGTGAGGTGCCCTTGGAAATGTTGCTTTGGGGATCGGTGTTTTTTTGTTCTTAGCCCGGCGAGACTTTGGAGGTTTGATTCGGCACTGGTTCTTGTTGAATCGGCGTACCTAGTTGTCACATTTGTGTTTTGTGACTCGATGCTAAAGGTCTTGGTATGGATGGAGGTTGCTCCCCAGATTGGTTGTGTGAGCAAAGGCAAGAGACTGGCAGAAAACTCTGTGAGCATGTCCTGTCTGTAGTGACTCTTTTTCTTTGCCTCAGCTTGGGGGGAGTGGAGGGTAAACTTCAGTCTGAGTACCTGAAATTACCTCCTTCCCGCTCCTCTCCGTCGCTCTATGCTTTTAAATTGTTGATAGCTTTGATAGTGTTGAGCTCTGAGTGGTGACAAATTTGCATGCAGACACAGACATGCAAAAATGCTGATTTGGAGTCTGTTTACATGTAAGATGCAGACTTGATCAGCCTCACCGATGCTGAGGTGAGAGACTGCTTAAAGATTTAGCTGAATTTTGACTAGTCTTCCTACCTGGACTAGAGAACTAATACTAAAGCCACTCGTCAGAATGCCCAGGGAGATGCAGGGTGAGACACGGTAGCTGGTCAAAAGTGTGCCATTACTTGTGGATTTCGGTGGCAGGGAGGTCTGGAGCACTGAGCGTGTCTCGGTGGCAAGTCGGAAGCAGCTTTGCAAAGGGCTTTCATACACTGGAAGGGACTGTACCCCAGCCTCTGCAAACCACGCTCTTCCTAACTGAAATAAGGAATGGATTAATACCAGGTGTATTGTTCTCCTTATAACTTACCCAAGGGTTTAGAAAAGTTTAACAAGCCCACCCCCCTCACCAAACCAGAATGTATCCAAGGCAGATAAAAGTAAATGAGAATGTAAAGTGCGAAGTCTTACAATGGGGATTATTTTCAAAGTAACATTGACATTAGATCTGTACTGTATGCAAGGCTGTCTTGAAGTAGTTGCAGAGGTTTTTATTCATTTTTAACAGTGAAATTACATGCTTAACAAAAGGAACTTTTAAAGGCACAGTGGTAACTGACAGTCAAAGCAATATATGTCATTATCCAATTAGTACACACAAATGTGTTTTTATTATTCACTTAACATACCTCTGTGTTTGGCTCCCAGAAATACAGTGTTTTATTTCTCAAAGTGTTTTAAGACTGGTATATGTCTTACTGCTGCAGTTGGAATAATATTTGTGCACATTACAAGTATTTATATTGTTGTTGCTCATTGGGTTAACTCTGTCTGGAGAAAAATCTTTAAAATCAAAAATTGTGGGTAAACGCTGGTTAGACAAAATGCAGCATGCACTCAATTGCAGTTTTCCTCACAATGGGAAAATTTGCTTTATATTACATTTAAACTTGAATTGAGATAAATAATATTGTTTGTGTTTAAAAGAATGATAATATAACTAAATTTTCAAGTGCATTTGAATGGAATGTATGTTAGCATATAAAAGAGCATCTGTTGGTACTTACTAATATGAGAACAGAGAGTCTATTCAACAGAACCAACCTTTTTGTTTTGGTGAAAACTATCTAGCAATGTGGTTTTGCATTTGTTTCATTGGGAAACTGACATGTGGTGGTGATATTAGCTTTTTAATTACAAGTTCTGGTGCATTATCAGTTTTCTTTAGGAGGAAACATTTCAGTTGTAGTTGGAGAATGCTGTTGTCCTAGCACCAAATACATACAGTAGGTATAACAAGTTTGCCAAGGAATCCACTCTGTCTAGAGCTTTAGAAAGAATTTTCCTTCTCTTGCCATATTTGAATAAGATTTAGTGAATGTGTTTGAAGTGGAGTATGTTTCCTAATGTTTTGATGTTGGATTCACCTTTGTCATAGAAATGCATGGTTTTTTTCTGTGTTTCACACAGAAAGGATGCTTCATTTAGGTATGAGGTGCTCTAAGGAAGCTCTGGTGTGTGCACAGACGTTTATGAAAACAAGCAATGTCTTTAAATTTCACTAGCATTAGACATTTCCCACACTGATAGTACCAGACTGGGACAGCTGTACACTAAAGAAAGTACAAGCTTCCCATGAGAGAACTGCCAATGCATCTCATGCCCAAGCATTATTCTGTTATTTAGCAGTGTTATGAATTAGGAATAATTACCAAACAGTGAAACATTGTAAGACCTCCAAACTAATTTCACTATGCCTATTTTAGACTATAATATAAATAAATATGATGTTTATCAATGTTAACTTTATGTACAGCTGTAACTCACAAAAGCAGATATTTTCAATTGCAATTAACATTTCTAAGTTTATAAAGGAACACATTTGCAGTCTATGCAGCCATAAGTTATAGGCTACTTATAACACATAAAGTTGTCCCCTGTTGACATAGTTGACTGGATAATGCTCTGTAATTTGTCTTGAAATTTTAAGTTACTGCTGATGATGGAACCTTAATTCTTTACTGAGTATGGTTTCCCCTAGAGATACAAGGCAAATGATAACAATTATTTTGCAATTAAAAGCAAGTTCCAACCATTGCAGACAATAGTGTAATTGAAGGACATCAAACCCTGTAGTAAAATAAAAATTAATATATTCAGGTTTGGCATATCATACCTAATGAATGCAACCTACCACTGGGAAAAAAAGCCCTGACCTTTTACACAAGGTAAATGAAGTGAATTAAGTATAAATGTATTTTTACATATTCACTGTCTCTGTACTGAATGTAAATTTATTCAATTTTTTCAGCCCTGTTTTTCAAGTAGTTTGTGGTCTCCTTGGTTGGATGTGCATGTAGTTGTTTTTTAAAAAAGAGTCTTCAGTAAAGGCATATCTGGATAACTTATTAATATTAGAAATCTGGTGCTAGAATAGCTCTGGCACCAGGCTTATCTGGTAGGCTTTAAAATGTGTAAAAAATAATACTTAACATGAAAAATATGTTAAAGGTAACAATCATAAATAGTTATGATAATGAAGGTCATAAAGTGCAACCCATATCTTGTGGATGAATGTCTGTAGAGTGCTGTTTCATAGACCTTCCTGCTTTTGCTCTTCTTATTGTTATGTTTGCTTAAACTTTGTAGATTTTAGTAAAATGCTATACTTCCTTTATATAAATTGCAGAGATAAAAGTTGAGAGCAGCCTGAAGTTTTGATACTTTCATGTCTGTCTACTTCAATCCTTGAAAACTGAGAGCTTGTTTATGGGTGTCTTTTTATTTTCAAGTTAGGTGTAAGGTTAGCAGACTTCAATGTTTATTGTGTTCTCAGCTTTCAATGCACTCTGCCTTATCTGTGTACTTGAATCCACGTGGTGCATATAAATGAAAAGCTTTGAGTATTTTTATTAAGACATCCAGTAAGAGCTCTGTAAACAAGGCTTTGCCTTCTAGTGCTCAGGCTTTGCATTGTCACCTGTTGTAAACACACTCTTACTTCTTTGTTATGAAATATGGCCAGAAAAAAAGAGTAGATCTCTAATGTGTGTGGTGCTTTCTTAATGTGGCTACTTGAATACCAATGTTCTGCTTTGAAATAGGAATTTTCTGCTTTATGAGGAGGGCTGGTTCCTCAACTTTTCTTAGTGTGATGGCCTGAGGGTAATGTTATTTTACAGTGTAATTCAGCTAATTTTATCCAAACTATTCTTAAAGATGGTTGGAGCAGCATCTTTCTGCTTTAAGGCTCTGAAACACAGTACAAATAAGTCAAAAAATGTAAAATTTTTGCTGGCAGTTGGGCTACCTAATGGGCTTCAGCAGTTGAAAGAAAGGAGGTATTCCACTTTAATAGCTTTTAGTGGTTCAAAATGGCCTGGAAATAAGCAGAGGAAAATCAACTAAACAGTGAGCTGAAGCAAAATTCCTCCAATTTGCTGTTACAAATGGGAATCCAGGATTCTAACCCTCCCGTGTCTAGTACTTTGCTGTTTCTCTGTGATTTCAGAGAGTAGGTTAAGAATGGAGGCTGGCATACAGTTCAAAGGCCTGGGCATCCTCCAGGTTGGATCATGACGTTGGCAGAGGAGGAAATGGTGGCTGGGCACAAGTTTCTGGGATTGCAGGCTACCCCACAATAATAGTGGTATAAATGTACAAAAAGCACCCGCTGCAACTGTAGGGAGTTTTAAGTCACTCTGCTTCACAGCTGTGAAGAATCAGATGTTTAAGGAAGTAAATTCTTGATGAAATGATCTCTCGGAATATTTCTAGCATCATCTCTGATGCCACTGGCCAAAGAGAATACATGCTGCAAAATCAGACCGACGCATATTGGGTATATTGAGTAATTCATAGAGGAGGAAATATAAACTGGCAGTGCTTAGGAATCTGGAGAAGACTACCACAAAGCATGAAACAGCCATTTTTTTTTTTTTAATTTATGATGTGATGACCTTTGTGATGGCCTTTGTGATGACCGTATTTTTTCTTTATCCATACATGGATTTTTTTTTCTTTCACTGATTTTCTCACCTCTCTAAAAACAATTAAATCTTCTCTTAATTTTAGCTTATCATTACTCAAAGCACTGGTCCTAATTTCCCCAGAGCATTCCATCATTTAAATATCTGTAACTAATTTGAAATCAGATGTGAAAGTGATGGGAGACACTGGGAAATCAGGTCTGCACTCAGAGAAAAATGCTAGCTTTGCAAAAGTTTTTCAGATCTCTTTTTTTGTCAAATATAAAAGCATGAAAGTTGAACAGCCTTTCTCTTTTGCTCCTTAAGACATCATGTTTGCCAGTGCTAAGGTCATCTATAAAATATTATGTTCCCACTGCCACACTTAAGCCAAAGAGATAGCAACAATTTCAGAATAACGGGAGCAAGAAGTACTTGGTGTGTCCACTACACAGTACCATAGAAAAAGGAAAAAATTAAGGGTAGTCATTATTGTAACTGTTATGGGTACTCATTTTCATGGTCTAGGCTTGTAACACATCTGAAGCATTAAATAGCCATCCTCAGACAATTTTTACAGCCTTTTCCCAGCACTGCTTACACTGAAGAAAGAGCACAGTTTATACTTCTACCAATCAGCAAAGATACAAAACTTAGAGAGTGTTGCAAAAATGTCATTACAGTCTCCCTAGGAAATGGAACATCCAGCTGCAAAGCATTTATAAAGTACATCAAATACTTCATATCTCATAGCAGCTAGCAAAATGTGTCTTGATTTATCTGTTTGAGAGCTCATCTCCAGTGTCTCTTTGGAGCTGGTCTTAATCTTTCATCAAGGTCTTTCATAGAAGTTTTTAACCATATTGGAATTGTGAAATTGTTGCATTTAAACCATATTGGAAATGTGGCATTATGTTGCTTTAACTGACATTTTTTTACAAAATCAATGTAAACATGCCCATAAATGTTAAAGGATAAAATTACATTGGATTCTCCAGTTGTTTTATTAGGCTGAGCTGCAAATATGTAAGATGAATAATGGACTACTGATTAACACTTGACTTCATAAGCTGACATAACTGTACTGAAATCATTAAAATAATTTGTCAGTTCATAAGAAGATTTACTGTAATGAGTTTTTTAAAGTGAATTGAATAGTTTCAATAGATCTCCAAACCAGAATAGCATTTTAAATGAGACTACTGCCTGTTAATTTAATAAAACATTTCAGCACTTAAAATCAGGAAATACTCTGGTTAGTCTAACAGAATAAGAATGTGGGAGTTGAGTTACTCAAGTTTGAGATGTGCATCAGAGACTTTGACATTGATGGTCAGCATCCTCGTCAGTCTTGTGGCTGGAGTATAAAAAAACTGTGTTTAATGGATATAGAAAAAGATCCAGTTGATACAGATCTCTGATCTAGTGGGAACCTTCCCATTTCAGTTTCAATTCTGGGTGACCAATTTTTGTCTTCTATTGGCAGTGAAAGCACATTTTGCTGAAGATGCTTCCTCAATGTCTCAACGCTAATCTAATCCAGAGCAGACCATAATTGTTTTGTGGTACTAGGTAGATAAACATTCAACTTTGGATGTGTCTGAATTTTTACCCTCCTGAAAAACCATTTGGGACTCAACTTTTTGATGTCAACCCACTTCAGAATACCACCAGTACATAATCTTATAGAAATTCTGTCCAGTTAGGTAATTGTACCTCACATTGTGTGAGTAGGGGAAAGAGGGCATTGATCCTCTTTCAGTATTCCTCTCAACACTGTATGAAAGCTTAGAAAAATGAAAGTTTAGTTATTTATAAAGATAAGACCAAAGTTTTTCATGTAATAAGGGAGCTCATTTTTTGGAACACTGAATTTCTGTTGTCCCTAGAGATCAAGCTTTTGTGTGTGTAAATGCTGCTTTGGATGGCAGCACAGCAAAAGGAAGAAGTCCTGTTCAAAGAAGCAAAGGGTCTTTAAGCTGCAAGAGTCCATGTTTTCAAAATAATGGTCTGTCTGAAGGTAGGGGTATAGCTGTGTGCAGAGGACCTGGATCAAAGGACACACATGGTGATGAAAGGCTGCTGAAAGTCCCATCCAAAAGCCGCTGTAGAAACTGGCAAAGCTATATGCTCTGTGAACTTTTGCAAACTTCCTGTCATGTTTTTGGGGACGTGTCTTTTCATGGGCATTACACACATTCTTTGGGTGTACTGTGTGTTTTTAAAGGCTGTCTCTGCCCGGTCAGATGTGCTCAAGCAAAGTACTCTTTGTTATGTAACTCGTCATACGAACAAGATGTGGTGGGTAGTGCAGGCTTGAGCAGGAAGTCAGTAACATCACTGTACAGTTTGTGGCATGGATCCAGCACTGAAAGGGAGAAGAAATTTTCAAAATACCACTGAATAGAACATGAGAGACTGTTTGAGCTTTATAACACAGCAACGGGATGTGTCAAGTCTGTGATTGAATAATTGTATTCATTTTCCAGGTATCTGGGAGAAGGTGGCTGTTGCTGTGCAAAACTGACACAGTACAAAATCCTCTGAAGACAACATTAGACTTGTTTGGAAAGGTGGATCCAACTGTATCTTTTTTGTTATTAAAATGTGTGAATTTAAAGCCTATGAGTTCTTTTCCTTTTTCAACTTAAGAAAGTCATAAGTGACTATTTTCTTGGGTAATATTGACAAATAGAAATGCTTTGAGACTATCTGTTCCTAAGGGATAGCCCATGGCACAATCTTAGGTGGCAATAACTTACAGCTGTTCTCATTCCTGACTGGATATGACATAGAAACCTAAAGATAGAAAGATATTTGTTCAGTTACTAAGCTCTAGCAGCAGTGACATGCTGTAGTGATTCTGTATCTGACCACTGCATTTCTTTTCTGAGTGTCCAGGAGACATAATGCTTCCCATGATTTTCATTCTGCAAGAGAGTGAAATATCTACTAGCTTTATACAATAATGCTTCTCTCAAGAGATGATGGGCTAATGTCTTATGCTCCATTGAAGCTGATTGTCAAAAGCAGCAATGAGGGCTTGCCAGTTCTTTTTGGTAGCTTGTCATGTGAATGCTGACCTTGTGCAGCAGTGGCATTGCATCATCTGGGTACAGGACACTGGCAGGCTGCACAGGAATTAGCACTCCCTGGCAGGCTGATACAGACATAGCCTTGCAGAACACTACAGTGGGCTCCCCTCCTCACTGGCACCCTCCTCACTCAGGGCTTTCCTTGTCTTAGTTTGTGCTGGATCCTTAAATGAGGAGAAGTAAATGCTGTCAGGGCTCACCTCATTTTAATATTGAGGAAGAAGGGAAAGCAATGAGTGTTTGTTTTCTGCCTGACTTCCACTGTGAGGAAAGGGAAAGCCAGCAAGCGTACAGGACTTGGTTGAAAAGGAAACAATCACCTCTCTTAATCAGGACAATCTTCTCCTTTTTCCTTTCCCTCTCTTCTGTTGCCAGCTTTGTTACCTGCTGGCAAGGAAGTGCTGGGATCCTTAAGCTCCACAGAGATTATCTTTCTTTTGATCTTCTACCTTCTCTGCTTTTAGCAAAGGAAGAGACAAATCTCTGTATTGTTTTAATTTCCTTTAAATCCTTCTAGGTCTTTCTAGGCCTTTAAGCTGTTGACAATCTAGTGCCAGTCCGAATTCATGCTGTCATCTCTAACCTGCTAGGAAGATGCTGTGATTTGGGGCTCTGCAGTCACATTGGCAGAGCATCTCGAGCTTCTTTGATATGTTTGTGGGCATGAGCTTCTGGAGTGCCTTCAGCTGTTCATTGATAGCAAGAAGAGAGCTTTTCCATGCTACTGACTCATACTCTGATGTAGGATGGAGCTCTGCAAAAGCTGGCTCCTGACTTGTGCAGAGCTGTCAGTCTGTGAGGTCCCAGGTACAGGATGTTTTGCTTGCTGACCTGATAGAAAGGCCCTTGTTTTGTTGCAGTTACAGTTAAAGTGTGCCTGCTTTGGGTTCATATTAAGACACTATTAGGGCTGAAGTTCAGTTTAGTACTTTAAGTAAGCTCTGCTCCCATTTCAGCAGAGGCATCTGCTAGATCTGCTGGCACACAGAAGTGAGTTCAGATAAGGAACATGATTTTTAAATAATTTTTCAGTGAACAAAGCAACTGAATGGGTTATCTATAGAAAGTTTGTAATGTGATGTTATATTATTATTATTATCACCAGAAACCAGTTGGGGAAAATCTCTCAGTCACTAGCCTTCAACACTTTCTTTAATCAGGTTTTTCAAAAAACCTGTGTCTGAGCATCTAAAACATCTTTGTATTTCTGTCGAACTGTCCAGCAGGCACATCACATGGCCCATAGAAGCAACGAGAAAGTTGTTTTCCCCACATGCTTATTTTAGCTTTTTAGTATTTTCATTCCCTAAAAACTGTGAGGAATTAAATACAGACGAGGATGAACTCACATCATTGGAGAGGTTTCATGTTATGCCAGTAGCTTCACTTTGCTTCTTTGAGGAATAAAACCTGCTCATCTCTCTTAACTGATAAATGTGCATTTGTCAATAAAAAATGTTTTTTTCCAATGACCTAGTATATTTCTGTAATCAAAAATAATTGACACAAACAGCTGAAGGACATAAACATATGCATATCCTTGCTTGCTCTTGACTGAGGCTGGATGTTGTGCTGACCCTCTACTCAGGAGAAAAGCAGATTTGGGCAAATGACTTGCATCATCTTCATTCCCTGCATAGTACTTAACAAGGTGTAGGTATCTATTGTTTTCCTCTGTACGTTGAAGCTAAGTAGTATTGCATGTTTTCACAAATATTGGTCTGAGGGGGCTAGCTTTGCAAGCATTTCTTAATGAAAGATGCATGATGAAACCCAGCAGCAGTTAGAAACAAATACCTGTGACTTGTGACTGAAGGTGTGTTACAAGTGACAATAGGAATATTCCTGAAACAGTCTGATTTTCATCAAGTCAGTGTAAGATTCAACAACATAAGCCACAAGATGCAACAATGATTTTTAAATAACGTCATTATTATTATAATCTAATTAATGAAAGCCAATATTTTAAAATTATCAGTAATTAATTTTCAATACATTAGTTGCAAAGCTACTGCTTTGGAAATATTGGTATCCCATACTATGTTGTAATTCTTGTAGAAAGATAAAGTCCACACTATCTGAAAGATGACACTAAAAAAAATTGAGAAAGATGAGAAACTCTCTTAGTTTATTTTGGTCTGCTTTTATAAACTCCTCCATTTGATTACAGCAAGACCTGTAATTTCAAAAGAAAAAACCCACATGGAATTTTATTTCTTATGCCTGAGTTTTTCGGCAGATATTTTCATGAATGCAATATGAGCACATCCTGGAAATGGATATTGGGCAGTAATATCTCTTTTTAAATCTTGAAAACTGGGACTAAAACTGATGAATGTAAATTACCACAAATATTTCAGTGAAATATGGTAGATGTTAGCTGAAATATTTTAAATTAATGTAGTAAAAAAAAAATCTTAATTACATTCAAGACTTCTCATTTTATGGATTATGGCTATGTTTTTATGTTCTTCATTTTATGTTTAACAAATCAAGTTTGAAAATTGCTGAATAGCAATTTATGCATCCAGTACAGAACTTTTGTGCAACACTGTGAAATAGTTTTAATAGCATTTACATAAGGATTTGGTAAAACCAGTACCACTGTGCTGCTGAGGCCATCCAGTCAGGTGCTGATGTGTGTGAGAAGACGCTGGGATCCAGGTCCCTCTGCTGTCTCTAACTGCTTGTGCCAAGGCAGGTACTGTATCTGCCTGTGGTCAGACAACTGATTTTAGGGCTCGTGCAGTGTCATATAGGATGGTTTCAGTAGAAGAAACTTCTTTTTTAAGAAAAGAAGCTTGAAACCCCTGTGTAGTGATGAAGAATGAGGTTTGATGGAGTGTATTTTAATGTAAAGGTGTTCCCCTGGTGTTAATCTCCATTAACTTCTGCTCCTTTTAGCTTTTCACGGCTTTTTACAGCGTCAGAAGAATGTTTCACTCGCTCATGGGTTGAAGTAAGGGTCTATGGTATTGTCTGCCCTATTCCTTCACGAAGCATGAAAAGTCCTCTCCACTCCAAAGTTTTTCAAGCTTAACTTTTTAGAGGCATCTATGAGCTCACTTTTTATTTTCTGCTTTGTTCTCTGATTCTCTGGTAGACTTGTCAAAGAGAGAGTGATTGCTTAGAATTCTGTTTTGGAGGTTGTTGATTGCACAGGAGTGAGATGTATGGAAAGACAGGGGAAAAAATGGAAGTAGTTTTATTCTGTTTCTGAGGCATCAAATATAAACCAAAAGATGGAGTGTTATGCTAGGATGCCATTCTTGTTTCCACAATTGGAAGAGCTTGGATGCTATGTTATTTAACACACTAAATCCTATATGCTTTGAAGGCTTGACATGTAACTTGACTGTGCACATCTGTAACTTTTGAGCTGAATATTTGCTGGTGAGGACTGTCTGAAAGCCAGTTTGGTTACCAGGTCACTGTGCAGGGTCCTCAGACAGATGGCAGGTGGGTGGTACAATGGGGATCCAGGACGTGAGAGGGCCCAGACAGTAACCTACTGTAGCTACTTAAAAATTTTGCACATGAAAGGGGGTTGGACTGATATGTATTGGCATGAGGCCAACAGACCTATTTTTCAGATAGGCTAGGAGAGACCATTAAACTAGGAATAAAGTTCATCCTCATGGAGAACCAATAGAGAGGCAACTTGATATTGTAACACTTAAACATCCCAGTTTTGGATTCACAAAGAACATGCATAGTGGTCTAGCTGAAATAATGAGGGCAGATGTCAGGAAGAAAATGACCTCCAGGTAGTAGTTCCCTAAGATTATCCTTCTGGGAAACTGTGAAACAAGTCCAGTATTTATATGGGAAACAGGTCTCGAATCTACTGACAGTGTTTTGCCACTTCTGGTGCAAAATTTGAATATGTAGCTACGTAATTTACAGTCATACAGTGAAAAAGAATATTTTGAAAACAAGTCATCATCAGAATGTGTTTGAATCAGTTTCAGCCTTGCTTCTCAAATATTACAGGCTTTTACATCTTGTGTGCCAAGGGCAGTATTTGAAAAGCTTTGTGTTTTATCAAAATAAAATGTACTCAGCAGCCATGTACACAAAATAGTGTTCTAAAGATGCTGAGGAATAACCTGCTGATACTCCTCAGTGTGTGTAAAATATTGAACTGTGAGGTGGTAGGACAGTAGCAAAACACAGCTGCTGATCTCTTGGGAGTGTCCAATGGAGGATGTCCCCTTGGGAAAGAACAGAAGGGATGAGCATGTGATTTGGACTCAACAAATTGTGGTTGACTTTTCACAGGCCTTTAGGAAGGCTAATTGGAGATATGGCTGGTTGGATGGATGTTGCTGAAATCATGAGCAAGCAAGACAGATCTTACCTCAGTAAATAAATGAACTGCATGTAAGGGAAAGACAGGAAGGAACAGGAAAATTAGGCTGGAGTGCAGGAGAGCATAGGATAGTGAATTTCACAGCAAAGCAAAGGTTTCAGCTCATATTTTGCCTTGTTGATGTCAGAAAGGTTGATGGTTTTTAAGAGAATGTCAGAGGTACTGAGACACTAAAAGCCAATAAGCACATTTAGGACAACTTGGAAAAGTGGGGAAATACTTTGGAAAGAAGCAAGAAAACAATGTGTACTGTGGCATTACTGTCAGGGGTAAGCAAGGATCAGAGGTGTGCTAGGATGCCCCATGGGATGCTGGTCTTATTGTGAGAGCCTGTTACTGGTGATCCATCACTCCTGCAAGGGAACTGGAAGAGTGGATCACAGCAGTGATGATGAATTTGAAGGCTGGTCCTTGTAGTAGGGTTGTGAATAGCTTTAAAAAGGCCTGAGGTGATAACAAGTACAGAAAGGAGGACATTCTTGGAACCAGGACAAAAACTAGTGCAAAGCAGGAGACAGAGACTTGAAGGTGCAGATAGTCACCAAATGTAAAGCTGCAGAGATACAGTGAAGGCAAGCTTGGTCCAAATTTAAAATGGTGCCTTATCTTCATGGACAGGCAACCCCTTAAACAAAACCCAAGGAGGAGGGCAGCAATGATGGGTACAAAGTGTTAGAAGGACTATAGCAGAGTTCAGGTGGGTTCACCAAAGACTGGTGGGCTGCAAAGGAAATTCACTTGTACTCCTATAGTAATAAAAAGAGAGGTGCTTAGCATTGCTTAAAATTAGGAGGCAGTATTTTAGTAAAATGGAATTTATGTTTTCAAAAATAAACATATTAAAGGCCTCAAAATATTGGCGTTCCATGGTATTTGAGCTGCATCAGTTCATCAGAAATACAGATGAGGAGCCTCACAGCAACACTGTGCTATAGTTGAGCATGTCTCCAATTACAGGTGAAAAAAAATGGCAGAAATGAGCTTAGCACCTCAGCTGAGTACTTGGAATGGTTAAATGAATAGTGAAATAGGCTCATTGACTGCAACAGCAGTGCTTTTTTCCAAAGTTACACAGGGACATAAGTGCCTTGCTGAACTGAGAGCCTGAGGGTAAGGATTAGAACTTGTGTTTTCTTGGCTCTCTGCCTGAGCAAAATTGGTTATGCCACACTGATCCTGAAACAAAACTTCTGTTTGTATTATTTGTGGAGTGCTGTGGGGAAATGAAAGCTGGTAAGGCATAATTTTATTTGTGTGCTTTGAAATTTTATATTATCGTGTATTTCTTGTTGCACTGTAATGAAGCTCTGATTTCCATATTAAAATTAATAAAATGAAAATAACATGAATGCAATATTCCTGCTGAATGCACATTGACTAGAGAAAGTTTCATATTATTCCACAGGCATAATTATGACAGCCTATTTCTCTGTGTCTTGAGAAGGTTGCAGGTTCAAAGGAACTTCAGTCATTCACATTTTATTTACTCAGTTACAACAGAACTCACACATGATCCACACTTGAATACCACTTTTAAACTAAGAAATAAGAGAATAAGTTCCATTGTAATCATGTATAAGCATTTTTTTTGGCTGTTGCTTGCTTATAATGGGTGAGTTTAAAAAAACAATAGCACTTACTGGAAAGAAATAATCTGCTAAAGTAGAGCTTATATTTCATAATGAACAGTCCTTTGCTTTATCATGGATATTGGGCAGAGAACAAGAGTGTCACAGCTTTGATTTGGGTTCAATAAGTATATCAAATTCATTCAGCTATGACTTTGTTATTTGGGCCTCTTAACTCAGCAAAGACCAAATAGTTGGCAATAAATAAAATCAGTGCTCCGTAGGACTTGACAAACATGTTGTGCCTTTCAAAGGGGTGGTGGTTTGAAAGTTGTGGTTGTCTATCATCACTGGTTTTTCCTGATGAAAGCAGGGATCATGGGTTGTTCCTTACAACCCTGCAAAGGCACCACAACCCACATTGCACTACAGTATATCAGGCAGTCCTCTGCTCAGTGTCCAGTTACACAGGAAGCAGACCAGCAGAAATAACAAGAGCATCTCAATGGCACATGGAGGTTTAGATTAGATAATAGGAAAAATTCCTTCATTGAAAGGACAATTGGACATTGAAACAGGATGACAAGTGAAGTAGGGGAATCCCCCTCCCTGGAAGTGTTTGAAAAACATGTGGCTGTGGTTAGGTGGTAAACGTGGCAGTGCTGGGTTAACAGTTGGACTCAATGATCTTAGAGGTCTTTTCAAACCTAAACAATCCCATGATTCTGTTCCATGCCTGCACCTCCCATACACCCAGACTTTGTGCAGTCGCTACTTGTTCCTCACACGCCTTCTCAAAAAGTTCATGCAGTGTCAAGAGGGAAGAGTACATCCCTCTAGAGGAGAGATAGAGGTTGGATGAGTTTTTTCTAGGGCTCCTTGCAGCCAGCCCACTCTCTTAGGACACACACCTTATACCTCCCAAGATCACTTTTTGAGGATGGAGGAGTGACCTGAGAGACCCACAAATAAAAGTAATTTCTCAAGTCATCATCATAACAATTCTCCCTGTCATGTTGGTGAAACATCTACCTGTTAGATGGGGAAACAGGAAAAAGCTCTTTTGTAAAATCATTTTTCCTTGTCACTCGTGCCCAGCTACCTTTTGTGGGATTTATGACTTTAGGAGCATTATGAAAAATCAATAATTTTTTCACTAAAATTAATTTCAGAGTGCTAGAAGGCTGTCATTTCTGTCAACATTTGGTTTTGTTTGGTAGCTCTCTGCTACCATATTTGAGGAAAAGTAAGCATCACTGGCAAAAATTTGAATAATTTTAGTCAATACAGCAGTCTTAATGGAAAGTTGCTATCACTGACATTCACAGTATGGGCAGTGTGTGATGACATGTGGTGATGTTTCCTGCCCAACCTTCTTGTGTGTGCACTAAAAGAAGAAATGTTGTTGGAAGATGTTATTCCTGCTCTGGTTCCACAAACCTAGAAAACATTAGATAAACAAAAGAATTGTGTGTTCTTGCTATTATCAAAAAAAGTTTCTTCATTTTTTTTCAATTTGTCTTTATTCTGGTCTGTCACATCAGAGAGATAAGTTTTCTAGCAGATTTTCTGGAAAGCAAACTGCATTTTGGAGTATATTACCTAAAATGGGACACTATATACTCTTACAGTAACACATGTATATAATTTATAATGCAAAAGTAATACCATGCTGTAATACTGCAATATAAGACCATTTAATGATTTTCAGTGTTTTAGTTGTAGGACAACTTTCTGATGAAGCTACTTCTGTACTTGGTCCATAATCCTTTCAAAAATATAAAAAATAAATGCAGTTCTAAACTCTCTCCCCCAGGTAATTTTACTGATCAGAACACACAGTGCCTCTATTTGTGCTGCTTCATCTTTTAGCTGATTATGCTTTGAGGTCAACAGTATTTTTTCAATGGAGCCTTTATGGGTGTATTCCCTTTTTGAATCCAAAAAGCACTTCAGTTTTCATTACATGAACTCAAGAAGGGCTCAGTTATTTGTTCCAAATGACTACAGACAATTAAAAGATTTGAGATTCTAATCTTATTTTCAGAAGTAGTTTAATGTTGACTGAGAATTCTGCACCTCAAGCTACAATTTAACTAATCAATTCCACTAAGCTGTACATTTTACTTTCATTTATGGTAGTAAAGAAATGATTTTCTGAACTGCTTTTCTGAACTACCTTTCCAGAACAACAGTGTGGTATTTACTACTGACTTATGGCAGAGAAAAAAAGATTCACCCTAATGGCACTGCCAGAAATTTCCCCATCTGCCTTTACAGTCAAACTTTGCCTTTCAGTGCAGTGCCAGTAAAAGCTATGTATCTGACTGATCTCTTATCCACATCACAGAACAAAATTCTGTTTTTGCTTGGCTGTGAAACGTGTTTTGATATTGTAGCACTAGTAAGTATTTGGAAGCACTGAGTTCTTTGGCACCACTGTCCCTTTCTATGAAGATTTTTCTGGGTGCAGGTGAACTTTTATTTTCTGCATGTAGAAAATGAGGAGGGGTAGGTTTCCTTTTATTACTGGTATTGGAAGGGGGAAATTAGTTCAAGTGCACTGTACTCTCAATTTGATTGAGAAAACAGAGGTCTGAGCCTGAGGTGATGCAGGACCAGAGATGTTCTTCTTGCTTCTCTGCACAGCTCTGTAAAGCAGTGCCAGTCACTACAAGGAATGATAAAATGCCATAGCAACATCATGAGAAAATGGTTTTTGCTGGAGCTTTGGTGGGAGCTTTTTTGTTCCTCTTCCTTTGGCTTTTGAATTGTACAGGGAGAGGAGTGAAGTCAGGGGTTTCAGATAGCATTGCATAACACAGATTGTTCTCCTCTTTTTCTGCATTTGTTTTGTGGCAAGTATAGCATGAGAGAAATGTATAAACATCAGAGACTGAATTACATACCTGTTTTGGGGAAGACCTGCCGATTTAAATGCTGTCTAGTTATAATAATTTAAATACACTGCATTTCTTTTTAGGAAAAAAAAAAAGCAAAATAGTTATGATTTGTGATGATAGATTATTCGTAACTAAGGCAGGATTGCTTTTGTAGGTAATGATGTGTGGAGTTCATCTCACTCCACTTTAGAGATCTACCTCTGAGCTAATTGCCCAGAACTTCTTGCATCTATTGTGGAGAAATGGGCATGTTAAGAAAGTAGTTTACTTCACCTGTTAATTTTGGGATGAAAGTAATAATTTTCTAGAGATGCCTGTCTCTTTCCATCAGCTGTAGAAGGAGCTAAAGGGATCATCTACAGAGTGCTCATCTTCTGAATGCCTCCTAAATTTTAGGCCACGGTAACTCCACGCAGTAGCAATGCTCTCCAAATCAAGTATCTCACAAATCATCCTTCATGCAGCTATCCAGCTTTCTAGTGGTAGATCTTCTGTCCATCCAGTTTGGAACAGCAAAGCAGGGCAGTACATTTATTTAGACACTGCCTCTCTCAGGCACCATATTTCCCCAGCACTGCCAGGGGAGTTTCAGCAGGTGTTTCTGCTGTTGGCCTTTCCCAAATTAACTGGGACCTCCCTTCCTGACCTGTCATGTTGTGCCTTTGCCAGCTGGCTACAAACTGTACTGTTTTTCAGTCTTTCTTCTCCACATCTTTGTGTTGTTAGTGCTTTCTTATCAGTGGAGCAGCCCACCTGCCATCATTATGGCACCTTCAGGAGGCTGGGGTGAGTGACAGGCACGTACCCACCTCAAAGGTACACAAAAAGAAGGCAGGTTTGTCGTGGCAGCTGATGATGTGCAAGCACTGCCTTGCCCAGACCCCTTACACTTGAGTTTCCTTCTCGAGGTGGAGTTTTAGGCAGCTGTGAAACTTCCTGTTTGAGAAACAAGCCTTCTCCAGAGAGCAGGTATTCAAAACAGGGAAGCAGGTCTCGGGTGGACAATCTAAGGATGTGTTTCACTCCAGCTTTATGCACTCAGGCTCCTTTTTGCATAAGCTTTTCAGTGAGTGCTTTTCTTGATTTACAAATATAGTGGGATTAAATAGATGCCAAAACATATGGCGGGTTATTTGATGTTCAAAACATTGTCTTTCTAATACCTGATTACAGGTGGTCTTTTAAACATTGCAGAGGCTGGTAGGCATAAATGAAACTAGGCAACTGTGCATAGATACTTAAATGCCTACCTGCTTGAAATGCAAATGAAAAATATCTTGCACTGAATTTTGGGGAGAATTTTTAAGTGGTCATTAGTTTATTTTCAGAATTATATTTGGCTGCTCATTAAAACCCACAGGAAACATGGAAATCTTTGTATCTTTGAATGACAGAAGTGTTAAATCTTTTCCATTGCTGTAAAGTGTTACAAGTCAATCATTATGGAATAAGAATGCAGTGAGGGTTAATTAGTATTGCTTTCTATGAATGCTCTCAAACAGGTCATTAAACATTTCTTGCACTATGGTTATTTCACCAGTCAGTGGAATGTGCCTTAGTGTTAACCTGAAAAAATATCTTGAGCCACATATAACATTTACAAAGATTCTTAAGTCACTCTATAATCAAAGCCTCATTTGTTGTGATGATTTTACTCACAGTCTTGAAGTACTTAAGATTTAGTGAAGTTGCTGTCTGCTTTTCCCCATGGACTTCATTGTGAGAAAAAGCCCAGGATACCTGTTTCTGCTCCCATCTCTACTTCTAGGTCACTGTGGAACTTCACATCACTACTTTTTCATAATTTCATTTTCTGTGTTTTCATATTACAATTATATTGAGTCGGATTACTTTAGGTAGGCTATCTAGCATGTACCTATTTTACTAAGGTGGAATTTTTTTGTCCTTTGAAACTTGTGAGGAATGCAGAAATTCTTCACTGTTTTACAACAATAGCTTGCAAGAATTTTTGCTTTTGCTCAAAATGGAAAACCACTGTATTTAATACTCTGCTAGAAAAGCTTTAAGACAATATTCTCACAGAGACCTGGGTAAGACCATTTGCTGTGCTACGTCTGAAGTGTATTTATTTTAAAATTTGTTTCTTTACAACAAACTGGCCAGGTGCAAATCAATCACCTGTTTTAACAACTGCTGAGACTTAGGTTGGACACTTTCATTCACAGCTACATCAAAAATTGCAGATGCTTATCTTATCTGCAAATAAAACGCTACAAGGAAAAATATAATTTTGCATGTAAGAGCCTCATATTTTGGTAGTTTTCCTAGAAAGGGAGATGGATATGGAGATAGCTGCAGTAGTGTTTCAAAATCCTTGTTCTCTCACTCTGTGGGATTTTTTTGGATGAATTTTTTTAGACTTCCATTGAAATTATGTTTCCTGACTCATACAGGATTTTTTATGTTAGCATGTATTAAAATTAACTGGGAAAAAAACCCCCCCAAAACGTGCAAATAAGCAGCTGGGAAATCTTGAAAGTATCAAACTACTGACTGAGATTTTGTGACTGTAACTATGATTTCCAAATAACACACTCCTTACTTTCCTCTCTGAAAACCCATCCCTTTCAAGATTACTCTTCAAAGCTTGATCCACATGGTTTTATTTTGTCATGTTCTGCAGTTTCTGTAAAGAGTACTTCTACTGGCTTTGTGTAAAAGTGTGACCTTCCAGAGGAGGAAATTCCCATTTAAACTGTTCCCTGTACCATGCCATAACATCCTTTAATTTCTATGACTGTTCCCCATGATGACACTGGAATATAGTGTACAGGGAAAGCCAGTTATGATGGCTCTGAGGAATATATCTCAAGCAGCGGAGATGACATGATATATCAATAAGTTTCACAAAATTTGTACGTAAATTTTTTTAGGAAAAGCAAGTTATCTTGTCTCTGTATGTAGGGGGGTTGTGTAACTATTATTATTATTATACACAGAAGGAAGATGCTTTCAGAATCAAAACCATCTAGGACTTCTTGAATGTAAAAGAAGCTCCAACATAATAGGCATCTTTGACATGGACTAGAGTGCTGTTTATGCCATTGGCAGCTTTTGAATCAGCTTCAGCAGTCTGCAAGAGAAAGGACTTGGGACCAAAGTGTGTGTTTCTGTGCTGGAGCAGATAATAATGGCAATATGAGTACTTGGTAGAGAAACAGTTAGGAGACAAGAAGTGACTTTATTGGCAAAAATAAGTTCTAGCAGCAGTGGCATTATCTCTGTCCTCCCAGGTCCTGCTGTTCTTGAGGGCAAGGTGGTTGCTAAGCAATGACAGAATTGGACAGGCAGATTCAGAAGCTGTTACCGCTGCTGGACATAGGCAGTTCACAACTGAGGCTGCATATCCACTCCAAGGCAAGGATAAACAGATTAATGAATCCAGCAGTGAACCACCCAGTTCTATATCTGGTCAACATCTGAAGAAACCTTTGAATGTCTTGAGTTCCCTGAGTGGCACACCCTTTCCAGGTAATGACAATCCAGAAACATCTGTTTGCACTCAGTTGCTCAAGGTATGGTACAGAGCAGGTCTTTGGTGGACCACATTAGTGTCTCTCTTTCTGTTCTCAGTATTGTCCAGCAGACACAGGCTCCTCTGGGATCACTTCCTCCAAAGAGAAGGCAAAAGGCTGTATGACTTGCGTGATTCATAAAAAATGCCATATGTGGACCCTCTGACCTTACCACCCCACTGGGGTGCATATTTACAGCCCTTGCACAACAAACATCAAGAAACAAGGTAAACACTTAAAGAACTGACAGTCTGTATGGTATTTTGTCCAGCAATGATAAGTAATACACTCAGCATTTAGAAATATCTAAGTACCTATGACTAGAAAGATAACTTTTGAAGAACAGTTTGTCCCAGCAATGCAAACTGAGATGCAAGCTGGGGGGAAAAATTACTTCCTACCTGTAGAGCAAATGAACAATCCAGGTTTTATCATGAGCTCAGTAAAGGGAAAGAAAAAAAAAAAAAAAAACAACCCTTCCTAAAAAGCTTAATACACTTAGATGATTAAAAGATTAGCTGAAAGAAAAAAACATGTTAACTCCAAATATTTTTTGAGTGCAATACAAATAAGATAAAGGAAAAATATATTTTGAGTATACCAGTGCAATACAAATAAGATAAAGGAAAGGTGTTACAAAGGTAGTTGGAGTAAAAGGGAAGCAGTTAGAACATGGTAGCAGAGTCAGGATTTCTAAATAACACAAATAAAGCTGAATAGCTATACACAAAAGAATAAAAAAGAAATGGTCATGATGGGCAGAGATGGAGAGACAAAAAAGAAGGAGGTTCATTGAAAAACTCAGACAATGAAAACTCTGCCCTTACGTGCAGAAGAGAACACACAATCCAGGCTGAGTCTCATTCTAAAGGAGGTTATAAAAGGATAGGATAAGCAAGTGAAGATAACATCAGAAATGCCAAAGGAACAAAATGAGATATAACTAGCTAGAGACATCCAAAATGTACTAGGAGCGACAGAGAGACACCAAGAGAATAATTGGTCTGCTGCAAAGCAGCAAGAGAAAACTATTGATCAATGAAGTGTGAGAACAGTTATATAGCTGTTTTGTTTATCCTTACTGAAAGTGTCAACTTTGATCAGACTAAACCAAACAATGGGAACCCAGAGCTCTTAATCTGGCTACACTCAGCACCTAGTTGCAGGCACAATGGTGACACTTCCTGCCACTCATGAAAATCTGAATGATGTGATAACTTTTTAGTGCTATAGAAAGTTGACATCTAGTATACAACACACAAAGTGAAATGTTTAGAGGAACTTGCATTCCCTAGAGTTGTCAATATTTTTTGTTAAGAAGGACTTAAGAAAGCTGAAGAAGAAGCCTTTGTTTTGCTCAGGTTAAGTTGGTTTCTACTTCATATTTTCATGGAAAGATGTCTGCTTGGCTGGACTGCAGAATGTTTTAGTGCTAGCAATTTGGTACCTATTTGATATGCAAAATATTGTACTTAGCCCAGGTACTCAAGGTTTTCTCTGTTGTAGAACAGAAAAAAATCTCTACAGCAATTTAATTCCATCAGCGTTCCCAATCACTTCAAGCAATTAGTTCTGAAGACTTTTCTCTGAAATTTACATAAAACACATACTTTTCTCTAATCCATTTTACAAGTGACGGATTATTTCTTGCTTAGCACTGCTGAAGGTGAGGAGCAGGAAGGGACAGTGTGCTTGGGCTGGTGCTGAGGATGACTCCAAGAAGAGCAAGCTCCCAGCTTCCCTCGTGGCTCTCAGTAGGTTAGTATGATGGGAATGAGAGATTAGCTGATCCTTGTCAGTGAAAGGAGGTCATCCATAAATGCTCACAAAATGGATGGTTTTTAGATCTGGATTTGGCATTTTCTCGTTAGAAAATGCCATATAATTGTGAGAGGTAGACCAAGCTGTCTGTGAGCATTGGGATGGGCAAAGGAGTTGAGGGGATGAGAATACAGCTTGTTTGTATTCACTCAGTTTCAGTGCCTGAAATTTGCAGAAATGTAAGCTAAACAGTCAGTCATGATGCTCACAGACTGGTTCTAGCAGTGCTTGGAGTACCAGAAGCTATCCTATATGGACAATACATGTTCCAAATCCAGGACTTTAAATTATTTATGTTGGTTGGATTTTTTTTTCTTTTGGTGTGGACCAAGGACATGTTAGAGATCACTTCTTGGAGTTTGCAGTCTGAGTAGTAAATATTGCAATGGTATTATCCTAGAATCATGCATAAAACTGTTTTTCATTTCATGCTGTTCTAGGCCTCAAAGGAATCCTACTGTAAGGTAGATTGTATTGCCTGTCTGGTTTTCAAAATGTCTGAGAAAATGGTGCAAAATGAAAGATTGGTTAGGCTGAAAGCTCTCTTATGTGCGTCTTTAATGAACAGATTTGCTTTTATTTTGAACTCTTGTATGGATTGTTTATGATACAGATGTACAAAAGAATTTTTTTATGATGTGTCAGTGCATCTAGAATAGTTGCAACTGTTCTTATGAAGCTATCCTATCTGATGTCAAGAAAGGGAATAAGATCTCCTTTACCCTTCCCAGGAACTTCATACCAGACAGCCACTGATGCAAGAGCAGTTATCCAGCTTTATGCTGGAGCAGACTCAAATTCAGGCCTTGTGCTGTATCCCTCAGAGAAGGGAGATCCCGTGGTTAGACCTAGGAGTTCTGTTCTTCCCCACCATCCAATGTGATCTTCTGAGAATTCTCAGTGCCAGATTCCCAGATGCTCTTTAGGCAAAGTCCTCTGGGTTTCAGTTTTGTTGGAATGGTGAAGATATCCATAGCTTTTGTGCTAGAGGTTTGCAAAAATGGGGATAACCAACTCCCAGTCAAGGGCATGTGGATGAAAGTGATGCAGTCCAGTACCGCAGAAATAATAAATAATGGACATTGGTTAAAAATGTGTCTTTAAACATACAAAGCTAAAACCTGTTGCCTTTTTGTTAAATTGTTTGTGTTCTCTAGAAATGCTTTGGTGTGACTAGGTATATTTCAAGGAATCTTAGATATGTTCCTGAAGAAACATGACAGATACATTGTGGAAAGGTTTTCTGACTCACCTTCTGTTTTCCTGCATGACCTAACAATCTGAAGGAACTCAGTGCCCTGCATCATGCACATGCTTGATTATTTGTTACTCTGCATTTGTTTTTTTAGTACTTCAATATGGGTATTTCTAGAGGATAGATATGTCTTGATATGCCAGTGTAGGCATTCATGCAGTAACAGGAAAACCTATGACATTTATGTTATTCAGTCATATGATTCTATACTGGCAAAGTTTGAGTGCTCCAGCATGACAGAATTCAAACTACACCTGAAGCAAATTCATGTGGTCTTAATTTCTGGTGCATTTGACCAGCATAACATTTTAAAAGCAAGAAAAAAGTATATGGTAAAAGCTGTATACATAGGCACAACTTTAAAAAACCCAAGGAAAAGAAAAGAAAAAAAAAAGAGTAGATGGAATTTACTATAAGGTCTTTGAACTTCTTTCTTGTCTTTGTTTTAAAGTTGAATATTAAATAAGTAACTGGAGGGTGAAATGGGGAATATAGTGTCACATTTGCTACTATGTTTCTAGAAGCTTTCTCTCTGCATGTATAAAAAATATTTCAAGAATTTTCATACAAATCAGAAGCTGAAAGTTCTGGAGACTTCCTCTTATTTTATTATATTTTTTTTAAAACCATGGATTTACCAATGGATTCTTCCTAATTCCCCCTTTCCCCCACTCTTTATTTTACATTTTATTTTGCCATAGAAATGAACTAAAATCTCATATTACTGCCCAAAGCAGCTTTTCAGCACCGGTTCCATCTGCTGTTAAAGTTAACAGGATTTTTTCATTTGCATCATGTACCTGGTAAAATTTTTAACTCATTATCAATTTCAAGGTATGGGATATCAGCATCTATTTGGACAAAACAATTAATTGTATAGAGGGATTTAAAGCTTTCAGACTGGGATTTGATATAGTAAGAACAGATGATCTCTTTTTATCTTAACTTCATCATGCAAACCGGGTATTCTTGGTGCCTTCAAGTGTTATGACAACAACAGATGAAAAGAAACATCTTGAATTTGCAGTGGCACCCAAACTGTTTAGTCAAAGCAAATTGGAGTTTATATCTCACTGATTTTTTTTGTCTCAAGTATATGTCCCAGATATTTCTTATCTCAAGTTCCAGCTGTGATGGCTTATCTTATGACAAGTTCCTTCTGTGGCCTTGGCAGAGTTTGAGGCAATTGTGATCCTTAAGTCTCTTACAGCAGCAGTGAAAGTAGCAAGAGGACATCTGCCATGAGAAGAGTTAGAACTGAATGCTGAAAAATTTGTGTTGCAAAATCCCTTACTATGCCTCACAGCTAGTCACAGTAGCTCCAGTATATCCTCCATTACTTCCTGCTGTCATTATTTCCCACAGGCAGTGTTCCCAATTAAGAGATAATATTCTGATACATCATGGAATTTCTTTCTCAAGACCAGAGCCATAAATCATGACAGACTGTAGTGTACATTAAGTTGCAGCTACAGATGGGAGGCTAAACCACACAGATACTTTCACTAGAGAGTGAATAATCCATACAAAGGTTAATATTTCAGTTTTCTACAAAAACCATGTGGAAAGGAACTTCATTTAATCAAGCTTTTCTTTTCTTAATGTTTTGCTTTCCTAGTTACCTTAGTTTAGGTAGAATTTGTTTCAACAGTTCCTAGTCTTTACTCTTAAAAGTACTGATGTTCTCTTGTGAAACTAGATTGCTGAAAGCAAATGCAAATTTCCTATGAAATACAACTGAGAAATCTATTGGTGATACTGTAACTTAAACTCAGAAAAGTTGAATTTTAAGTATATTAAAGTACTTGGAATCTGAGATGTTGGGAATAAACCAAGGAAAATAAAGTTCTGTGGGAGAAACTTAAGGAAGAAGCTTTTACAAAAAGATTACCAAACGTTCTGAGTTTTACAGTCTTAATTGAAAACCAAATATTTGGTTTGCTTCATTTTTCCAGGGAATGTTGTGGGACATTGTATGTGTATAGAAAGGGGGGATTTGAACTGGTTAAGTCTTTTTCACCAGAAGGTCACTTGACAGCTGGTTTGAAAAGCAATGGGAGTTGACACTTGCAGAAAAATTTTCCATCTCCCATCTGTTTCTGATTTGACTGGAGAGTTTCCTTTTCTTAAAAGCCATAGAGGTACTGTGTATTTGACTCAGCCTTTGAGTCATCAATTTTATCATTGTGGGCATGGCATTCATTTATAATTTATGAAACAGCACTAGGAATTGGAACACTGTCATCCTTGGCTGAGACTGGTATTGCAGTCAGACCTTGGTAAACCTGTGGGCTCTGCTATGCAGTGCTTTTGACTGGGTTGGTCAGTATCTTTTTCAGAACAGAGCTGTAGGAATTTAAGGAGGAAATCAGAGAAACTCTGAAGCCTGTACTCCAATCCAAAAAGATAATAGTTTTAGATTGAGTCCAACACCTTGAGCAATCACTACCTTGCCAACTAGACCATTCCTAAACACCACCAGGGATAGCGACTTCATCACCTCCCTGGACATCCCTTCATGTTAAACATTGGAGTCCCCTCCAATGTTTAACAACCCTTTCTGTGAACAAATTCTTCCTGATGTCCAATCTGAACCACCTCTGGCCCAGCTTGAAACTATGTTCTCTTATCCTGTCACTGGTTGCGTAGGAGAAGAGGCCTATCCCTACCTGGCTACAACTTCCTTTCAGGTAGAAAATATTATAAAATTCTGCTAATATTCTCTGTATTTCTCTGATTTTAGTATATATGCTTGATAATATCATAAGGTTAAGATTATAATGTTAACTTAAAAAGTACTCAGATTATGCTTGGATATAAGCTGTGTCGAAATGTATATTCAGCATGGCCGTGCTTCTTTCTGGTTGTGTTTGGGAGCAGAACTTTACTAAAGTTCTGACCCTCCAAAGCTGCAGATCTTGCTAGTGTTTGTGTCCCAAACAAAGTGGAAGTGGGCCACAGAGATCCATTTGTGGGTCGGGTCTAGACTTCTAAGTCAATCCTTAGTGACTCATATTTTCAAAGGTATGCTGGTGATACACCAGGACTCTGATCTGATCTGTACCTAAATGGATGGTCAAACAACTGTGTGGCAAAAACATGTCTTCTGCAGCAGGTTGAGTGATGGCTTCTCATCTCATCTTCTCCTGAACTTCTCCAACATACTCTTTATATATATAGACTTGAGTCTTGAATCAAGCTATTCCCTCTGAAGAGTATAAAATTATGTTGCTCAAATATATGAAAAATATATTCTGCTCAAACAGAGCAAAATTGAGCAGTATTAGGTTTTTAGGCTGGAAAATTTTCTTTACACTTTAAAATACAAATCAGTAGATTTTTTTTTCAATTATAAAAGTGTTTATGTTTGAGATCATTCTTCAGTCTGAAGTGCTACATGGGTTAGAATAAGCTGCAAGGATTAGTGTCTCACAATTTCTGACTATCACAACTTGTGACATTTTGACTTGTTCTTCCAAATTCAGGCTCCTCAGAGAGATGCCCATATAAAGAGTCTCTGTAGTCAATAAAAAGATGAAAAGGGGGTTCTCAGAAGGAGATTTATTCCTCCAACAGACAAGGGGACTCTGTTCTCAGACAAGACAGTCTCTTAGATGTTTACAGTGAAGTGGAGAGAGATATTACACTACCTTGTAAAATTCCAAAGACTGAGCTGTTAGGAAGACAATAGTAGTCTTCCCCTCTGACCGACTGAGAGCTGTGTCCATGGCCCAGCAGTCACCCCATCTGTGTTCGATCAGCTGATGGACACTAGGGAAGAAGGATCACTGCACACTTGCCTTGTTTTATGTGCTCTTTACTCCATGTGTTCCTGGGCTATGCCCACATTACCAACCATCCATGGCTGAGCCTGTCCTCTGACTTGCAAAGGTCTCTCGTATATGTAATTGTTTGCAACTGATCTTATGCAGACATTCAAGTTGAAGAGGCTTCTTAGGTGACAAACTTTGAGGAAAACTCTCAAAAGTGTCAGTCTTCAGCTTCAAATTTGGTTTTGACACAAGCACCAATGAAAGAAATCTATCCTTAAAATTATGATAGTAAGATGGTTTTATTGGATCAACTTAATAGTGAACTTGGATTAGATAAATTTTTACTATAATTTAATTAAACATTTAATACCTGTGACATTACAAAACTGTATGTATGTAGTGAAAATAATTACTTTTGAAAAGCTAACTCTTTAGTCTTGTGTATATTTTGCATCATTATTATATTACGCTAAAAAAATCTCAGAAATAGAACAGATATTTATTTTAACAAACATGATTTCTTTCAGTTTATTAGTCTTACGTTTAGATTTTATCATATATTTCCAATGTGTACCTTGTCCTCAGCATTGTGAGATCTGTTCTGAACTGACATGCAGAGTTAGGTGGAGTTTCTTCTAAGCAGATTTTCTTTCTGCTCTGAGCTTCAGGACCAGAGTAAACTACCTTTACACCCTTGCTGATGTTATTAAGTTGGTATCAAGGGCTAAACTTTGAATTGGCTCTGGATCTGATAAGATCTCAATACTGTGGTTAAAGCTGGGGGTCTGCTCAGTCCCTTTGTCACTTGAGGAGCTTTGTTCTGTGTCACTGTGCCCCAGCTTTAGCACAGCATTGAAAAAGACAAAATGCCCAGCAGTTGTTACTCTGTTCCTGAGGCTCATGACTGCTTCCTCATGAAGTGGGTGTGCCTTTTCTATGCTAGGTCAGACAATGGGATGGAGGACTTGTGGTACAAGCCTGCAACTGGGATGCATGCATCTTCCAGGTAGGTACTTCAGACCATGTGTGCTGAGGGGCATCAAATTCTAGGCTTCTGCAGTACTAGGACTGCTTCTCAGCCCCAGGCTCCCATGTGTGACATAACCTCTGACTGATAGATCAGTGACATGCCAGTGGCAGTGCAGGCTTTTGGTGCAGGGGATAAATGACAATACTCCTGTGACTTGCAAGAGAGGGCAGGAGGGAATGTGAAACTGGGCCAAGGGATTGAATATCACAAGTGTGGCACTTGGCAGGCCTGCTAGACAGGGCCAAAGGACTTTCTGAGGAGCTGTGGAAGACCTGTTACATAGCTGTGGTTTCTTTGTGTTTTGTGTCCTTTTTTCCCCCTATACATTGAGTGAAATGACTTTTGTAAACATCTAGAAAAATTAATGGTTACTTGAGGGAAAAGGGATGACTTTGCAGAATTTTCTCTGGTGGATAGTCCCATCAAAATAACATAGGTGAACTACATAAGTGATTGTTATATATGAAGACTACAAGCATTCTCTCCACACAGACTTGAGTATAAAACAGAAATCGTATGTAAGCTCAGAACAGGATGTTTGTTCTCTGCTCAGCCAGATAGGGTTTATTTCAAAGGCATAACGCAGTCTTAGTGAAACATATTTTTATTTTTCAGAATACCTGTACTGAAAAACAGACCTACTTCATTGTTTGCAAAGGCATTCTGCAGAAAACTGTTATGTAGAAGAGAAAGCAGTTCTGGTGGTTTTGAAAGAGAGAAAGCGGGGGCTTGGTTTGGCAAGCACTTTTGAGAATAAAGCGCTCATTGATTAGAAATTCGTGAAGGTCGCCGCCATCTAGTGATGAGATGTTGAAGATGTTGCTTAGAGCGAAGCACTACCCAAACACGGGGCGCCTTTTCTAGCTGTGCCTGCATTCACTCATCACACTGGCTGCACCCTGAACCAGTGGGTTTTTTCATCGTGTGCCCTGTGTCACATGCATTACCTGTGCCACAGGGCACACTGTGACACCACTGTGACGCCCGTGGGTGCCGAGGCTGGGGGAGGCTGCGGAGCTGTGCTGCTCCAGCTGGCAGTGGCTCAGAGGAGCTGCACAAACAGGTGGCAGCACCTTTTCAGCACGATCCTCCTGAACCAAGTGGCTGTACTTCTGCCACATAACCCAGCCACATGTATATCACATCCTGGCCCCCTGTATGTGTGTCAGATCCTGGAGAAGTAACAGAGGAATATGTGACAACAGGGACAGCTTTCTCCTGTAGGATTTTGCTTCCCAAACTCTGCCACTGGGAAGTGACTGGGAACAGCTCCATTGACTGAGGTGAAAGTATTGCCATAGGAAATGATAGTTCTGAGTAAGGTTGTGATGCTTACTCCAGCACATGTACGCATTTCTGAACCCACTGCAAGCTGCAGGTGCTGGAAAGGTCCTGCTAGGACAGAATTGCAATAATCAAGCCTTCTGGCCCCAAGTGTGTATGTTGCTGTTGTTAGGTCACTGCATTACCAAAAAGGGACAGCTTGTGTCTCTGAAATTTGCTGCCTTTCCAGAGCTGATTGCCAACCACCAGCCAAAATCTGATAACCTTTCTGAGGAAGGAGCATAATCAAAAGTGTCATCAAGATACTTAATCTGATTCATTATCTCAGCATGCATCCCTTAAACAGCAGGGGCATGAAGGAAGGGAGCATCATCATAGCAATGACCTTGACCAATCCACTACACTTCTGATTTCCCTGAATGAAATTATGCCAACAGCATGCATTACAGCAGTCAAACTCAATTTGTTTTGTATCACTAGTCCAAGCTTATTAGGGTTGACTTGCAGTTCTAAAGGGCCTGTTGCCCAGTCATCTAGTTAAAATATTATGCCAGGGACAAAGCTAAGTGGTACTAAACCAATGAGAGGCCTGAGTATGATGTAGTGTCTTACAATCGTTTTTATAGAAAGACCTCTTTTTTTGTTTTCTGCTGAAGTTCAGCTAAGGAGGCTATATTTTTAATAATACTGAAAAATAGTCTACTTTTTGGGTGAATCAGTGAAAAAGAAGCCAATCCATCCTGCAGAAGGCCTAGTTCTGCAGTCCTTACAAGAATAACTGAGATTTGATAAGCTGAACTAATATCAAATTGCAAATAGGAACATTGTTGAACCTTGTGGGTTGATGAATCATGATTGTGACTTTGGATGACCAAAGCAAAAGGCCCTTCATTTCTTAATATCCATGGGAAAGCATAAGGACATTTGAATTCTCCAGCTACTGACTTGCTGGCAACCTTTGTTTTCACAGTGTCTCCTGGGCTGGCACCCCTCAGTATTTTCAGTATTGATGGGAGTGGCGTGGTAGTGTTTGCAAGCAGTATGAAGCTGGAAAGGATGCTCAGAATAAGGAAGGACAGTGTAAATTAAAAATTATTTTAATTGTAAACGTGCTCTGAACAAAAAAAAAGCCCAAAAGAAACCATGAACAGGATGAACTTCAGTTCATGTGGGATACCAGTGTAGAGGATACCAGAGAAAGGCAGAAAGTGATAAAACCCCACATTTGGAAACAGGCTAAATAAGGATGAGAAGCATGGTAAAAAAGGACTGGAAGATAATACTGATTCTGCTGGACCACAGCATAGAGATCTAATGGAGAGCGAAAGTGAGGGGAATTATTTGCATACTGTGAAGTAGTCGTTTGCTCTACTTGGTGTCAGGAAGGCTCTGCTGGAATGCTTGATAAACTGCTAGGGAGGCACCAGAACTTAAGAAGTTCATTGAAAAACTGTGAGCCTAGTAATGACAGAATAAACTTTTATGACTAAATATTGAATAATTTGGAATTGTTTAATCTACAACAAATGGCAAGGGGAACTGGTCTTCAAAGATATGAAAAAGGTGCAGAACCAGGAGAAACTATATTCTACATGCTGTACTGACAGGATAAGAAATTGTGAATTTAAACTGCATCAAACTTCAAGTTAGACAAACTGCAATATTTTCTTATAGTAAATATAAGCACACGTGACTGTTCTGGGAGAAGATAATGAAGTCTCGGGTTTTGAAAATAGACCAGACAAAAATCTATCATGAATGTTTTGGGGATATCTGATTTTAAAGAAAGGGATCAGGGAAATGGAAAAAACCTCTACTTCTGTTAAATTTCTCCCATTCTTATTTTCCATCATGAAAATGTGACCTTCTTAGGTAAGCACATGTATTTTACTTTCCCTGTAAACTCAGCAGCTCATTGAGAGAGCAGACCATTGGTTCAATATTTTAAACTCAAGGAGAATACAAAGACTGACAATCAATTCTTTACATAGATATAGCCTCCAAAAAGGCTCACACTTGCCAAATTTAGCAGCTTGCACTGATGATCATAATCAGGGAAGGTGAATTGTGTTATGGCATTCCTGTCATGCTCAGATGATAACATGCCTTTTAGGAGTATAACACAGCACGTATTCCTGGCCCTCACTATCTGAGTGAAACTTCCTTTAGTTCATAGCAGTCATAACTGAAACTGTTTGAAAGTAGCTTCTATATATTAAAGCCAGAGCTTTAAAGAACAATCTACAGCTACAGAATCTTTGATACAAGAGTTTCTTCACATCAAACACCTGAAATCTGACATTTGAGATACTGTTGTGGATGCCCTTTTCCTGGAGGTGTTCAAGGCCAGGTTGGATGGGGCTGTGAGGAACCTGGCCTAGTGGAAGGTAGGGAGTTGGAAATCAATGCTTCTATGATCCCTTCCAACCCAAGCCTTTCTATGATGTTACAGGGTGCTGGGATGTGGGTGCCTGTGCAGCAGTGGCTGCATTTCAGGGTTAGGAGTTTGTAATACTCCTCTGTTCATTGAGCAGCAACCCATCTTCTGTAACATGTTATTCTACAAAATAAAACAAGAATGCAAAGCAACCACTATGTTAGCTTTGATAGTGAAGTGGCTGAGATGGAAAGAAGGGTCTCCTGTTCTAGGCCTACCCCCAGTCAGGAGCTTCTCCTGAGGTGTGATGCACTGAGCTCCCTCTGCCTGAGGGAGCAACTGAATTGAGGCATCCTGTTTCTCACAGCCAAACTGGGAGTTTTGTCCAGGTAGGCAGAAATGCCTTGTGCTCTTGTCTTTAAAAGCAGAGTAGACCAGAAGGCAATTTTTGGCTGTGAAGCTCAGCTTCATGCTGGCAGAAATGCACTTTTCTTTGCAGTGCTGCTGCCTAGCATCCTGCTGCTCAGCCTCCTGGCTTCTGGAACGTTTACAACTGTACATGGCCAACTGCATGGAGACCAGGGTCCTCAGGTAGTTGTTACAGCATTTTCTGCCTAAAGTCAACGTCATCCTCAAGCTCTTGCCTTTAGAAAAAACTCTAAAATAAAGTCTGCTTATGCTTCAAGAGTCTGATCTGAGCACATGCACTGTTACCTTGGGCACTGTCTCTTTTCAGCTTTGCTTCAAAGAAAATAATTTGCTACTGGTTGAGTTTCCGCTGCTTCTGTGACTTCTGGTGGATCAGGTTCAAGGTTTCCTCTGACTTATCTTTTAGCACTGCATGTAGTTATTTGAAGTTTCCAATGGAGCAAAAACAGCAACAGTGGTTTTCTGTACAGTTGACAAGTTAGGGCTGTGCTCTGCTTTAAGTTATCCCATTTCAGTTTTGCCACTGAAATATGTGAATTGTGGAAGTTAGGTGAACCAGGTGATGAACTGGGCCATTTAGTCCTTTTTATTTGTGATTAAGCCCAGTTTTTAGCAACACGATGTGGGAACTCAGTGCATCACCTCGGATGCTCTGAGTCCCAGGGAGAGCCCCTGGGGGGCTCAGAAGTCCTGGAATGTAGCCAAAAGTACCTGGTGGCTTGATTTTGACCCTTCGAGAGTCATTCTATCTCAACATGAGGATTCACAGGTTTCTGAGGTGTAAATGGTGAAGGACAAACACTTTTTTAGACTAGAACATAGGTTTTAGGATTTTGGTACAAGGGGGTATGATGGAAGCAAGATGGAGAATTTAGGCCCGACCTCGTGGTTCTTCTTCTTCTTCTTGTCATCCATTTTCTGTGTGATGTATGCACTTTGGATTGGCTTATACTAAAGGTGCACTGTTTAACAAAGGTGATGGGAATTGGTGAAAAATTGTAAATATCATACACGTAATTATCAGTATAAGAATGTTCTACCGCCCCAGGGGCGGGGAGTTTGCGTGTGGCTGCCTTGCTGGTCGGATCTCAGCTGGGCAGAAGAAAAACCTTTTAGATAAGATAAAATAAACAACCCGAGAAAAAGATCAAAAGAAGAGTCCAGACTCATCTGTTCATCGCAGGCTGTCTGCGGACCACCCTACGCGTGTCCGACAGAGACAGGCAGCCGATCGGACAACACCTCTTAGTCAGTAATCTTTTGTGGTGTGAACTGAGTTTAGGTTTTCTAGACTTGAAAGGAGCTAATGCAGTTTTCTTAGCCTTAGCAACTTCTAGATGATGCTAATCCACCCTTAAAGTGCAAGACAATTTCACTAAGGTATAGCTGTAGTGTATTTTTGATGTTTTGTGTAGCAGGTGTAGTCAAACCACAAACAGCAATGACTTTATTAGTGAAAATATGCACCTGGAAATTCCTGGTACAAAGGTTAGGTTTTACCACTGTGTTGGCATGCATTTCCACAAAACATCACAGATACTGCATGCAAGTGATTTAGAAGGCATTTGCCACCTGGTTTACATATGAATCCAGGCTTTTTTGTTTTTTGTTTCCTCATTCCCTTCTGACAGAATGAAAGCAAGTTCATGATTTTGTGCACTCACTGTCACTGTCATTAAAATGTGACACTTTTTACTGGATTCATTTTGTAAAGTATATACAAAACATTGGTATAGACCCAAATGTTTGTGTCCTCATCTCTTTCCTTTTCAGATGGCAAGAGCTTTTAATGTGTTTTCAGGGTGAGGCGTGCCAGAACCTACCACTTAACAGATTGTCTTTTACATGCAAGGCATTCAATCATTTAATTAGGCAATAACACATTAAGCCATTAATGTATGCCTTGGGTGTGCTGGGAGACACAAGACTAAAGGCAGAGTGACTTCAGTCACCTCAGCAGTGCTTTCATGCTTTGATAATGTGCTTCCTGGAGTGGCCAGTTGCTGTCATAATACGTATTTTCTGTATTTGGAAAAGCTTTTAAATTTTTAAAATTCCTTTCTTTTATGTTTTATTGACTACGTTTCTCTTCTGGAAAAGTAGGCTATTGATGTTGGTCTGTTGAGATGACTGCATGACTCTACTGACCCTGTAGAGTTATTAGTATACAATCCCAGCAATCTTTTTGTCAGCTTTATGTAATTATAGATGACTATAAGATGCCAGATTGAAAAATTTCTTATGAAAGCAGGGTCATAGTTTGGACCCTCATTTTTCTCATTTTTTATTGGTTCTGTTAATAATGTATAAAAAAACCACTATTAAACATATATTGAGATATGCTATTAATAATTACGCACAATATCATTATGTATTAATAAAATTATGCTATTCACACTTGCACATTTCAAATAGCCTAGCTTGTGTTTGAGTAGGTCTCACAACAACTGTATGAAGTAGATAGGAATGTTGTAAACTGAGGTATACAGAAAATAAGGTATTGGTAAACACTGAACTTGTTGGCAGTATTTTGACTGTATGCATTACTTTTCAAAGGCAATAGAGAAAAATGCACATGGGATAATTAAGAATAAAATATTGATATTATATTTAAGCAGTGCAATGATTCATGTCCAACTAAAACCAGAAGGTGTAACTGCTCTGAACCCTGAGGAAAATGTAGTGTACCCTTGATTTAGTTTAAATCTGTTACTGCTTTTCCTACCCCAAAGGTTATATTCTCTATTTGCAGTCACTGTTTACATTTTTGAAGATGGTTCATGGGCTGCATTTTCTGTTTTCTCTTCCTAGGGAAAGTTGTTACCTCAGGTTATGTTTTCTACACTTCTCTTCATTCTTATTACCTCTCTGGACTCTCTCCATTTGGCTCCCATCTTTCTTGAAGTGCTGTGACCAAAAGTAGACATCACACTCTTGCTGCTGCCTTAGCAGCGCTGAGTAGAGCTGAAGTCCCCGTCAGGCAAGACAGAGTGGCTCACAAAGTACTTCAATCTGTATCAGCTGCCAGCAGTGTCAATAGGCCACTCCAACAGTCAAGACTCACTGAGATGCAAGAGAGCCCTTGTCATGTTCTCCCCTTCACCCCCACTCTTAGCAACACACCTACCACTATAGAGAAAAGCGTTCTGTGCTCCTTGATTTCTAACTGTGGATTATTCACAGCACGCTGGAGTCAAGGCTTCAGTGATTATCCAGGGCTGACTCATTGTTGCCTTCTTTGAGAAGTGGAAACACATCAATTCTGTCATTCCCAAGTTTTCAACCATGCTTCCCTCTCTTTGTAATGTCTGTGATTCCTGGAAAGCAATTGGTACATTGGTATATGGAGGAAACTTAAGTGAAAGAATTCTCTGGGAATACCTATTTCAAGTAAGTCCTAAACTGCCCTGAACAAGAATCCCTCTCCTACACTTCAGGGAAGCAAAGGGCCCGATCTTTTTTTTTTTTTCTTTTTTCCAGCTTAGGAGATTATTACAACATTCAGGCAAAAATTTCTCCTTGAGCTTAACCAGGTTATAGTCCATTCCTCAGGGCATTTCTCAAGCCAAATTCAAACTCCACATATATAGTAATTGCACTTTCTGTTCTCTATATTTGCATGGGATGGTTCTCGTTTCAAGTGGAGTTGCTGAATGTACCAGGAAGAGTAACCTCAAAATGCCTCTGATTTTTAGCTGTTCTATGGACATGAGGTTCAGTTATAGCATCCAGGTGGCTAGAGGTTTAGTGGAATATTTATGATGTTCAAATCTAAGAAGTGTGTGCATATGACTGATTATTAAGTAACTACAGCTCTTCTGAAAGTTCCTCTAAGGTCTCTAAGGTAGAAAGGCTCCTACTTGTTGCTGTGTGGGGATTCTGGCAGTGCTTCTAACAGGAGGCAGAACTGAGAAAATTGTTTGCCTAAAATTTCCATTTTCCTCAACATGACCTGGAAGGTCAGCTGGCCTATGTTATGAATCCAGATGAGGAAGGATTCAGCAGACCTAGTTCATGTTTGAAAGATGTGTGCACAGGTGTTCTTAGTGGCCTCCAATGGCTATCAGTTTTGGGGTGGAAGTATTTATGGTTTCATAGCAGTTAGTGTACTGATATCATAGAGTCATAGAATGGTTTGGGTTGAAAGGACCTTAAAGATCATCTTGTTCCCACCCTCCTGCCATGGATAGGGCTCTTCACCTTTCACTAGGCCAGGTTGCTCAGAGCCTTATCCAACCTGGCCTTGAACACTTCCAGGGATGGGGCATCCCCAACATCTCTGGGAAAACTAGATGTAATCTAGAGTCTGGTATAAGAATCCCATAAATTTAATTGGTTAAAATTGTAAAACTCATCAATTTTATTTTTTCTTTGCAGCATGAGAATCAATCAGACATGTCAACTGTAAAAAAGTATGCTGAAAACTCTAACTGGGAAATGGACTAATAACTGTTCCTTCAGGGTGCTTACAAATTATTTACTCTTTTGCTTTGTTTCAGGAGCAGAATGATGTTTCCATGAAAGTCTTAAAGTCCTATGAGCTTCCTATGTTTGAAATATACTTAAACACCTATTTTGCATGCGATTTACATTTCCAGTAAAAGCATGAGTATTTTTTAAGGTATTTTTTTAGACACTGAAAGATGTTCTGTATCTTGACATGATGAGACACAGCCTGTTAGAGTTTGGAGCTCACACCTGGGTTCACACCTCTTATTTGCTGTGGCTACATTACAAGAACTGCAAAGGGGGTAGTTATTGAGTCATAGAATGGAACGACCTTAAAGTTGGTCTAGTTCCAATCACCCTGATAGTAAGATTGTTCTTGTTATCTGATCTTTAGAGCTCCCTAAGATGCTGAACTTGCTTGGAGCCACCTAGTACTGTTTAGGCCAAGGATATTTTTTCATCTCGTCATCTGTCATGGTTCTGGCTGGCATTCTGTAAATATTTTTTTTTTTTTTTTGGGAGCTGGTAAAGCGCTGTGTTTTGAATAAAGTACGAGGGTAACATTTATAACACGCTGATGTTTTGGTTGTTGCTGAGAAGTGCTTGCCCTAAGTCAGGGACTTTTCAGTGTCTCATGCTCTGCCAAGAAGCAGGTGCACAAGAAGCTGTGAGGGAGCACGGCCAGGGGGGTGACCTGAACAGACCAAAGGATGTTCCATACCAGAGAATGTCATGCTCAGTGTTAAACGGAGCGGGGAGCGGGTTTAGAACCACTGATCACTGCTCAGGGATGGGCTGATGGACATCAGTCAGCGGGTGGTGAGCAATTGTACTGTGCATCACTTGTCTGTCTTGAGTTTTATTCCGCTCTCCTTTTAATTACAATTATTATTTTCGTTATTATAATATCTTACTTTGCTTCAATTATCAAAGCTGTTCCTATCTCAGCCCGCGAGGTTTACTTCCCCCCCCCCATCGATTCTCTCCGGGGGGGAGCGGCGGCTGGGGTGGGGCTGAGGCAGCAGCTGCTGCCCCGTCTCCGCGCCTCCCGGGCCATCCCGCTCCTGCTCCTGCCGGCCCGGGCGTCCCTCCCGGCGCCACCAGATGTCGCCAGCATCCCTCTGGAAAAGCAGCCGGCTGCGGCGTGAGGGCTGCAGCGTGAGGGCCGCGGGCTGCGGCGTGAGGGCTGTGGGCCGCGGGCCGGGGCTGGGCGGCCTGGGCCGCCTCGGGGCCGCTGCAGCGCTGCCGCCCACGGCAGGACTGGAGGGGCACCAGGACGAGCCGGGAATGTGGAAACNTGCATCACTTGTCTGTCTTGAGTTTTATTCCGCTCTCCTTTTAATTACAATTATTATTTTCGTTATTATAATATCTTACTTTGCTTCAATTATCAAAGCTGTTCCTATCTCAGCCCGCGAGGTTTACTTCCCCCCCCCCATCGATTCTCTCCGGGGGGGAGCGGCGGCTGGGGTGGGGCTGAGGCAGCAGCTGCTGCCCCGTCTCCGCGCCTCCCGGGCCATCCCGCTCCTGCTCCTGCCGGCCCGGGCGTCCCTCCCGGCGCCACCAGATGTCGCCAGCATCCCTCTGGAAAAGCAGCCGGCTGCGGCGTGAGGGCTGCAGCGTGAGGGCNCTGGGGGCCGCTGTCTTCAGCGAGTTTTGCTCGTGCAAATCCACACCTGTGGGTTTTGCTGAGGACACGAGTGTGGCAAATTCTGAGTAAAACAGGAATAATTTTGCTTACCATAACCCTGACCACTCTGTGCTCAGCCTGGGACTCTGCTCCAGCCAGTGCGACACAGCGAAGGAAGGTGAGAACAGAGAGCCCGGAAGGTCTTGACCCCAAGGCACTTTATCCCTCGGGAGCCTCCGAGCCCAGGTCCTTCGTTAAATTGTTCCATCCTCCACTGAGGATCAAAATGCTCCCTGAGCATTTTTAAAGGATGATCTTTTGCTCTATCTGCTTTTGTTCTGAAAGAGGGTGGTCATGGACACAGTCCTGTGTCTAAGTCGATGGTGTTCATCTCCTGAATCCCTGTAATTGCTTATTTCTTATTCTAGAATCAAATTCTGTATTCTCAACCTCCAATTTGTGGCTTTTTCGTCTTTAGTGCCTATTTCTCAGCTAGCTTTTCATCCCACCTGATCCCTTCATCCTGCTTTTATCACTATTTCTTAACTCTTTTTTTTTTTAATTTTCCTTATCAGGATTAGTCTGGAATTCTAGATAGGAGCCTTGCCTAGTTTTTTTCTTCTGATCTAAACTTTGGCACAGAGCTAGTGTTAGAGCATTTTTCTTTAGCTGAGGGAGGGGTTTTCTGTGTTTAATTCCAGATGCTCTTGCCCCAGTGTTTTTTGTGTCAACTTTTTTCTCTTTAGAAAAATCTGGTTGCAGCAATGAGATATAGAATGCAAATCAGAAGCAGTGTATTATTTTAAATTGTGTGTTAGCAAAGAACAGCACTATGCTCAACATTTTTAGTTGCTGTAATATGCTTTTTTTTTCTATGAATTCTTATTAAAAGCTAATATTTAAAAGTGTAAATGGGAGAAAAAATAGATCATGTTTGTTGCTTATCTTTTTCAATATGCAAAACTGGATGGGAACAGAGACAAATACAGATAATTAGATAAATGATTCATTATTGATGCATTAGGATATGACTTCTGCTTAAATAATTCCAGCTGGAATGATGACCGTCTCAGTCACATTGAAAGCAGGAAAAAATGCAGTGGATTAATATCTCACAGTTCTAATTTTGAGCTGATATCATCCTAAAGTGCGTGTCACTTGAACTTGCTCCTCCTTTCCTCTCAAATGCAAGTGTTCACTGTCTTTATTCTTAACATGATTTCCTTGGCATAAAAGGTTAGCTCAAAAAAAAAAAAAAAGAAAAAAAAAGAAAAAAAAAAAACAAAAACAAAGGAAACACCAGTCTATTGGGGCTCAAAGGCATTGTGTTCTGGCAAGACTGTCTGTGGAAAGACTAATTTTATTCCAGGGACCTCAGCTGTAACCTTTGATCACACCTGGATACAGCACAACCACGTACTGCCCTTCTGCAGCTGACAGCAGCTCTGTGCTGGGCTCAGTGTGTACAAAGTCACTGGGTACCTGCCCACACAGCATCACCTGTGCTGGAGGACATCTGAGCCATCTCCTTCTGCACCCATCAGTCCTGGCAGGAGAGGTGTCTGGGGAAACCTATGGAGCTGCAGCAGGAGATGCTGGATTTCTGGACATCACTTTCTGCTAACTGTATAAACAGCCCTATGGGTGTTTGTTTTCTGATCTCTGAATGCTTGAGTAGGCTGTTTGAACGTTATTTTAACATGGGGCTTTTTTTGTTTTTTCTCCTTAATGGAATATTTATTATACACTCCTGCATCTATTGTGCCTTTAGTTCCACTGTGCTCTGGTGTACAGTGCATGTTTACTTGTCTTTGTTTGAAATAATATATAAATAAATTAGGCAACGTGCACTGTCAAACAGCAGTGCTCTGTGGTTTGCAATCCTTGCAAATTGTGCCAAATCCCATTATTGAGCTAGAAACCTATAGCTGCTCCTTTTGTCTCCTTTCTGTTGCACAACCAGGAACCTGTTCAGTGATACCGTTGGATGTCAGAGACGTGGAAGATGTTCAAGGCCAGAGGGTGCTGAACTTAATATTCACTCCTGAGTGTTGCAGAGATAACATGTCAAAAAGCATTTTGTGGTGGGGGGAAATGCCTTATTCTTTGAAACAGAGTGTTGGACAGGACTGGTTGGTTTGAGAGAAGTTATTTAGAAGAGAAACTGGTGTGAAAAGCACCTGCAGGCCTTAGGGTTTCAGTGTTCAAAATGGAGAGCTCCAATAGACAAGTGTTACAAGGTTTTTGGTCACTGCTCTGTGGTGCTGGAAGTCTTTCAGGCTCAGCTGAGCCCACTCTCGGGGGACAGCAGGGAAACAATGAGACTCTCACCATCAGCCTTTGGACATTCTCAGACCTCTTGAGCCTCCTGGGAGTGCTTGCTTCCAGGGTGGTTAAATCAGCACAAACTGGCTGTGTAGCTGGGCTGGATTTCTTAGATTACATGTCAGGTTGACAGAACAAAGTCAAGTTAATAAGGAGGCCTGAGGCTGAAACTATAATGTTGCTTTACAGTCCTGAACTGAAAATGCCCTTATTGCAATACAGACTTGAAGCAATGATGGTCTTCAAAGCACCTTATCCTCTCACCATGCTAGGCTCCCTCCTCCTGCAGTATCTCTGGAGAGGAGGTGCCCATGCTCTGCAAACAAAACTGTTTAGCAGGTTCATTCAACCCTGCTTGGTTGAGTTGGATTTATTCTGTGGTTAAGGAGACTTTAATCTCAGAAAGGTGGGCTGTAGTTGTCCCAAAAGATCTATCAAATGACACCACTGAAAAGATATCTTCCTATGATAAACTGAAATAAACCATAATGAGCCAAGAGCTACTTTCATGTTACCTACATTTCTGAAGAAATCTCAAAGAAAATGTCATAAACCACCTTTATAATAGGGCATCACATAGTTATTGTCTGTGAATGTGTTAATATAATAAATCATCAGTGGAAAGCAAACAGCAGTGCATTGTCCACCTTCATTTTCTGTCTTCTGGAACTCTAAGAGAATTAAATAAACATTTATTAAATGCTCCTGTGAGAAAATTATTCCAAAAAGTTGGGTGGCTTGTCCCACAGAAACAGGATGGATATGATAGGGCAAAAAATAGCCTTGTGTGTCTTAAAACCAGAATTAATTGTACCAGCTACTTCAGAGCCTTGAAATAACTTAAACTCTATTCAGAATATTTATATTCTTTGTCCACTGCATTCTCCAAAGAAGCAGCTTAGTTTCAGATGTATTTTCAGATTGTAAATAGTGGCATGAGATAATGAAAATGCAGGTTTTCCCCCTAAATAAACGGTTCAATGAAATATGCTCTAAGGACACTGAGTTGCTTGAAGAGTTCCTGGGCTGTGCCTTGATCTGCAGCAGCTGCTATAGTTAAACATGCTGTATCATGATTTCTGGGATGTTAGCAATGGGGATAAAGCCAGGCAAGTGATAATAGAAGTATCTGTAAATAAAAACAGACTGGTGGAGGTAGGATCACTGCAAACAGAAGCAATGCATGCCGTTCAGCTGAGCAAATATCTGTCACACAATGCAGCTGACACGAGACTAGCCATAATTAATGGGATTAATAAGGTAATCCAACTGTTAAAATGTAAAATGGTTAATTCCTGTGACATCTGAATTTGGTTTAACCTGTGAATAGTGGTTAATTTTAGAAAAAAACCTTCCATAACAGTGCAGAGTATTTAGGGTAACTCACCAAAATAAGCATTTACTAGTAAATAAAAATAAACAAAAGCAATATTAATTTTCTTTATGCTTCCCCAGTGTCAATATTAAACATGTTCTATTGTTCTGACATCTGGGCCATTAAATAGATAAAGATAATAGGGACTGGAAAAATGGCCAGCCAAGCTACCCACGAAGTTGGGGTATTATGAAATACTGATTGCAACTATGATGCCTGAATTTGAATTTCTAATCAAGCCTCTGGAGGTTAAAAAAAAA